>JAQFVV010000046.1:7271227-7769323 GCA_028023455.1 Epiperipatus broadwayi | reverse complement strand
TGTATAATATTATGTTAGTATTTGGAAGAAAACAGTTAACTAAAAATCATTATAAGATTGTATGATTGGGAGAACTGTCCACAGGAAATACTGATTTAATAAGTCTTATAAATAAATGATTAAAGTAAATTTTAAAAGTAGTCCTTTAAAGTTGAACAAATAGATTATTTAATAATAATAATTGTATTTAATGGTTATATTTTAAATCATTTAATTAAAAGTAATGATGTAGAAAGAAAAGTGCATGGTTGATTTTAAAATATTGGAATAGTTATTTAAAATTTGCTATAATATTATTATTATGTAATATTTTATAAATTAAATTATTTATTGTAGTTTCATTTAAAATATTAGTATCTCATTTATTTTTGTATATCATGTGATGTGTAATATTCACACCTGTGATTGAGAATAAAATAATATTATCTGTTATAAATATTAGGTTAGGTTTTAAAAGTGAATATAATAAATAAAATCAGATTTGTGTTTTATGTTGAAAATCAATACGTTTTGTTTAAAATAAGGGTAGAAATGGTAATAAATATTGTAGAATGATTTTTAAATTTTATTTTAAAGTATTTATTAAGTGTAAATAAAATATGAAAATTAATTAAGAATTGAATAATATAACAAAAATAAATATTTAATAAATTATTATTAATTTTAACTTTAATCTGCATTCTTTTCCCAGGGTTGAAAGTAAGCATTGTTGAAATTGACCAATGAAAATGTGTAGTTTGGGCAGGTATAAAATAGCTGTGCAGAAATTTCAGGTCATTATTATACTATTATACTATTATACTACTATAGTATTATACCATTATACCATTATACTGTTATATCATCATTATTGTTACTACAACTTCGGTAAATTAATTGGTAGAATAATAGTCAATTTTATTTAATTTAAAATTCTAAAAGTACAGTAATTTATTATTATAAGATTGTGATATGGACATGTGAGGCTAAAAAATAAGTAATTCCTTACTTGCTAATCTATTTCAGCAAAATTAACATTAACTTAAACATGGAGAAGTCATCACTGAATTTAAATTTATTGATGGAGATATTCAATTATTATTTTCATACAAGGCACATAATTTTGCCTATGTTAATTAGTTATGTTAATTTATGATTGAATTTCATAAAAGGAACTTCACGGAGTAGATATAAAAAATTTCAGCAGAAATGGAAAGTAAAAAGATATGAAATGCTTTTTATTCAGAAAGCTTATTTAAAAACAAGATAGTAATGTGCTTGTAAAAAAACCTTTAAATTTGATCAAACAATTATTTTAAGATGCTAAGATATTTCTTTCTGAAGAAATATTAAAATCAGTTTTAAAACTGGGATTTTTAAAAAAAAAAGATATAAAGTTAAGATTATTAGCAATATGATTTATATCATATTTGAAAATCTTTAAAAAGATAATTAATGTATGGTGGACATACAAAAGGTTTTCCGAAACTTATTTGTGAAAAATATTTTAAATCATCGGCGAATGCTGGGAATTTTATTTGTTGTATCAGAGAACATAGAACATCAGAAAATATGGATAAAAGTTATAAGAATTTGGAAATCATTTTAGCGAAAAATATCAAAAGTATTTTAATACTATATTTACATAGCAATGGAATGTATTAATTATTTAAAATTTTGGAGATAACGACTAATTAATTACATCAATCTAGATATTATGAAGTGAAAGTGAGCTTACTGTATTTAGTTTAGAACAGTCATCTTGAATTTCTGTGTTGCAATGTGATATATCAGAGCATGTGTAGTTTTTGGCATCAAAAGTGTGATTAACAATGTGGTACCAAGAGAAAAAGACACTTCCTTTAGTGACCTTTTTATCAAGAAAAAAAGAACATTTCATCTCAAGAAGTTTTAGTGGAACTGTTGTAAATATAATTTTAAATTATTTCTTTTACTAAATAAAATAATATTAATGCTTATTCACAGTATAGGAATAGAGTAGGAACATAGAACATTAAATTATTTACTAACCAACTGATTAAATTGTCATTGTAAAAAAACTCTTTAATAATTTAAGAAAAAAAAAAACTTAATATATTTAAAAGTGTGATAATGTGGAATAAATGATAATTAAAATGTTTTATTTAGTTTGTGATCCAGAAGACATCAACTAAATAATTGCCAGCATAGATTACTTATTGTAATAATGTAAAAACATTGATGATTTTACAATGTATTTTATTATTTTGTGTGGATGTATGGGGACATATATAAAACACAATACCTACACATAATTTATCGTTTGTTTAGTCATTTTAAAGAATATGCATACTTTTATTGATATTATGAGGATATTTAAACATAAGGGAAATATAAGTATATGATTCTATTATAACTGAACTTGCTGTTTATTTTAAGTGATTAAGGTATTAAAATATGACATTGATGCTGATTGTTTATACTCAAGTTTGAGAGTTACCAAAGGATGAAATAATCTTGTCTTATTAGTCAGTTAGATTGTTATTTTTAAAATGAATTTATTTATTGTTATAGAAATGTGCGAATGAATTTAACAATGTAAAGTGATAGATCTCTAATGATAATATCTTAGTATTAGGTTAAATGAGACCAAGATAAAATTTTATGTAGGGTTTATTTATATGAGAATAAAAGTAGACTATAGTGATGATTATGCAAGTATAGATAACTTAGCCCTATAGCTTGTATATATTCATGGCAGTGTTTGTTTTCTGTGTGTTAAAGTTAATATGCCATAGTGCTGAATAGATAACCTGGACATTATATTTAGTAGTGGAGGTTATTTGACAAATAAGTCATACCTCATTTTTTATACACTGTGACCATGATGAGTAGTTGATAAAGATGTTATTAAGTTACAGTTATAGTTTATTCAATATACCTATTTGTTTATTTATTATTAAAATTTTCTTGGATTACATCGTAAAGGATGGTATTTAAAATACAAAATAATAAGTAAATTTGGGAAATACAGAATTGTTATTGAAGTGGATAAGATAAGTTATGTTATTTAGAGAAAAAACAAATGTAAAGATTATAAGAACATGATTTTATCAGTGAAAGAATCATAAAACTTTTCATATTTAAAAATGATATTTTTTTTTTTTAAAATAAATAATTGATAAGTAAAAGGGGGTTTATAACGATATTATTTAATTATTAAGTATTTTTCAAAGACATACTTATAATGCATATTTTTCTTTACAAGTAAAGGGACCAAACTAAATCGTGTTTCATAAATATAAGTAATCATAAGTTTAGTAAAAGTAATTTTATGATAACACACTAATACATACATTGTATCTGAAATCTAAAGTAATGATTAGTAAGCAGTTTAGTTTAATTGCATGTTAATAATTCAGGTCATTCACATCATTATTTAGTGAGGAATGACTACATGGAATAATAAAATTATTTTTTAAAAGACTAAATAACAAGCATAATTCCATATTGAAATAATTATCTTATATTTTTAGAACATATTGACTTAATGAAATTTAATAGATGTAATAAAGATCCTATAATAATATTTTTTGAAAATAAGAGATATTTTTAAGAAGAATGTTCTGTAGCCTATATTTTAGTTCATTTAATTTGGTTTTGGAAAAGTACATAAATGTGAATAAACATAATTCCTTAAATTGTAAATAATGTAAATAATTTTATTGTTAAGTTTGTTAATAAAATTGTTAAACTTGTTTTATAAGTCTTGGTGTTGACTCAATTTCTCCACATTACAATTACATAATCACAGATAATTATAATTAAGACATAGTATTTGCACATCATAAATAAAGTTATTTTTTAAGAGTTATAATGTTTTAATGATATGATTTTGTTTAAGAAGTTTCATGTACTATATCATTATGATGGCCATAGAATAACCACAGAATATTTACGCTGAATTATATTAGTAATAATTGCTACATATTCTCAGATGATAATATCATACCATATATGTTTGTTTAAGATGCCATATGGATAATAGAAGATTAATTACATTATTATTATGTGATATACATGAATAGTATTACAAGTAGAAAAAATATGGGATTACATTATAGATTGAAGATTAATATTATTATTTTATTAGTGTTGGTATTAGGTAGATGTAGTTAAGAATGATATTAAATCCCTTATAATACTTGATTACAAAAGTTATAATTATTTTAGAATTATTTAAAAAAAACCTGAGATAACTTGAGCTAAATTATTTTAATAGAGATATTCAGATTAATTTATTAAGAGTCATTTACTTAATTAATCTTGATTAAAGATGTAGGAGTACTATAGATATAGTGTTTAAGTAATAAGAATAAGGACAGTATTCTTATGCCATTAAGGTGATATCCTGTGGGATATTGGCTTAATATATTTCTTTTGCCACTTGTAAACTCACTTCATAGTCTCATAATTTTAGTAGGTATTTATTTATTTAATTTGTAAAACAGAACTATATTATTATATATTAGTTAAGCTAGTTTAATAATGAATAGTATTGAAGAATATAGTTATTATTGACTTAGATACATTTTAGATGAACATAATTATTTATCTGAGCTAGATTAATTTATTGTTATTACATATTTCCTGGAAGTGAGGGTACAATATATATATATATATATATGGTTGTGGAATAAAATATATAGGGGAATCAAAATGTACATTACAAAAATGATATAGTGATCATAAGACATTATATAAATGTGTACAGAAAGAAAATATATCTTCGGTAAATAAGAATACTCCATCAATTATATTTCATCATAATAAAACATGTGATTATGGTTTTAATTTTAATAATAGAGATATAAAAAATATTCAAATTGAAAGGTGTAGTGAAAAACGTAAAATTAAAGAGGCAATGATGATAACTAGGAATAGAGGTGGTTTAATGAATAGACATTCAGCTAATATAAAGACAACAGAATTGTGGGAGATGTGAATGGATTGAATGATGGGTAATGCAAGTATTTATTTTTTGTACATTTGTATTAACAGTTGATAAAGATTGTCAGTGAAACAATTGAAAGTACTTCTGGTAAAGAATATATTATTTAATTTTGAATACTGTGTTAAATATATTTGTTTGAATAATTATTATATGATTTAAAAATACAGACATTTAATGGTTATAGTTATATATATATATATATATATATATATATATATATATATATATATATATATATATATATATATATATATATATATATATATATATATATATATATATATAATTAGGTTTGTCTAGTTAGAGATGCACATCTCTTACATTTGTGAAAATTATTCATTAATATTCTATCAGTAAACAGACAGACAGGAACATAATAGTATTTACTTATGATAACATATTTGTTTTATTATATGGTGTTTTCGATATAACCACATATACATTCGTTTTTTTATCTTTACAATATTTCACCTATAATTTACTATGCCTACTTTAGGTTTTAGAATTTATGCTATTATTCATTGACTGTGTGTGTTTCTTATTATTGCAAATTATATTATGCTTTTTAAAATCTTTTATAGAATTTTGACTTAGAGTAGATTTGTTGGTTTCAGATACTATCTAATATGTGCATTGTTTGAGGTTGGATATTTATCTCTTTAGCTTTTAATGTAAGAATTATTTTATCTTGCCATTGTTTTAATGAAGATTTGTGTGCGTATACGTGTGTGTGTCTGTGTGCAATTAATATTCTGTATGTATTTGACTTCTGGAGTCTGTTCTCGTATTTATATAAGTAATTGCTTAATGTCAATCAATAATTGTACCATTTGTGCTTCATATGATATTTGCCATTATCATATTACTTATTGATAATTTTCAATTATACATTAATGCAGGACAATAACATATTATAGATGGATGTTATGAATAACAGTTGCTAGATATGTCAGTGCATTAAAATTATGAATAAATCAAAAGTGAATTTCTCGTTACAAAATGAATATACCTAGTTTTATGTTGTTTCTGGGAAATGTATGTTTTTGGTTATTTGTTATTATTATATAAAGTTGTAAATATTGTAAATAAATCTTAATATTTGAAAATATATTTATTTGTCTGTGGTCTTATTGTTTATCATCATCATCATCAATAATAATAATAATAATAATAATAATAATAATAATAATAATAATAATAATAATAATAATAATAATAATAATAATAATAATAATAATATTTTTTTTTAATTTTTTATTTATTTATTTATTATGAAACAAACAAGAAATGTATAATGCAGTGAGATAAATTTCATACAAGAAAAATCTTGAGTGAGGAATTTAAATGTAACAACTAAAAACATTAATAAAATACAAAAAAAAGTATAAATACAACATAAAATATTAAAATTATACAGATATTACATTTGACAATTCAATCACAGTAGTAAATAATTACAACATAACATACAGTATAAACAAACAAAAAATAAAATAAAACAAAATAAAATAAAACTAATGCTTAGCATAATATAACCAATGCCATAAATGTTTTTTTAAAAAATCAAATAACTAGTGTTCATTACATACATAGAACAATCTCTTATAAATATATTAAATAATTTAGGACCATTATAACTAAATTGCTTCCTATTGGATGTTTTAAAAAAATTAAGTAAAGCTACCTGATATTTAGTAGATAAACGAGTATTTACTAAAAACACTAAGAAAATACAAAAAAAAAGTATAAATATAACATAAAATATTAAAATTATAGAGATATTACATTTATCAATTTAATAATAGTAGTAAATAATTACAACATGACATACAGTATAAACAAAAATAAAATAAAATAAAGAAACAAAATAAAACTAATGCTTATCATAATATAACCAGTGCCATAAATGCTTTTTAAAAATCAAATAACTAGTGTTCATTAAATACACAGAACAATCTCTTATAAACATATTAAATAATTTTGGACCATTATAAAAATCTAATATATAACTGATGATGAATTAGTGACAATAAAATAATGTGTTGATAGCAATAATAATAATAATAATAATAATAATAATAATAATAATAATAATAATAATAATAATAATAATAATAATAATAATAATAATAATAATAATAATAATTATTATTATTATTATTATTATTATTATTATTATTATTATTATTATTATTATTATTGCTATCAACACATTATTTTATTGTCACAAATTCATCATCAGTTATATATTAGATTTCACGATGCATTAGTATATCACAATGAGTTTTCATAAGCTCTTGCATGTAATGTACATTTACAGTTCATAGCTTATAAATCAAAACACTGTTTGTCTTTAGTACATATCTTGTTTTAAATAATATTTTAATGGTCTATTGGTGTTGGAGTAATACGTTTATCTCAATCATTAGATACACCATTCACTTATCTTCATAACATAGCTCATAGTCATTAAATAAAATGTAATGTGTAGATTTTTTTTTAAAAAAAAAATATGAAAATGTAATCAAATAAGTTTATTTATTGTTAATATTGGAATTGCCAAATATTATTTAGTAATTTCATCTTTGTTTTATAAGGTATCTCTGCTTGTTATATTTGATAGTGGCAAAATCCTTCTCACTGATCCAAACATATCTTTAAAAATAGTAATATTTAGGCATGTGAACCCTGATAAAATCAGTTTACTGATTATCAACTTTAAATACATTGTTAGTTTTCATCTCTTAAATCATTTACTAAGCTTTGCTTTGAGTCCTTATGTTTATCTTCACAATTTTATTGATTCAGTATAACTTTAAGGTGTAAGGTGGAGGTACTGTAAGATCCGTAGTACACTTTGTGATCTTCCCTAAAATTTGCATATAGTAGCCAGCTAGTTTTTGTAGAAAGCCTATATGGGCCTTTGTATTATAAATTATGTTTTATGCAAGTCAGTTATATATAACATCCTATGGTGTTTAAAACCCTTTATTATAGATGTTTAATCTTTTTTATGTATGGTTAGTGTGCACTTTATTTTGTAATGATTATTATATTGGGTTGGAGGTTAAAATTTTCTCTACCAGGATTTTTGAGACCCAAAGTGAGACATAGACAAAATTTAGTATCCTGTATATATATATATATATATATATATATATATATATATATATATATATATATATATATATATATATATATATATATATATATATAATAAATAAAAGGTCTAAATAATATAATTACAATATAATATTACATATAAAATCAAATATCAAAAATTATAAGCAAATTTTAATAACAAGTATTATGAAATCACGGAGGTGAGTACACTAGTAATTCAATAAAATATAACTCAGGTATACAGCAGTAGATCTTATCCACTTTATTTCTTGTTTGATTTAAGTGCATGTTTAAACAAATACTAAGTGAATATGGTCTAGCAGGGCGCCACTAGATTATCTGAATCTAGACACGTTATATCTATAACCTTTCACATGTACCGTTTGAATCCCTTCTTGGTACTTTATTTCTAATAAAAATGGGAGATTTTGCTTTTGAGCATATCACTATATGCACTATATTTAGTAAAAGTAAAACATCTATAAACCAAAGTGGAGTTCACTAGACAAAATCATTTCTCGATCTTAACAAACAAATGTTTTCATTTTTTATAGTTTACTAGCTCAGATAACAACTAATTTAGATGCTTCACTCATCCTTAGAAATAGTGATGGATGTTTATAATAATACTAAGAAATCACTAAATATTATAAATCAACATTTATTTATGGCCTTTAAACAGTTAAACAGCTCATTAATTAAAACTTAATGATATAATAATAATGACAAGGGTTTCAACTACAGCTCTAGGACTAAGCCTAAACATAAAACTAATTTTTATAAAGAAATTCATAATTATTGCTTAATTTAGCATTTACTTATATCTTAAATAACTAATATTCAACCATTGATGATGATGATAATCACACTTAACAAAGACTACACTTAATGAAATATATACGCTCTTTAATAAAACAAACTAATATTTATTACTACATTTCTAACATATACATAAAATTTCTAGATAAATATGAAAATTGACATAATAATAATAATAATAATTGGTTATATAACAATCCTCAGATTAATTTTAAGTTCTCCCCTTTCCCTTCAAATGTATTTTGTATTGTTGGGTCACATTGACATATTTTCACTCCATGAGAAAAGTATTTAAAAAAAAAATATTACGCTCATTAGCACACATACTTTAAAATCTAACATGTAAATAGAATGTAAAAAAAATGTTAGTAGAATTGAAAGAGCAAGTTTTAGAAAAGATTTTAAATCATTATCTCCCCTCCCTTCTAACCTGAAATCTATACTTCTCGAAACAAAATAATCTAATATTCTAACACCACCTATTACTCCACATTCACAAAACATATAAAATATCATTATGTATGTGTTTTTATCCCATAATAACAAAATATTATTTAAAACCAAAATAATAATAATTGTTAAAACTAAAACATAAACCATAAAAAAAGTTTTACACATTAATATTTCCGTAAAATTAATAAACAAAATTTCATACATTCAAATCATTTATGAAGCTCAAAGTTATTATTAGTAAGACATTCTTGTTTTTAATCGATCTGAATAGTCTTTAAAAGTTCTTTAAA
Organism: Epiperipatus broadwayi; assembly: GCA_028023455.1. Taxonomy (NCBI): domain Eukaryota; kingdom Metazoa; phylum Onychophora; class Udeonychophora; order Euonychophora; family Peripatidae; genus Epiperipatus; species Epiperipatus broadwayi. The sequence continues at coordinate 7,759,666 of JAQFVV010000046.1, read as the reverse complement.
TAAAATATACCACTTTATTGCTAAATTTTATTAAGACTGATATCATAAAGAAAATAGATATAAAAGTCATATTACCATCTTTTGTTTGTGGCAATTTCCAAGGGTTCAAACTTGTCTTGTATAATGTCTATATTTCTGCAGCTACCATTTCCGTTTTACTGGGAACAATCTCTTTCTTGAGGTGGATAACTATTTGATGATGATGACTCTATTGAGGTTATTTGCTTTAGTGGACAATTTGGAAATCATTATATTAATTTTCTTCTCTTCCTGTCAAGCATGTTTTTGGATGAAATACAGCGTTGTTTTCCATTTGTAAATTTTCTTGAGTTTAAAATCAGTTGCTGGAACAATTAATTGGACTTGATGATTAATATTTATCAGTAGATTAATTCATCTTCTTTGAATGCAGGTGAATGCTTTCTTCCTTCTATTAAAAACATCTTATTTTCTGGTCAGTTGAAAGGTGTAGAATATTATTTTAGACACAACATCTTTTTCCTATGTGATGTGCAGCTTCCCCAGATGGTCCGGACCGATGGGACATACATATAATTTTTCTAGCCAGACATTTCTTATATTTTCAACATTCAATTTAATAGTCTAATAATCTGAATCATAAACAATAATCCAATAATTTCCAGACATTTTTATATCCAATTTTTAGCTAACTTAACCAATCAGAGATAGCTCACTTGCTATTTTTGGACAAATTCGTTTTAATTAGATCTCTAATTTATTTTCAACTACATTATTTTTCAACTGAAAAGTTTAATCCTTTTTCCAGACACTTTTGTTTAAAAAAAAAATAGACTCAATCCTTATTTCCTTTTTTTTTTTCTTTAACATCCAGGTAACATTTCAAATCTTTGAGCTTCTTCTTTAGATCTTAGATAAGACAATTTCAAAATTAGAGCTCACCCATTATAAGCTTCCAAAGTGAAAAACAATATTTACAAAAAAATTGCTACAAAGATCGATATCTGATTAAACAGATTTCTCTTTAACAAAAAATTGTACAAAAAAATAATTTGACAGATTTAACCTTCCTTTTTTCAATATTTAGGAAATGTAAATTTTTGTATGTAATGTACACACATCCTTCATTCTTTCAAATCATTCATAAACTAACATTAAATAATATAATTGCTAGCTTAGTAATTATAACCCAATTATTTAATTAAATCCGTAACTTTTAAATCCCAATTACAATTAAAGAAAAGCAAAATAAAGTATAGAATAAGATATTAGAATTGATCAAGCATAGGTTAGTTTTAAAGAAAGTTAAAATGTTGAATATCTGAAATATAAAACAATTAAATAGCTTACACATACACTGCCTATACGTATGCATTATAACTTTGCTTTTTAACAGAAAATTTAAAATTAAGTTTATGTGTGTATTACTTTTATCAACACACAAACAAATAAAGCATATATTGCTGACCCATCTCTTTCTGTCTAAAGTTATTTGATCTGGTAGGGTTTGAACTTGGGCCCTACAGCTTCTTTATGTTATATAAAATGGATGATGATTTTGTTTTACCTTTTCTACATGCACATTACTATAAATTTGTCTAGTGACCAAATTGTAATGGCACAATATATATTGTAACCATATATTTTAGCATAAAATATAATCATTGATGTAACTAGTATAAAAAATTTCTCTGTCTTCTTTGGTGATTTGATTGGCTTGGTTTGCACTTTGAACAGATTACTCTCTTACATTATTTTAATAAATTTGAATTTGCTTCGTTCCATATACTAATTCATATCATAATGTTTAACTTTTTAAAAATTTTGACAACACATTAAATTTGGTAAAATAGTATTAAAATATAATATTTTGTTTTATTTGTTTAAAATGATCTTAAAAATTATTTCATTTGAATTAACAAAACCATTTGTTCAATTAAAATAAATTATTAAAAATAAATACAGTAATTACGTAAGCGTCTCAATGTAAAAAAAAAAAAAGAGCGCGAATTTAAGAGAAGATCATCTGTTAGTTTGCTTTTGGAGGGAGAGAGAGAAAAGAAAATGGTAAAAAGGCAAATGGTGTAGTTTTGATAAGCTTATTTTAAAATAGTTAATAAGTAAACTGATTACCACAAATTTTCTATAAACGTAAAAATAATATCGTGGTATTTAATTATAAGATGAATTGCTAAATTTAAAAGTCTGTTCAAGTCGGCTGGCCAAGTGGATCGAATCACCGGTAATAATTTCCCAATATTACATTTAAAATGTCGGAGCTTCCCAGTTTAAAAGAATTAATTGCAAGAGTTTGGTATGTTTTAAAATGTTTATTTTTCTACAATTTGGAAAAATTAAATAAGTATTTTAATTACAGAAGTTTTATAAATATGAAAATTTGCTTTTTTAAAAAAAAGAAGTTTAAATTAAAGTAAAATGTTAAAGTTATCAACATAGTTTAATATTTCCGTTTCTAATTCTAATAAAAATATAGTATTGATTGATATTTAACTTTATAATGCCAGTAATATATTTGCTAGTTAATTTGTTTGCCATTTGGATAATAAACAGTCTTCAAATAATTGATCAAGGCTATTTTCTAATTTTATCGTCAGTTTGGAATGATTAAATTAATTGTTATAATTATTATTCCTAGATTTAAGCGTGGATAAATAAATATTTAGCATGGATGTGATAAACTTGGAACATTTTTGATAGAGAAATGTAGAGATTAATAACTTATGAAAAACATTTTCATTTAAATTCTGCGAGTCATGTCTTAAAATTGTTTCATGTTTATGGAGCCACGTAAAATCGTTAATCTTATAATAACTAACAAATGGATAAAATTACATGTATGGAATTCAACTATAATTCTATCTATTACTTCGCACATTTATTATTCGACACATCGTACATGGATTTCACGGATCATATCTGTAGTTATAAAATGCTATACAATCTAATTTGTGACACACACACCTGCTAAAAATTCATGTATTGAACTATAAAATGCTATACATTTGATTTATATCACACACACACCTCTTAGATTTTATGTATTTGATGAATAATTCATTACTTAAATTTTATCGTTATATGAACTTGCATGTGAAGTTCATAAGTTATATTTTATTAAGTTTAAGTTAATAGGGGTTGAATAAAATATTTATTCAAGAGAATAGCGCTTGCGAAAAAGCTTGAAAAGTACTAAATGAATTCATGAGATGTATCAATCTTTGTGAGGTATTTTGTGAGTCTTTCCAGATTTATATTCCTATACTAATATTACTTATATTATATTACACATGTTTTATTTTAAGCAAGATAAGTTAGTACATTAGTTGTCCTGATTAGTGTAACATTTTATTATGCAAGAACCCACATTTGCTAAAGTGTTAGTGTTTTCTGAATGATCAGAATAACTAAGGAGGATGATTTTGCACTTTACTGTGAAGTAAATAGTAATGTTGTTTTATAATGTTGAAAGACATTAATCTGTGCCGGTGGTTAATCCGCAGATTATTTAATTGCCATTTTTTGTATTTTACACTCATTCCAGCGCTGGTGGTTAATCCGCGGAATTGTATAAGTATACGTATTACTTTATGATGGGGTATCAATCCACAAAGCGTTTAGTATTATTTAATTCCTATGTATAGATGAACGCATCCACAGGAATATGTTTTACTTCATAGATATAAGTTGGGCAAATTATTTTAGTTGATCTGCTAAATCATCTTCTTCCATTTGTAAGTATAATTTACAAGTTAGATCATCAAATTGTAGCAGGACATTCTATTCAAGTTACTTCACAATAATTAACTGTCGGTTGATTATTATTTACCGGAGTGTAAGTTTAAATTTTCACTTTATTTAGTGATTGCATTATAGCTAAATCCTACAGATATAATATTATTTATTATATTATTATAATTTTACGGTATGGATTTATTGAATCTGGAAATGACGTTAAATATTTCATGAGTTGATGTTGAATTTAGTATAATTTGCTCATGATTCATTATACCAAATTGAAATAAGGTATGATTAGGTTTTTAAAACCGTACCTATGATATGTTAGTGAAGAAAGTCGATGGAATTATAATTTATTTATTTTATTTGTTTATTTATGTCTTTAATTATAACATTAGAATTAATTACTTATTATTCATAAATTTGTAAATAAACGTTGATTTATAATTAAACTTACTGTGCCGTTGCTATGTGTCATTCTTAAAATCAGAAATCATAAACCTTGGATAGAGCATACATTGAAGTACATACTATAGTCAACATGATATAAGAGTTTTATGATATTTTGAGAAAACATTTGGATGCTTTTCGTCTTTGGTAGTTTATGATGTGTAAGGTAATAAAATCCCATTTACCTTTTCCATCATTTTGGCTTTGCGTAGTTGATCTAGTATACAATACAAATTGATTATTAAACCTGTAAACAGATTTACCAAATAATGATATGATTGAATATATTTACTTAACATTTTAAATTGTCATTTGTCAGTATAAAAAGAGTCTCAGTGATATAGTAAACTAAAAAAAAAAAAAAAGAACCCAAGTATTTATGTTTATTTATTGCAAAGCTTTACCTAGACTAGCATTTGTATTAAAAATCATATAGATGGTTTAAAATTTCATAATCTTATGTAGTTCCACAAATTATGCCATCTTGTACATGGTCGGCCATCGGGTCTCATACAATAAAAATCGCAAATTAAGGTTTGTAGAGTAATAACATTGCACTTATAATTTGTTTTACTCTATTTTATCATACTACTATGATAGGTCATCGTGGTACACCCTGGTTGCGATCAAATTAAATCATAAAAGTTTATGTTAGATCATTGGTTTGGTCTGTGGTAAGTTGCTCCAGATGTTTGTGTGGTCTTTGGTGCATAAAATAGATAGCATAATATGCATTTGGATACAGCTCTTAATAGCTGACAATGTGTAGCGGGAATTGATCAGTGATCGAGGTTACGATTCTCAGTGCACTTGCGTTACGTAGTTGACCACACATACATACGAGATGGAGGGTTACAATATATATATATATATATATATATATATATATATATATATATATATATATTTGACTACAGCAAGTAACAGTAAAAATATCATACATAATATACACATATATCATTAAAGATAAATTTTGTTATAAAAAAAAAACTATCTGTATACATTCTATATTGACTTAACTCTATGATTTTGTACGTTTATTGTTGTCCAATATTTGCAACAGATAAACAATTGTATTTGATTTAAAAAAATAACTGTATCCTTTCAACAGTTAGAATATATAATAAATAACACTTAGGACAGAACAATGATTGTAAATAAAATGACATCAAGATCAAAAATTATTTTTTTATAACATGTAAAGCACTACATCAAAAATGTAAGTAAATACAAAGATCATTCAAAGCACTTTTATATCAAATCTTAAATAGTTATTTTGACACCGATGGCTAAAAAATATTCTTCTAGAAAAGTTTTGTAAAATCCATGACTCTGCAACATATCAAATTTATGCACAAAATGCCAAAATATATTCAATGTTATTTAACATCAGATACAAAAATCTGTTATTTTGACTTCAATGTCTAAAAAATAAATAATTTCAATGGGAAATATATGTAAAAACCATAGCTCTAAAAAAATCATATATATATATATAAACAATGTGCAATAATGTATTTAAATAAATCATATATATATATATATAAACAATGTGCAATAATGTATTTAAATATTTGTAATCATTAATATAAAATTCATAGATTCAAATTCTATAGGCATGCCAATGTTTTAGCCTTTAAATATTTCAGTATGATATCAATATTGCAATATATCTGATTTTTCTTAAATATTTGTACTAATATGATTAGTATGTACATAATAAAATGAATGTAATATGTGCATTAGTATAGATGAAAAACAATGGTATAACATTCAATTAAGTATTATTTGAATAACTCTGTTTATTAATAAGAGATATTAATCTTTAATCGCATGACTCGCATATCTGGAATTTTCAGAATAAATTGTTATCAAGGTATTATTCTATGACTACGGAAAATACAGATATATATTATTTTTGATGTCACAATGAATAAATTCTCTACCAAATTGATGGCAAACATTATTGTGTAACAACAAATTGGTACATTATTGATATTTTACCTGAATTGTCTTAACAATTGCAGTGATATATATATATATATATATATATATATATATATATATATATATATATATATATATATATATATATATATATATATATATATATATATATATATATATATGATAACCGCCACCATACTAAAAAAATCAATTAACCACTAATGTCAGATTGAAGATGAATAGCACAAATAAGCTTGTGAATGATATTTGATTATATTTGAAAAAAAAGTTTTCAGAAAACTTGCATTTATTATCTAAATCATAATTGATAACAGTGGAGATTAGAAGGGAAAATAATATTTATTCCTCAGTTTTCAGAACATGTTATATTTTGCTACTAAATGAATTTAAGCTTTTAAAAATAGACAAATCTCAATATGTTACAGTCAAAGTGTTACTTTTCTTGTCTTATAATGTGATCTTAGACAAGTATGAAAGTAAGGAAACGATTTTATTTCATGGATGTTGTCTCTCTAAACATTTTGTACTCATGATTTTATATTTGAATTAAATGATTTAAAATGAAATTAAGTAATATTGACAATATAGAAATTAAATTACATAATAAAATTAAAGTATACAGTTTAAGAAAATAGCTAGGAAAATTAAATAAGATAATGTTATATTGTTAACAATTATAAAATTTGATTTTTTTTTTTTCTGACAATTTGCTTAGTATACATTTACTGACTTTGGCAATCATTTTTAATGTAAAGTATTAATTTTTGTCTTTAATTAATGACGTATTGTAACTTTGGTATTATCAATATGATAAACAAACTGTATTTCTGTTAGTAAATGGTTTATTTCGTTTTTGTGTTTAATAATCATAAGTTATTTTATTACATGCTGGTTACATAATTCGTTTTGAGAGGGAAGTATACTTGTAATCACTTCTCTTTTCATCACTCTCTCACTTTGACCACCACATAATATAGTTACATTTTTGGTACTAGATATGGGAAGATGATACATTTAAACTCACAAGAAATTAATATAGTACCATAAATCTTAAATGTGGAGCTGCTGTTTAACGATAGATAATGTTGATTTTTGTGATTATACATGCACAGTTTTTGCAGTCTATTTGCACATAAATTAAAAAAAAATAGTAGACATGTGGATATATAAATGGCATAAAAATTAAAATAATATATGTAATGTCTGTGGCTTTTTGTTGACTATTCTAAGTAAAGGACTTGTTTATAAAATAATAATTATTAAAGTAAATATTTAAATAAGCATTTATTTTATAACGTCTTGCGTGCGGTTATAGTGCGGTTATAATTACGATAGAATGACAGCCTGTTAAGCTAATTGCGCAGACGCTGTGAGAATGTTATTAATAAATGAATACCTTCGGACAACCACATGATATAGTATTTATATAAGAGTAAAAAGGAATCCTCTTACTCTTACGACTCAAATGTAGATTTGCTCATATATAAACATTTGAGTCGTAAGAGTAAGATGATTCCTTTTTACTCTTATATAAATACTATATCATGTGGTTGTCCGAAGGTATTCATTTATTAATAACATTCTCACAGCGTCTGCGCAATTAGCTTAACAGGCTGTCATTCTATCGTAAAGTAAATATTAAAAATGCAATACATTAAAGAAGAAATTAGCAGGGAATTTGAATTTGACAATATGGAACAAAACAGATATTATCAGGACATGAAAATTATCCATTTAAAAATAATGGGCAGACGTAATATGAAAAACAATATGATAATAAATGAAGCAAAATATTAAAAAAATGTTTTAGCAACAAATATGAAGAGGAAAAAGTACAGATAATTATATTAAAAATAGGATATCAATTATTTTATGAAATGGGAGAAAATAAGAGAAAGTCAAAATGAAATGATAATAAATCAAAAGGAAATTGTAGAAAGAATTCAAAATAAAATGATGTGAAAAAGAGATAAATATGAATAAAGAAAAAAAAAACATTACAATACAATGATGCCTATAATGAAAGAGAATCATTGTGAATATACAGTAAATTGGATCAACTATTTGACAGAAATGGAGACAAATTAGAAAGTACTATGGAAGAGCCCAAAATCATCAGTTTAAAAAATGATAGTATTTTATGATGATATTTAACGAAAAGAATACTCAAATTCAGATTTCCATGAAATTAAACATGGCTGTAGATGAATATTTCTCATATAAGGAGGCAAATAATTCTAGAATTTAGATTATTCTTGATTAAATATATACAAAAAAATAAAAGTGTCTTGAATAATGAAAATATAAGCTAAGCACTTAAAGAAGAAACAACAGAAGCTATAACATATATATATATATATATATATATATATATTATAGTATTATACTATATATATATATATATATATATTAGTATAATACTGTAACTTAGTAAAAAAGGAAAATATTAGTGTGGATGAGATCAATGTTAAAATACATTACGTAATGATGTTTCTGAAACATTGCCAATTAAGTTAGAAAGAAATTTTAATGTGGAATATAAAATAGAAAAAGATGAAAGTTTGATAAGCAAAAGCTCAAATCTGATATAGATGTAGGTGATGAAGATTGACTAAAGTAATATACGACCACGAAGAAATGTCTTAATAAAAAATATGCAGGTAATTAAGTAGATGAGTTTATAGGTAAAAAAACCCCAAAAATTAGATAGTGATGATGAAGCAGAATACGTGAGAAAAAATATATTCGGAGATAGTTTTATAAATAAAAAAGTTTTGCTAAAATGTAGAAGAATTTTAAAATAAATAATTAATTTATTACTCATACAATAACTGAAACACAGGCTTATTATATACCTGTGTCTATATATGTAATATATAGGGTATATGAGCACAGACTTTCACACCACCCACTACTTTCCACTGTATCTCATAACACAAATACACTTGAACGCATATATGTTGAAAAGATAAATAATCACCAATATACGTATTTTATGATAAACTAGCAATCATCAGTTGGTCCAGATTACCATCTCTACACATATATGCTATAAGTGCTCAAATATATATTAAGATATACAATCTTCATACTTTAATGGACAGGCTTCAGTCTACTCCACATTCTAACTTTTCAACCATCCACACAATTGAAAATCTGATGATGGAAAGCTCAAAGGCCACCCTGAGGCCAAGATTCGATTGACCTTAGGTCAACATGGGTGTGACAAGAATCTTGGCCTCAGGGTGGCCTTTGAGTGTTCCATCACCAGATTTTTAATTGTGAGGACGGTTGAAGAGTTGAAGTGTCGAGTAGATTGAAGCCTGTCCATTAAAGTATGAAGATTGGCTATCTTTATATATATATATATATATATTATAATGGGACAATCCTTTTCAGGACTCGAGGAAGTCACATCTAACTATATTAGAACTTTGAGTCTTCTTATAGAATGCCATGATTGATGTGATTTATAATATAATCCAATCCACTCCTCTATTAATAACCTAGTTACTCTCACAATTCAAGCTCAGAGTAGAAATTGCAATTGACTCTCTTCAGGCATTTCCACAAATATCCCATAGTAATGATAAATTTAGTATAAGCTATATATACCTTTTTTATAAATATTAAATCACTAAGTTGATTCAATATATATATATATATATATATATATGCGTGAGTATGTATATTTATAATTATTGGCTTTATAAAATGACTAAATAAAATAAACAAACGAAACCTGTTTAATTTTAAAATCAAGTTTAACACATTTTAATCAGTAATAGAAACAAAAATATTATCATGTAAATAATTAAAAATATTAAAATTTAGAATTATAATCTGTGCTTATACATGATACAATATTAAATTATTTTACATCAAAAAAACATAATGTAATTATTTACATATATATAATATAAATCATGTGTACAATAAATAATACCACCATACATTATAAATCTACATATTGTGTCATTAAAATGATTCAGTGTGTGTTATATGTTTGTAACAGATAACATCCATTCACACTAGAATAGCAATATAATGTATTCTTATATTAATTATGTTATTGATTAAAAAGAAATTATGATAATTGTCAGGTAAGGTACAATTTGGAATATAATAAAACTTACTTACAAATTGAAATAATTTAAAAACTTTTACCTTACTCAAACCATCTGCTTTCATCAGAGCATATATCAAAATATCAACATCTAGATTTTAATAAATAAATAAAAATAAAATGTTCATCTTATCAGTTCTCCATTTATCCTGTTAAGGTCAATTTGATATACAAAGTAATTTCTCCACATAAATATAATTATCCACAAAGGAAATAAAGTTTAAGAGCTATTAAAGTACACAACAAAGTATTCCAAGATGAAAAAGAATAATGGTTTTATATTCCTCCTTAGATGAAATAAAATGACGATGAATGTTGAAAGATAAAGTTCCTTGATCATCCTTCGAAGAGGTAATCCAAATATTCATTCTTTTAAATATTTGTGTAGTAAAATATTTAAAATGCTCTGCAATAAAATACTCCATTATTAAGGCAGCCTTTTTAGTGGAAATTACGATGATTATATTTTAGGCATTAAGTAGGAATTAATTTACATGTTCAGGTTTACAACATCAGCAGAAATCCTTGGCGTAAATTGTATAGCAGATAACATCTTTGTAAATTTTTGTCTTCTTAAACATATATTTTGAAAACTCATTTAGAAGACGTTGATTTCTCTTATAACCTTCTCAATTTAAATGATTATTTTTTTAGTTCTTTATAATATTAAAAGTAAGTAAATTAATTACTTGAAGAAAGTTTTAAAATAGCGAATCTTCTTTTTTTCTTAAATGTGTTCTAAATTCGAGCACATTTAAATTTACTGACATAGTTATTGCTTCGATAACTAAATAGAAGATTATTATTATAACAATTTTTGTTTGTTTTTATACTTGGATTAATTTCTGAAAGCATATCACATAATCATGTTCACGCTCTCTATTGTTTAAATATACAATTTGTAATGAACTCCAAACATTTGTTTGCTTTGTTTCAACTGATAAAATGCAATGTTGACTTAAGGCTTTGTCAATGTCAAATTTTGGTTACTAAAAAAAATACTATTAGTTGGAAACATTTATTTATATATGCATATAAATAAATTAAAATAATTCATTTTTAGAATTATTATTTTAATATTTAATTAGTTTATGTATATAGCTAATATATGAAAAGCTTAAGATAGGTGTAGGGTATTTATATCTGTTAATTTGAAATAGGCACAGGTAAATTCATATAGAATCAAATTGTTTTAGGTGAGGCTCATATGGTACTCTCACATTATATATATATATATATATTGTACCTATATTGATATAGGCGCATATAATTTTTATCTAAAATTATTATTAAAGTAATCTTTCGTAAAAGAAAAACATAAAATTAAACGTTGAAGAGTTTATTCAGTTTGTTTTAGAAAAAGATAGGAATTAAATAGTTTTTATTAGTATTCGTAAAAATATAAATATACAAATCTCTTTTCATTCCAGTTTAATTAAAAGGAAAAATAATGTTAAAATTAAATAGTAAATTGTATTAAAATATATGTGCGTATATATTTGAGTTTTGTAAATAAATAAAATGTATGCGAAATAAAAGAAGATTATCATTAAAAACACGGCAATGGCTATTAATAAAATAAAACAACATCTCTGCATGTCTATTACTAATTAAGCAATCTTCCAAAACACGTTTATCAAAGGATTAATTGATAAGGAATTTGACAACAGATCTTTGCCGGAGATATCAGAAAGACAACAAGGCGCAGGTATAAATAGACCTTTTTATCGGACAGTAAAGGAGTTCCACAAATTAATTGAGTTGAGACAATCAGTTCACACAGTTATTGAGAGAGTGCAGTTCGGAAATTAATTGAGTCAGTTAAGAAACAAAATGCAGTGCTGAGAATATTTTGGAACGCACGTTCACCTCCAGCCCAGATGTCCGATGAAAACAGCAGATCTGCCCGTGACTTTGAAAATCAGGAAATTCAGCAAGGAAATCTCCGTCCGTATCTAATTGTCTTCGATAGTAATAATCATGAAAATCAGGAAATTCAGCAAGGAAACATCCCAGCCAGCTGGAAGCATTCATACTGGAACCATTCATACTGGAAGAAAACAAAGTGTTAAATCTACGTTCAAAATCCTAGGTAAAACATTTGCTTATTTTCGTTATACTGTAATAGCCATTGCATTTCATTAATTCGTGCGAATCCTCCAAGAGTCTAATTATATGAATTCGATATCATACATAAATGAACTATTGATGTGTGTGATTAAATTTCAAATGCTATGTAATACTTTAATATTATTATGTGTGTGCATGAGTTAATATGTGCGTGATCATTATATCAATATTTATTAGTTAAATTAGAGTGTTCTGTTATTAAATCTATAGGAATATTTAGACTATTTAGAAATGTTAATTTAAAATATGCGTGTGTTTTATTAGAATTATAAAATGTTTAAATTTAGTAAATAAATGTTAGTTAATAAATTATCTTTAAAATTAAACTTTATTTGTCGGTCAATTCTTTTTATCAATTCTTTTTATCAATTCTTTTATCAATTCTTTTACAATTCTTTTTATAAATTCTTTTTAACAAATTCTTTATCAAGTCTTTTAACCACTAATTAAGCATAATCTATTAGTGATTATAAACAACTGAGCTAGTCGTGGATTTAGGCGTTGGGTTAGTTGCCACTATTCAAAGTGCGTTGTCTATTCTTTTAGAATAAGCAGCTGGCGTCCGTGTTTATACACAAACAAAAAAAAGTGCTTTGAACTTGGTGTTGAACTCAACAGTCGAGAAGAAGTTATGTCCTGGAAATGTAACGTTAGTTATATACTTTATAGCTATCGTTTGGGCATACATACTCTCTGAGTATGTTCTTCTCTGCCTAAGAGGCCGGTGTTTCGAATCTACACATATTCGAATATGGTTCAATATATATATATATATATGTCATATTATTATTACTATTTGCAGGATATTCCATGTAGTGAAAAAGCTAAATGCTGACATTGCAGTACAATATCAAGTACCTTCCTCAGAGCGTCCTCTTTCTCAAATCATAAGAATGCATGTGAGATTTAAAATCGTTTTAATCATTTTCTTTCTCCTCATATTTAAATTCTATTGGTTGAGAAGTTTTAGTTTCTTCCAAATGTTGTTAATCTTCTTTAACTCACACCTTTCATTTATGCTCTTGGGCATTTTAAAAATCTCTATAGCTGTGAGTTAAAGAAGATTAACAACATTTGGAAGAAACTAATGGAAGAGAAAATAAATTTTAAAACTTCTCAACCAATAGAATTTAAATATGAGGAGAAAGAAAACGATAAAAATGATTTTAAATCTCACATGCATTCTTATGATTTGAGAAAGAGGACGCTCTGAGGAAGGTACTTGATATTGTACTGAAACATCAGCAGTTAGCTTTTTCACTACACGGAAATCCCGCAAATAGTAATAATAATATGACATCTTTTATCCGTGAAAACATTAGAATTTATATATATATATATGAGCACTTATAGAATATATGTGTAGAGATGGTAATCTGGACCAACTGTTGATTGCTGGTTTAGCATGAAATACATATATTGGTGATTATTTATCGTTTTGACATATATGTGTTCAAGTAGTGGGTGGTGTGAAAGTCTGTGCTCATATAGCCTATTTATTACTCATATTAGAAAAATAAAATATTAAAAGTATTATAAAAACTATGGAGTTAATAGAAAGTAATATATAAAAAATAATAAAATAAATAATACATTTAAACATTTGATTTAACAGCGAGTATGCAGAAGCTTAAAATGTGTAAAGGAGTAAAATGCAATATTGTAAGGTAAGACTGAAATGGATAATAAAGCATAGTAGAGTGAAATTAGTTATAACTTTGCACTGCTTCTATAAAATAACTGATTAATTTGTACACAAGACCATAATAAATAAAATTGTATATAGTTTTAAGTTTAGCATGATATTAGGGAGAAATTTTGTTAGGAAGTTTGTACCAGAAAGGCCAGAAAATTTATCTGAAGATTAGCCTAACACACGGCGATGGAATATGGGCAATAATTATAAAAAAAATATTGTTGCTACTTTATTTTATATGCAGGTGTTAAAAATAAATGAATTCAATATTTGATAGTTATTAATGTATTTATTTTGTTTCTTCTTATTCTTTAGGAATATAAAGTAGATATAATCATTTCTCTCCATAATTATCCTTCACAAATAGAAGGAGTTGAAAATGTGGGTAGGAAGGTTACTATATATATATATATATATATATATATATATATATATATATATATATATATATATATATATATTTCGCTTACAGGAAAAATACATTGGAATTGAAACATGATAAAAAATATATATATTGAGAAGTAATCAATTCATAATACTAACAGCAATGCTTGTGTTATATTGTATACATGTATATGGGTATTTATGTGTGTGCTACATTTATTATGGTTTAAATGGTAATAAAAATGTTATTTAGCAATTTTGTAAATTAGTATATATATATGATGTTCTGAAAATTATTTTGTAAAAAAAATATTTTAAACCAAAAGCTAATGTCACTGATAATTTTTTTTATTTGAAAATATATATTTTTAAAAAGACAACTCAAAAAAATTGTTATCGCCAAGTGGATGCAAGTTTCATTTAGTAGACTAGAATCTTCTATGTCAAATGTTAAATAAATTATTTTTAAATTTAATAACAATATTTAATATTTATTTATTTTCTTGAATGTAACTAACCCTAAAATTATCCGTGTTTTAATGTCATAGAATTCAAATATCTAACTTTTCATTTCACTGACTTTATGAGTAAAAAAAAATTCGGCTAATAAAACTAAGTATAATTTTATAGACAATAACTCTGTATATAAATATTTTTTTTACATTTGGAAAATGTCAATTATTGACTTTTAAAATGTACGTGGATTGAAAGCTTACATTTGTAATAAATAATTTAAGATTAATAATTAAACTTTTTAATTGTAAAAACAAAATAATTATGAAAAGATTAATAGAGCCTATTGTAAATAGAAAGGTGGCGTTTGCAGTTAAGTAGATTAAATAATTTAATAATTTATTTCACTGATATTCTATTAGTTTCTTTGTAAAAAAAGACATATATAATGGTGATAATAGTTTACAAACCAGAACAGCTCTTCCTATTGATATCATAATGGAACTATTAACATTCTGTATAAAAACAACCTACTTTCAATATAACACAGAATTCTTCCAACAAAATCAAGGAATGGCTATGGGCTCACCATTGACTCCCCTGATTAGCAATATTTACATGGAAGAACTTGAATCCACAGCCATAAAAACTACTCCTTATCCACCTAAAGTTTGGCTTCACTATGTGGATGATACATTTGTTGTATGGCCACACGGTGAAGCATTGCTACAAACTTTCTGGACACACATCAACAACATATCCCCTTCAATTAAATTCACAATAGAACCAGAACAATAACAGAAATTGGCATTCTTAGATGTTCTTGTGACAAGACTCCCTCATGGCAAATATAAAAAACTACAGTTTACCAAAAACCTACACATACAGGAAAATACCTAGTCTATACATTTAATCACACCTGAAACACAAAACATGGTGTTATACCATCACTGTGGAACAGAGCAAAAGAAGTTTGTTCAGAAACTGGTGATTTGGAAAAAGAAAAGATCTATCTAGAACAAACTCTTATGAAAAATGGTTATCCATCAGCTGTTATTAAGGAAACATTAAATAGACAACAAAAAGAACCATCAAGAGAAAAGACAATTATTGGTACTGTAGTGTATCCATACATTCCAAAAATAGCAGATAAATTAAGGAAAATCTGCAATCAGTATAACATCAGAACAACTTTCCAGAGCCATACCACACTATGAGAAATTCTAACATCTACAAAGCCTAAACTTGCAATGATGCAAAAAATTGCATCTATGAAATACCATGTGAATGTGGAAGAACATATATTGGTGAGACCAGCCATCCAATTTAAAAGCACTGGAAAGATTATAAACTGATGATTAGAATAAAAAAAAACAGATGTGTCTAAGGTAGCAGACCATGTATGAACCAATGAACATATTTTCGATTGAGAAAATACAAAAATATTGGATAAAGAAGAAAAGGTATAAAGAAGAAAATTTAAAGAAGCTGCTCACATGACAATGACAAAAAATCCCATAAGCCAACCTAATGTGACTATACATAATGTATGGAAACCACTAATCAACTTTGCTCTGAGGAAAAAGTGGAGAAATCAGGAGGAACCTCATAGATAAGTATATGAAATTACTACATACTGTTGCCTTTGGTAGGATGGCTCAGTTGTTTAGAGGGTTACCTTAAATTTCAATAATCAAAAATCTAAGGAACCAGGTTCAAATTCCATGCTAGTACTGTCACTGGTCAGGCCAGCAACACCTGAAGAAGA
This sequence comes from Epiperipatus broadwayi, assembly GCA_028023455.1. Taxonomy (NCBI): domain Eukaryota; kingdom Metazoa; phylum Onychophora; class Udeonychophora; order Euonychophora; family Peripatidae; genus Epiperipatus; species Epiperipatus broadwayi. The sequence continues at coordinate 7,742,956 of JAQFVV010000046.1, read as the reverse complement.
GGGGAGAAAAATACATCTTGAAACATTGCGCATGTACTAACCTGTTTGCTGTGATATTACTAACAGTTAGTGCTTATACTAACCTGTTGCTGTGATATTATTAACATTTGTTTGCTGTGGTATTACTAAGTTGGTGCATATACTAACCTGTTTGCTGTGATATTACTAACAGTAGAATGCATTTGGAATATTTAACTAAAATTAAAGTTTTCTAAAGACATTCAACACACATATTAGACGATGGAAATAATCCAATATAAAAATACAGCTAGAACACCATCATCACAAACCTTCAGAAAAACAATATATATATATATAGTGAATATTCAGATTTATCATCAAAGTATTTAATAAATAAATAAATAAGTTTGTTGATCTTGTTTGTTTTTTTTTCTTTTACTTGATAAATGAATAATGGGAGATCTTGAAAATATAAGTTTAAATTGATAACCATGGCAACCTATAGCTTTTTAAATAGTATTGTCTACTACTAATTTTGGCTTTTGCATATTATCATTTTTTAAAATTTTATTCACATATAAATTTTATATTTTTTTCTGCGTTCGAATATTATACATTATGTTTTATTTTAGTTAATATTACTGGTAAGTAATATCATTAGCTTAGAGTTGATTATTACTTTGCTTATCTAAACTCGTCATAAATATGTAGATAGATCATATTTTGTCATTGGTTTAGAATAACTTATCTTAAATATTTTTAAATTTCTCTAAAGAAAAGAGTACAAATTTCGTTGAATAGTATAATTGAATATTATCTTCGATTGGAATAAATGCCAATTATAGTTATATAGTTTAATTGTTACCAAAACCAATTTCATATTCGATTATTTGAAGATTCAAATAAATAACATTAATAAATACAGGTTAATAAACGTCCAATGGAAACTTAATATATATTTTATATAATGTGATTGTGCATTATAGACTTAGAAATTATCTAATAGATTGGTTGATGGTAAATTTCCATGGAGTAATCTATTTTAAAATACAAATGAAGCAAAAATTAAGTATCGCTTTATTGGAAGATATGAATAAATTATTCATACATTACGTTATAGAATATTATTAAACTAGACGTAGATTAATTTGTTTAAACATTTAAATTAGTGCATAAGTTTTCATAAAATGTTTTCCAAAAGGATATAAAAACTATTTGATTTCAATAGAATATTGTTAATTAAATATTAAAGTAGAAATAATCGTGTATCGTTTTATTGAAAGATACGAATGAAATGTTTACACTTTCTATTTACATTTGAGCCTAGGATTATTTTGTTTCAACATTTAAATAGCGTATATATTTTAAAATGTTTTGTAAAAAATGCAATTTAAGCTCATTTGTTTAGATAAAACACATTATCATTAAATATTAAATAGGTCTGAGTTATTACAATAGGAATAGCTTAATAAAGTATATTGAAATCTGCTTTAGTTATTGATTTAATTTGATTTTCATTAAATTGCTAATCAAATAGTTAGCTAAATTATATATTATTGGTTAGGGCAATGATATACGATTTCACTGCTCATTGCAGTTTACTTTGTAATTATGATAGATTTGTTGATTTCTGGAGAAGGTAATCTCATTATTCTTTCGTTTTACATATAGCTTAAATAAATTATTCTTTAGTAGAAATTCATCATCATCATTAACCATTATTAATACACTACAGATGAAGGTTTCTCCAAGTTCAATCCATCGTCTTCGATCTTTAGCTTCTCTTCTTCACATCATTCCTGCACATTTTCTTATTTCATCCATCCATCTCACATGTAGTATCTTTCTGGGTCTTTTACAATCTCTTGAAATCCAGTTTAAAATTTCAATTGTCCATCTATTATCATCTCTTTTAGCATTATGTCCAGCCCAACTCCACTTCAATCTTTTATTTTTTTTAATGAGGTCAGTAAAACCTCTTTTTTCTCTTACTCATACATTGTGGTTTTGATCTTTTCGTGTTACTCCCAACATAATCTCTCCATACGTCTTTGATTTATCTGTAATCACTGTATTGCTCTTCTATTATGCGCCCAAGTCTCAGATTCATAAGTAAAAACTGGTAAAACACATTTGTTAAAAACATTCCATTTCAAACACATAGGCATATTTTCTTTAGCATCAAGTTATTTCTGCCATAAGCACTCCGCCCAAGTTTAATTCTATGAATAATTTCCTTTATTATGTTTCCTTTTGTATTAATAATCTGACCAAGATATTGGTAACTGTTAACTTCTTCTAATACATCATAATCAATCTTTATTTTCATATTTTGAGCAAATAGATTAAACATTACTTTAGTCTTTTTAACATTTATCTTTAGTACTACTTTCCTACTTTCATCTGATAGCTCCTGGAACATTTCCTGCAGGTATGAAGCATTATTTGCCAAAACAACTACATCATCTGTGAAATCTAAATGACATTTATCTCCAATTACCATCATTCCTTTAGTTTCCCATTTTAATCCACAAAATACTTCTTGCAGCACTGCTGTAAAAAGTTTTGGAGATATGGAGTCATCTTGTCTTACATCTTTCTCAATGTTGACTTTCCAAGTATCATTATGTAACCTAATTGTTGCTGTTGCATTTTTATAAATATTCTTTAAAATATGACAATATCCTGGATCTATACCTTGATGATCCAATGCTGTAATCATTGAAGAAATGTTTATAGAATCAAATGCCTTTTCATAATCTACTAATGCAAAACATAATTGACAACTCATATTCATTTGTCCTTTTTATAACTTCTCTCAATCCCTGAATATGATATACTGTAGTAAAATCACTTTTAAATCCAGCTAGTTCTCTTGGTTGGTGGAAATACAATGTTCTCTGTAGACGAGTTTTAATTATCTTGGTAAAAATGTATATAATTAGTGCTTTATGATGATCTATTAAATAATGGTGACATTTAGATTTTTTATCATATCAGATTGATCCTCCACCCCATCATCAGCATTGACAGATTTATTTACTATATATATATATATATATATATATATATATATATATATATATATATATATATATATATATATATATATATATATATATATATATATATATATATATCATCCATTATCCATCCACTGCAATATGAAGGTCTCTCCAAGTTCAATCCATATTTTTCTAACTTTATCTTCTCATCTCCACATCACCCCTGCACAATTTCTTATTTCATCCATCCATTTCCCATGTGATCTCTTTCTGGGTCTTCTACAATGTCTTGGAATTCAGTTTAAAATTTCAATTGTCCATCTATTATCATCTCTTCTAGCAATATGTTCAGCCCAACTCCATTTCAGTCTTTTAATTGTTTCAATGAGGTCAGTAATACCTGTTTCTTTTCTTACCCATACATTGTGTTTTGATCTATTTTTGTTACTCCCAACATGCATCTCTCCATACTTCTTTGAGTGGTCTGAAGTCTGTGTATTGCTCTTCTATTAAGTGTCAAAGTCTCAGATCCATAAGTAAGAACTGACAAAACACATTTAATAAAAACTTACCTTTTCAAACACATACACATATTTCCTTTTAGTATCAAATTATTTCTACCAAAAGCACTCCAAAGAAGTTTAATTTTATGATTAATTTCATCCATTGTTTGCATCTGTTAACTTCTTCTAACTCATCATAATTAATCTTTGTTTTCATAGTTTGAAAAAATCTATTCATCATCACTTTAGTCTGTTTAACATTTGTCTTTAGTTCATGTGATAACTCCTGCAACATTTCCTGTAGCTGCAAAGCATTATTTGGAAACACAACTACATCACCTGCAAAATGTAAATGACTTAAACAATGTCAATTTACTTTCAGTCCTTTAGCTTCCCATTTTAATCCACAAATATTTCTTGCAGTATTGCTGTAAAAAGTTTTCGAGATATACAGTCACCCTGTTTTATGCCCTTTTCAATGTTGATTTTCCTACTATCATTATGTAATATAATTGTTACTGTTGCATTTTTATAAATATTCTTTAAAATATGAAAATAACCTTGATCTACACCTTGATGATCCAATGCTTAATCACAGAAGAAATGTTTACAGAATCAATTGCCTTTTCGTAATCTACAAATTCTAAGCATAATGGCAACTCATATTCATTTGTCCTTTGTACAACTTCTTTCAATACCTGGATATGATCAACTATACTAAACACATTTTTTAATCCGGCTTGTTCTCGTGGTTGGTGGAAATCCAGGGTTTTCTGTAGACGAGTTGTAATTATCTTAGTAAAAATTTTGTATAAAACTGATAAAAGACTGATAGATCTGTAATTTTTAATATTTTCTTTATCACCTTTTTAAAATATTAATAGTATTACTGCATTCTTTCAATCATCAGGTACATCTTTATAATTTAAACATTTGGTATATAACTTTGCTAAAAAAATTATAATTCTTCACCTGCTTCTTGTAATATATCAATTATAATTCCATCATTACCTGTAGCCGCACCTTTCTTCATAAACTTAATTGCATGTCTCACTTCCCCTTTTCAAAATTTCTGAGCAATTCGAAAGATATAATAGGTATAGATGGTACTTGTTCTTTATTATTATATAATTATTGATAGAAGTCTTCTACACATTTCATGAAGTCATCTCTCTTTTTAGCAAGAATGCCATCTTTTTTTCTTATTGCAGATATAAATTTTCTACCAATACTAAAATGTTGTTTTTACACTCTTTAGATTTTATTGTCTTCTACATCTTTCATTGCTAGTTCACAATTATACTTTCTTAAATCATTTTCAACTCTTTTCCGCACAATTTTACAAAATTCGAGATATTCTATCTTTTTTAATGCATCATTGTTGTAAATCCTCATATTCCTTCTTTTCTTCATAAATTCTCTAGTCTCAATAGAAATTTTATTGTTAAATTGCTACTTTTTTCTACCATATATCTTAGTTGTAGTTTTTAAAAGGGTATCACTTATTTTCCTATTAAAGTCATTCAAATCTGAATCAATTCAAAATCTATAAATACTTGAAACTGATTTGTAAGTTGTAATTTAAATTCATTAAAATATTTTTAAAGATTAGTAATATCAACTGTAAAGATTGCTTTTCTTAATAATTTTTGTCTCTCTAGTTTTGCATTAACACGTATCTTACATTTTACTAATCGATGATCACTTCCTGTGTTAAATTTATTAAGAACATTACAATCTTCAAATATGTATTTTCTGTTAGTCAAAATAAAATCCGATCCTCCTGTAACTTCATTCGGATGCTTCCATGTCCATTTTTTTTAACATTTTTCTCAAAAAAAGTATTCATAATATAAAGTTTCCCTTTTTCTACAAACCCCACACGTCTATGTCCTCTCTCATTTCTATTATTATAACCAAAATTACCTACAGCATTTTCGTCTTTCATTTGTTTACCAATTCTCCATTAAAGTCTCCCTTAACAATTTTAAAATTTTGTTTACAATGATCAAAATCGTTTTGTATATCTATATAAAAATCTTTTATAACTTCATCACATTGAAAACTTGTTGGAGCATAGAACTGAATTATCAACATTTGGTTTCTGCTATTAAGTTGTAACACTAATGTCGCCACTCTGTCTGATACACCATCAATCTCCACAATGTCATTCTTTCATTTTTTATTTATAATGAATCCTACTCGACTTGTATTTCCAATATTTGTGCCTTTATAGTAGAATATATGTCCACTTTTTAAATCAATTGTTTCTTCACCAAAGTCCAGTAATGTTCCATTTAATATAATACAGTTCTTCTTCTAACTCTTGCAATCTTCTTTCACTTTAAGGTGATCTGAAGTTGTAAGTATCTAATAAAAAGTCATCATCAAATGGCAGCCTAGGTCTGCAATCAGGAGATTCTTAGCATCCTCCCTGTTTGGCTACCAACCACTGCCTTGGTTGGTGACTTTATTGCCTCCTGGGAATAAGGAACATGATTTTATTTTTGTCTGTCATGATTGTATATATTGGAAAACATATTCTTAAACTCGGAGGTAAAAGCCAATAAACTCACCATGATGGCTAATGCGTGTTAGTGAGCAGCCCATCCATGTACGTATACTATATGAATAATTACATAATAATAACAACTGCAACGACAAGAATGTATAAAGTGGACATTAGGAATTTGCCCTACTCAGTTCCTTTAAGACCTCCAAAAGGAATCAAAAGGTCTCCTTTTGGTTAATATAATAAATCTTGATTTATTATATAAAGTATTAAAACATATAAAAATATAACCCAACGTTACGACTATATTCATAAATCTTTATTTATTATATAAAGTATTAAATCATATGCAAATATAACCCAACAATATGATTATATTCATTTATAGTGTTTATCAAGGAACAAGTTAATGATAAATAAACATACAAATATTAAACATATAATGTTACGACTATATGCTTTACTAGTCTTCATCAAGGAAACATAACAAACAATAAATACAAATTATATATTATGTACTTTTTAGTGGTTCCTTGATAAAGACTATACTTGAATATAGTCATAATGTTGGTGTATATTTTTATTTGTTATAATAGTTTACATAATAAAACTAGATTTATAAATAAGTTTGTGTGTGGTTTTTTGTGTCTAATATATATATATATTCCTTGATAAAGACAATACTTGAATGTAGTCGTAATGTTGGAGTTTTTTTTATTCGTTATAATAGTTTACATAATAAAACTAGATTTATAAGTAAGTTTGTGTGTGGGATCAATAAATGATGTTTTACCAAAAAAAAAATGTCAAAGCATATGTTTGTTTACATAAATGTCAGGGTAAGCATTCACTATCTCTATCGTTAGTTCTACCTTCAGATCATGATTTCAAGCTGATTTGCTATCATCAGTGAAGGATAGAAATAAGAAACTAGATCTAAACACTAACTCTGAGCGTTTATGGAACAATTTCTATTCAGCTTGCTAGCGTGAATTATTTAGACACGTAATGTCTTCAAACTCAGTATACCAAGCCAGATAGCTATATGGGTCTGATATCAGTTCAGTATCACCACATAGTAGTAGCCTCTGCAATATATATATATATATATATATATATATATATATATATATATATATATATATATATATATATATATATATATATATATATATATATATATATATATATATATAATATAAAAAAACATTGCAAGAAAACCTCAAAGGTACATTTATGAAAAACCAAAAAAAACATATAGCTATCTGGCTTGCTATGCTGAGTTTGAAGACATTACGTGTCTAAAAAATTCATGCTTGCAAGCTGAATAAAAATTGTTTCATAAACACTCAGAGTTAGTGTTTAGATCTAGTTTCTTATTTCTATCCTTCACTGATGATAGCAAATCAGCTTGAAATCATGATCTGAAGGTGGAACTAACTATAGAGATAGTGAATGCTTATTCTGATGTTTATGTAAACAAACATACACTTTGACAGTGTTTTTGGTAAAACACCATCTAATGATCATAAATATAAGCGTTAGCAAGTTTAACTTGTTTTTTTTTGTTTTTCATAAATGTACCTTTGAGGTTTTCTTGCAATGATATATATTGCAGAGGCTTCTACTACGTGTGATACTGAACTAATATCAGACCCATATAGCTATCTGGCTTGCTATGCTGAGTTTGAAAACATTACGTGTCTAAAAAATTTACACTTGCAAGCTGAATTGAAATTGTTTCATAAACGCTCAGAGTTAGAGTTTAGATCTAGTTTCTTATTCCTATCCTTCACTGATGATAGTGAATCAGCTTGAAATCATGATCTGAAGGTGGAACTAATGATAGAGATAGTGAATGCTTACTCTGACGTTTATGTAAACAAACATACACTTTGATGGTGTTTTTGGTAAAACGCCATCTATTGATCATAAATACAAGTGTTAGCAAGTTTAACTTGTTATATATATATATATATATATATATATATATATATATATATATATATATATATATATATATATATATATATATATATATATATATATATATATAAAGAAAATAATTATTAAAAATGAACAAATTATATCAAAGACGGAACTGAAACTTAACCACAATTTAAAACCTAAAACTTCATATTGAATTATTTTTCTTTCCAATTACAGAAACATAATTTAAATATATTAATGTTGTGATTGGGTTCTTTTGCATTTGAGGAGTTTATCTTAGCAGTGAATATATTGTAAACTTTTAATTTTTAAATTTTCGCTAAGTTTTAAATTCTGAATTTGATACACTTCGTAGATACACAATGTTAAAACAAACATATACAACATTACCTGAATAATAAAAATAACTTGATGAAGAAACTATCATATATATATATATATATATATATATATAAGTAATCAATGTCTGTATTCCGATTATGATCAAATATAAATAATTCTTCAAAAAACAATACAATAATTAATACAGTAAACAATTATTTAAAAACAAATATCTTCTATAATTTAATAGAAGTACTTTGAACTATCTAAGTTGTCATTATTCACTATATTCAAATTCTATTACAGAAATATAGTTGATAATGACTACTCAGATAGTTGAAAGTACTTCCACTAAATTATAGTAGATATTTGTTTTTAAAATATTGTTTACTGTGTTAATTATTGTATTTTTTTCGAATATATATATATTGTAACCTAATAAATGATCGTTCAAAAAAAAATAACTAAGTAAAGGTTCAAAATATAACACTATCAAGAATTATTATAAGCAAATTATTATAGCAATGTATTATATGGAAATCACGTGAGGTGAGTACACTAGTAATTCAATAAAATATAACTCAGGTATACAGGCAGTAGGTTTTATCCACTTTCATTTCTTGGTTTGATGTTAAGTGCATGTTTAAACAAATACTAAGTGAATATGGTCTAGCAGGGCGCCACTAGATTATCTGAATCTAGACACGGTTATATCTGATAACCTTTTTACATGTACCGGGTTTGAATCCCTTCTTGGTACTTTATTTATAATAAAATGGAAGATTTTGCTTTTTGAGCCACATCACTATAAGCACTAATAGTTAGGTAAAAGTAAAACATCTTTAAACCAAAGTGGAGTATATTAGACATAAATCATTTCTCAGATCTTAACATAACAAATGTGTTTCAATATTTTATAAGTTCACTAGCTCAGATTATATATAACTAATTTAGGATGGCAATTCACTCATCCTTGCATGAAATAGATGATGGGGTGTGGTTATAATAATACTAAGAAATCACTAAATATTATGAAATCAATATTTATTTATGGCCTTTAAACAGTTAAACAGCTCATTAATTAAAACGTTGATGACGATGATGATGATGATGATAATAATAACGATAATGACAAGGGTTTCAATTACAGCTCTAGGACTAAGCCTAAACATAAAACTAATTTTTATAAAGAGATTCCTAATTATTGCTTAATTTTAGCATATTTACTTATATCTTAAATAACTAATATTCAACCATTGAGGATGATGAATAATCACACTTAACAAAGACTACACTTAATGAAATATATATGCCTCGTTTAATAAAACAAACTAATATTTATTACTACATTTCTAACATATACATAAAAATTTCTAGATAAATATGGAAATTGACATGAATAATAATAATAATTGATTATATAACACTCCTCAGATTAATTTTAAGTTCTTCCCCCTCTCCCTTCCAATGTATTTTGTATTAAGTTGGACGTCACATTGACCATGAAAAGTATTTCAAGACAAAAAATATTATCTGCTCATTAACACACATACTTTAAAAATCCAACATGTAAATAGAATGTAAAAAAAATGTTAGTAAAATTGAAAGAGCAAGTTTTAGAAAAGAGTTTTAAATTATTTTCTCCCCCCTCTCTTCTACCTCTGAAATGCTATACTTAATGAAACAAACTAATCTAATATTCTAACACTACTTGTCACTCCACATTCACTCACAATTATACACATATAAAAATATCATTATGTATGTGCGTGTTTTATCCCATAATAACAAAATATTATTAAAAACCAAAATAATAATAATATATCAGTTAAAACTAAAATCATAACACCATAAAAAAAAATTGTTTTACACATTAATATTTTTCACAACTGTAAAATTAATAAACAAATAATTTTCATACATTCAAGATCATTTATGAAGCTCAAAGTTATTATTAGTAAGACATTCTTGTTTTAATCGATCTGAATAGTCTTTAAAAGTTCTTTAAATAAAAATATACCACTTTATTGCTAAAATGTTTATTAAGACTGATATCATAAAGAAAATAGATATAAAAAGTCATATTACCGATCTTTTGTTTGTGGCGAATTTCCAAGGGTTCAAACTTGTCTATATTTCTGCAGCTACTATGTGGGAACAATCTCTTTCTTGAGGTGTATAACTACTTGATGATGATGACTCTATTGAGGTTATTTGCTTTAGTGGATAATTTGGAAATCATTATATTAATTTTTCTTCTCTTCCTGTCAAGCATGTGGATGAAATACAGCAGTTATTTTCACATTTGTAAATTTTCTTGAGTTTAAAATCAGTTGTTGTAACAATTAATTGGACTTGATGATTAATATTTATCAGTAGATTAATTCATCTTCTTTGAATGCAGGTGAATGCTTTCTTCCTTCTATTAAAAACATCTTATTTATCTGGTCAGTTGAAAGGTGTAGAATATTATTTTAGACACAACATCTTTTCTTTCCTATGTGATGTGCAGCTTCCCCAGATGGTCCGGAACCGATGGGACACACATATAATTTTTCTAGCAAGCCATTTTTTTATATTTTCAGCATTCAATTGGATAGTTTAATAATCTAAATCAATCACAATAATAATCTTAATAATAATTCAAGACAGCTTTTTATATCCAATTTTTAGCTAACTTAACCAATCAGAGATAGCATCACTTGCTATTTTTGGACAAATTTGTTTTAATTAGATCTCTAATTTATTTTCAACTAAATGATTTTTCAACTGAAAAGTTTAATCCTTTTTCCAGACACTTTTGTTTTAAAAAAAAAATAGACTCAATTCTTATTTCCTTTCTTTTGTTTTTTTTTTCTTTTTTAACATCCAGGTAACACTTCAAATCTTTGAGCTTCCTTCTTTAGATCTTGATAAGACAATTTAATTTTTAGAGTTTTCACCCATTATAAGCTCCCAAAGTGAAACAATCATTTACAAAAAAAAAATTGCTACAAAGATCGATATCTGATTAAACAGATTTCCTCTTTTAACAAACAATTGTACAAAAAAAATAATTTAACAGATTTAATACTTCCTTTTCTTTCAATATTTAGGAAATGTAAAATTTTGTATGTAATGTACACACATCCTTCATTCTTTCAAATCATTCATAAACTAACCCTAAATACTATAATTGCTAGCTTAGTAATTATAACCCAATTATTTAATTAAATCTGTAACTTTTAAATCCCACTTATAATTAAAGAAAAGCAAAATAGAAGTATAGAATAAAATGTTAAAATTGATCAAGCATAGGTTAGTTTTAAAGAAAGTTAAAATGTTGAATATTTGAAATATAAAACAATTAAATAATTTACACATACATTGCCTATATGTATGCATTATAACTTTGTTTTTAAAAAAAAAAATTTAAATATTAAATAGTTTAAATGTGTGTATTACCTTTCTATCAACACACAAACAAGTAAAGCATATAATTGTTGACCCATTCTTTCTCTGTTTAAAGCTTTTAGAACTGGACCTTGTAGGGTTTGAACTTGGATGCCCTACAGCTTCTTTTATGGTTATATAAAAATGTGATGATGATTTTTGGTTTACCTTTTCTACATGCACATTACTATAAATTTAGCTAGTGACTAAATTGTAATGGCACAACTTTCTCCCCCTTCGGATAAAATCATCAGCACTTTTGTTTTAACTATATTTTTAGAAAAAAAATCCTAACTAATAAATACACTAATAATAATAAACACTTATAACATATATTAAAAAAAAAATTAACTATCGCTAAATATATTTTTCATTAGAAAACCTAAAAGTAATTTATTTGGAGATCTTTGCCAGGCTATTCTGCTGAAGTATAAGGGATCAAACTCCTAGCATTATAGGTCCCCTTATTCCCATCAAGAGCAGCAAGCATAAAGGCATTCTCCCCTATTTTCTTGGTAATTTGGAATGGCTTTTTCTTTTCAAACCCAATTGTGGTCTGCATAAAAATGCACCTGTACATCCAGTCCCTTTTTAATATTTCCATTTTTCATCTTGACTGGATATTTATAAAACATATCTGGAGGATTTATTTTATATAACCTCCTCTTACAAATTCTATTTAGAAATATGGACTCTTGGTACCATACATAATATTCTTTGAAGTTTTTCAGAGAGATTGACTCTCTATACCATACATACTTTATTTTTAAACTTTCCAGAAAGATTGACTCCCTGTACCATATATAATTCATCCTTAAATCTTCCAGAGAGATTGATTCTCTGGGCCATGTATAATTTATTTTTAAATTTTCTAGAAAGGTGGATTCTTTGTACCATATATAAGGCACATTTAAATTTTTCAGAGCATTTACATTTTTCAGAGAGATAGATTCTCTGTGCCATATATAAGGTATCTCCAATCTATTTGAGAAGACAGATTTTTGAAACCACACATGCTGGTTAGTTACTAGATTGAGAACTACAGACTGTTGAAACTTTTGCTCTCTTTCTAAAATAACTGGTTTCATCTCCCTTATTGCCTCTCTTAAATCAATCATCTTATCAGATGCATGAAGTTTTTCCTCCAACTCTCTTTTCCTTCTTTTCACTTCATGATCTATCCCAATCTGCTCTCGGTCCATCACCTCATGTATTCTTTTTACTGAGAGATTAGATTTTATGGCTACTATTGGCCTTTCCACTTCTTGTGATCTACTCTCCTCTATCAGTATATTAGCTGATTTACCTATTTCTTCCTCTAATCTCTCGCTCCTTTCTCTATTATCAGTAGTCTGACAATCTAGCTTATCTTTTAACACTAGTGATCTTTGACTACCTTCTATTATGCTCTCTATTGATTGACATATCCTTTGTCCTAGACTTTCCATACTTTTCTTACTCTCTTCTCTCATACTTCTGAGCATCTGCATTATCATGTCCATGTCTGATGGTGCCATCTTTGCTATCTGAGCCTGGCCCACTTCTGGCTTCTCATCTACCATTTCTGTACTTGAGGCCTTATTATTGCTATTGACTTTAGAGGCATTTTCCTCTATTTCCTCTTCTTCAGGATAAAAATGATCACTGATCCCTGGGATTGGGACACTCTCCTCTTCCATAACCTCTTCCATACTATAATTTAGTTCACTCATGTTATAAAACTATATATATCCCATCTGTGCTTCCCTGACCATCAAAAATCCACACATCTTCTCCCTGTCTGACACCTATTCTGATTAACTGACTGATTTGATTTTCACCTTATTATGCATTTACAAATACAACAACAACAACAAAAAATTTTAATATCCTTATTTAATGAACTACACAACAATAATCTATATAGTGCATGTCTGTCTGTAATAGCCCAAATTATACATTCATCCATTCTCCCAGAAATCTGACAGATATTGACAGTCCACAGAATGACTAGCAGTTCACAATCTTGAGATAAATAAAAGAATTCAGTCACAGCACTATAATCACACAATGCATCACGAGCACTCAGAAGATCATCCCAATTCGATCACTATTAACTACCACAACCCTTGATTGAATGAAGCAAACTCTGTTGCAATAAAAGAACTATTAAGTCTTAGGGGCTAAGATAGATAAACTATGCCTTGCTCTCTCTCTTGGAGTCTTATGTGGCAAGTATCAAGGAATGCCCTGCTTATTATAGACTACAAAAACGAAACCTTGCTCTCTCTCTTGGAGACTTATAGGCTGATATCATGGCAGGACTACTGTTAACTGCTTCATGATAAAATAAGAATAACATATAAACTTGATTGGAAACTATGCCGTGCTCTCTCTCTTGGAGACTTATAGGCTGGTATCATGGCAGGTCTGCTGTTAACTGCTTCATGATAAAATAAAGATAACATATAAATTGGGTTGGAGCAGTGAATGGGTTTGATCATTCATAAGTTACATGAAATACATAGCATTCTCAAGGCAATGACAAAACTCTTCACTCATCATCAAAACTGCAATCTAACCAACCAAACTCCAACGATCAACCATCCAATCAAACCTCTAAAATCATAGACTTTTTACAAAATGAACTCCCCAAACACACATGAGACTACTATTCCATAATTCATCACTATTACTATGCCTATCCTATTTGGCAATAAATTATTTTAATGTTCCACAAAAAAAAATCTATTATTTATTTCACCTTTGTCTTAAGTTGTGATATTCATCTCTATTTTCAAAATTGATAAAAAAAAACTAAGCTGTTTTATGGCTGTACCCATTTTATCATCATCAATGAAAAATTAAATCATATTAAACATCATCATCTAAAATAAGACTGTTTGGCCAAGAAAATTTTGTAAGACAAAAAAAATTTTTACTGAAAAAAAAATTTTACTAAAAAAAATTTCTCTATTTTTAACCACACATCTCCCATCATTCCATAGACTCTCTTTTTCAGGTATATGGCAAAATATCAGGCCCCAGTTGGGTGTCCATTGTAACCTAATAAAGTGAATCAAAAAAAAGATATTACCATACCTGAGTAGTCCATAGAATGATTATTAAGTAAAGATTGATCAAATTATTATTAATAAGTATTATATGAAAATCATGTGAAGGGTTAGTACACTAGTAATTCAATAAAATATAACTCAGGTATATGGCAAAACTCAGGTATACAGGCAGTAGGTTTTATCCACTTTCATTTCTTGGTTTGATGTTAAGTGCATGTTTAAACAAATACTAAGTGAATATGGTCTAGCAGGGCGCCACTAGATTATCTGAATCTAGACACGGTTATATCTGATAACCTTTTTACATGTACCGGGTTTGAATCCCTTCTTGGTACTTTATTTATAATAAAATGGAAGATTTTGCTTTTTGAGCCACATCACTATAAGCACTAATAGTTAGGTAAAAGTAAAACATCTTTAAACCAAAGTGGAGTATATTAGACATAAATCATTTCTCAGATCTTAACATAACAAATGTGTTTCAATATTTTATAAGTTCACTAGTCAGATTATATATAACTAATTTAGGATGGCAATTCACTCATCCTTTCATGAAATAGATGATGGGATGTGGTTATAATAATACTAAGAAATCACTAAATATTATGAAATCAATATTTATTTATGGCCTTTAAACAGTTAAACAGCTCATTAATTAAAACGTTGATGACGATGATGATGATGATGATGATAATAACGATAATGACAAGGGTTTCAATTACAGCTCTAGGACTAAGCCTAAACATAAAACTAATTTTTATAAAGAGATTCCTAATTATTGCTTAATTTTAGCATATTTACTTATATCTTAAATAACTAATATTCAACCATTGAGGATGATGAATAATCACACTTAACAAAGACTACACTTAATGAAATATATACGCCTCGTTTAATAAAACAAACTAATATTTATTACTACATTTCTAACATATACATAAAAATTTCTAGATAAATATGGAAATTGACATGAATAATAATAATAATTGATTATATAACACTCCTCAGATTAATTTTAAGTTCTTCCCCCTTTCCCTTCCAATGTATTTTGTATTAAGTTGGACGTCACATTGACCATGAAAAGTATTTCAAGACAAAAAATATTATCTGCTCATTAACACACATACTTTAAAAATCCAACATGTAAATAGAATGTAAAAAAAAATGTTAGTAAAATTGAAAGAACAAGTTTTAGAAAAGAGTCTTAAATTATTTTCTCCCCCCTCTCTTCTACCTCTGAAATGCTATACTTAATGAAACAAACTAATCTAATATTCTAACACTACTTGTCACTCCACATTCAATCACAATTATACACATATAAAATATCATTATGTATGTGCGTGTTTTATCCCATAACAACAAAATATTATTAAAAACCAAAATAATAATAATATATCAGTTAAAACTAAAATCATAACACCATATAAAAAAAATTGTTTTACACATTAATATTTTTCACAACTGTAAAACTAATAAACAAATAATTTTCATACATTCAAGATCATTTATGAAGCTCAAAGTTATTATTAGTAAGACATTTTTGTTTTAATCGATCTGAATAGTCTTTAAAAGTTCTTTAAATAAAAATATACCACTTTATTGCTAAAATGTTTATTAAGACTGATATCCTAAAGAAAATAGATATAAAAAGTCATATTACCGATCTTTTGTTTGTGGCGAATTTCCAAGGGTTCAAACTTGTCTATATTTCTGCAGCTACTATTTCTGTTTTATGTGGGAACAATCTCTTTCTTGAGGTGTATAACTACTTGATGATGATGACTCTATTGAGGTTATTTGCTTTAGTGGATAATTTGGAAATCATTATATTAATTTTTCTTCTTTTCCTGTCAAGCATGTGGATGAAATACAGCAGTTGTTTTCACATTTGTAAATTTTCTTGAGTTTAAAATCAGTTGTTGTAACAATTAATTGGACTTGATGATTAATATTTATCAGTAGATTAATTCATCTTCTTTGAATGCAGGTGAATGCTTTCTTCCTTCTATTAAAAACATCTTATTTATCTGGTCAGTTGAAAGGTGTAGAATATTATTTTAGACACAACATCTTTTCTTTCCTATGTGATGTGCAGCTTCCCCAGATGGTCCGGAACCGATGGGACACACATATAATTTTTCTAGCAAGCCATTTTTTTATATTTTCAGCATTCAATTGGATAGTTTAATAATCTAAATCAATCACAATAATAATATTATAATTCAAGACAGCTTTTTATATCCAATTTTTAGCTAACTTAACCAATCAGAGATAGCATCACTTGCTATTTTTGGACAAATTTGTTTTAATTAGATCTCTAATTTATTTTCAACTAAATGATTTTTCAACTGAAAAGTTTAATCCTTTTTCCAGACACTTTTGTTTTAAAAAAAAATAGACTCAATTCTTATTTCCTTTCTTTTGTTTTTTCTTTTTCTTTTAACATCCAGGTAACACTTCAAATCTTTGAGCTTCCTTCTTTAGATCTTGATAAGACAATTTAATTTTTAGAGTTTTCACCCATTATAAGCTCCCAAAGTGAAACAATCATTTACAAAAAAAAATTGCTACAAAGATCGATATCTGATTAAACAGATTTCCTCTTTTAACAAACAATTGTACAAAAAAAATAATTTAACAGATTTAATACTTCCTTTTCTTTCAATATTTAGGAAATGTAAAATTTTATATGTAATGTACACACATCCTTCATTCTTTCAAATCATTCATAAACTAACCCTAAATACTATAATTGCTAGCTTAGTAATTATAACCCAATTATTTAATTAAATCTGTAACTTTTAAATCCCAATTATAATTAAAGAAAAGCAAAATAGAAGTATAGAATAAAATGTTAAAATTGATCAAGCATAGCTTAGTTTTAAAGAAAGTTAAAAATGTTGAATATTTGAAATATAAAACAATTAAATAATTTACACATACATTGCCTATATGTATGCATTATAACTTTGTTTTTAAAAAAAAAAAATTAAATATTAAATAGTTTAAATGTGTGTATTACCTTTCTATCAACACACAAACAAGTAAAGCATATAATTGTTGACCCATTCTTTCTCTGTTTAAAGCTTTTAGAACTGGACCTTGTAGGGTTTGAACTTGGATGCCCTACAGCTTCTTTTATGGTTATATAAAAATGTGATGATGATTTTTGGTTTACCTTTTCTACATGCACATTACTATAAATTTAGCTAGTGACTAAATTGTAATGGCACAATATATATATATATATATATATATATATATATATATATGTATATAAAATAGGTATATGTATAATTATAAATGTAATATATATATATATATATATATATATATTACATTTATATACCATAGATAATATGTAATAAAATAAATTCAACCAGAGAATTAGATAAGACATGTGTACACACATGAATATATGCTAATATATTTGTTAACAATCTCTTTAGTCTAGCTTTGACAAAAATATACTGTTTCAAAAGCCTGGCTTAGCAATGTAATAATTATTGGTTTAGATGAACATTTTTAACAAAATATTTGACAATCATCTACATATTCTAATAAAATTTATATATATTGAAACCATAAGTAGATTTAAAAGTTGCTCAATAATTTGTAATTGCAATCATCCTAACTTAACCTAACTGGAATGCAGTCAAGTTTTACATTTCCGAACAAACTAAAACTATTCTATACATAAGTAGTAGATTCTAATTTAATTAAATAATAAACATATTTCTCAGATTTATTCAATAATATGTGTCATCTTAATCTTATTATATTTTGCAAATGTACTGGTTTTTATTATAAGGATTAATTAGAACTAACATAATCTTCTTTAAAAAATAAGGCTAACTCGAATATAAAGTTTATTAATTATTTGTCTCAAGGTTTTACAAAATAAGAAAATACATGCATTATGCAATGTACAATGATGCACTTTTAGGATACCATAATACAAAATAGATTTATGTACATAATCTTACTCAATACAATTGTACTATAGAGACCATAAATACAATAATGATATATTTAATTCACAAAAATTGTGTATGGCATCTACTATCTCATTTATGACCTTTATATTGTGACAGTCAGATGATGTATGTTGGTTTAACCCAGTTCGAATACTAGACGAAAGTACCTCAAAGCCACCCATACGCGAGATATTAAATCAAGAATAATATGACCTCTGCCCTATTCGCCTATTCTCGAGGCTAACTACAAACCAACAACATTATCTGAGACATGCATAAATTATTTTTTCATCTGGCTTAGCTTAGCATTAGCAGTAGAGACATGGACAGGAACACCTACAGAACTAAATAGTTAAATGTGCATAAAAGTACTATGAAAAATATGTTTGCATGCCTGGATCATTGGAAAAGAAAAATAAAGCATTAAAATAAAATTAGAAAACTCAAGCTTTTTAGTTAAATAAGATATTTAATTAATGACTTTAAAATGTTAGTAATGTGTTAATGGGCCTCCGCTATTCCCCTGAATTGATGAAAAACTAATTAGACAATAAAAACAGATTAAACGATATAATATTTTTGCAGTCTAAGTCCTTTCTTCCCAATTTTAATAAAATTGTCAACTCAAATAATAAAAATATTTCGCAAAGCATTTTCTAATTGCTTTGCACTAAAACAGTTTAAAATTATTTAAGATCTATATAGCTAAATCAGATATACGTAATAAGCTAATGGCGGACAAAAGAGGTGTTATTGAGGAGATCAAGTTGGCAAACAAAGGGAACTTACTCGTATTGAATTTAGAAACATAATTGGAATTAGAATATTTTAAATGAAAATGAACTTTTAACTTATACCGCAATGGAATATGAAATATTTATACGTGTTAGCAAAGAGGAATAGTGCAGGAAAAGGGTTAAATATAAATAGATGATCACACAATATATATATATCTAAGATTAATCTAATAAAAATGGTTACATAACAAATACAATTAAATACACATTTCAGAAATATAATTCAATGAAGCAATTAAGAAGGGTAAAACAAAAAAGGTGAAATAGTAAATAGTCTGGAGGAGAGATACAATTACCATCCTGATTTCTTGGTCATGTTCTTTTGACATGTGTGACTTGATCTGTCCATTGATAGGTATTTGCCCAGACAAGAAAAGTGGAAATACGTAGCATGCTTTTACGAAAAGTCCTACGCTCATGGCACAGAGATCAGATTAATATTGGGTGGATACTATGGCATTTTAATCATATTTAGGACCTTGATGGCAGGCAAAACTTGCCTAACCACCTTGCATAGTAGACTCCATCAAATTCATACGATTTTTAGTTTGTAGCATGCTCAAAATTCTCCGTGATTTTGAAGATGACAGTTGAATATCTTCCTTGAGCAAAATGGAAATGAGAAGCTAAATCTGGGAGGTTCAAAGCACAGGAATAATCTGAAAGAATTCTCTACAGAGAAATCTCAGCAAGCACAAGAAAAAGCAAACTCTGAATGCAATCTCCAAAAGGAAAATCTGAATAGCCAAGTCTTTTGTTCTCTCTCCTATTTATACCTTTTTGTAAGCTACCTTCTTTTGTTTTGCATATGATGTTAGATCTTGATAAGCCCTTCCATGCTCCTTTGCTTCAAGATAACATTTTCTAAAAACAACTTTTACTTTTTTATTCTAACTTTCTTTCTTTAAACTTTGAATTTTATTAATTAAAAAAGAAAGAGAAGGCCATCTATAATATGCCTTGAATGGGCTAACTAATTACAAACATACATTCTTTTAAAATATGTTGGTGGACTTATCTCAAAATAAAATCATATGCCATATTTTAACAAGATTTTAACAAGAAAAATGTATTATTTCTTTTAATAAAATAAGCATTTTATTTCAGCAGAATTTTGCATTAACTCATATATATATACGCTTGACGTATATATATGTTTGACTAATAGGTTTTACAACTAATTTTTATTAACAGAAATCTAATCTTAAAAATGGAATTTATTTAAAATGAAATAGTTAAATGCAAATACAAATTATATAAACATAATTAATTTTAGCTTTAATGCAAAACCCTGCTGATATTGAACTATAAACTTAATTTAGGTTTACAATATTAATTAAGTTTGTAGGAGGCTGTCAAGCATGGATCGGACTTCCAGATCCATTGCTTCATTTCCCAGTAGTTAGTGAGAGAAAAATTGTTAAAAAAATGCTGTTGCTTCTGGTCAGAGATAAAAGTTTTGTGCCAAGTGAGTTCTAGCCTACTCTTTATTTGCTGTAATACTTAATTTGTTACTAACAGTTTATCCATAATTCAATCTCCTATATCTTAAATCAAGTCAGTGTTGTTTTTAATCTAACAAGTTATATTTATTTTTTTAATTTCTAAATTTTCCAGGGTCCAGTGGTATGCAAGGTTTTATATTTCTCTTTCTAATATAATACTCTCTTTTTAGGCTGAGATTATTTTTCCAAAACAAAACACTTATTCCACAGGGCCTTTATATATCGGACAAAACTTTTTTACTTCTCTCCTCACTATACTATTTGGCCTCAGATTTCTCAGCCATACTTGCTTCCTTTGCCTGAATTGATATTGGCAGTTTCATTTTGTCTTCTGATGCAGCACTGCCCATCTTAATCATTTGCTTGCTATCTTTTGGTTTCCTAGTTGGTCTATTTTCTCCTCTACCTCTAAGATTTTGGTTTTGAATACCTAAAGACACGCTGTACCATACTGCAAATGTATTGGAATAGCTCCAGTCAAACTACTCATTCTATTATTAAAGTGTTGTCCCATCTTTTCAGTTTTGTTTACCAAATCTGAAGTCTGAAGAGTCATTGTGCTCTTGCTATCCTCTATGATTTGACAATTTCTTTCTCCACTTTGCCTTTCATGTTTGACTGACAAGTCCAAGTGGTGAATATCTTTACATGCTTCTTCATCAATCAATGATTTAACCTGAATGTAACCTTGCTCTTGTTGGTCTTGTCCCTTTTTCTGATTATCCTCTTCTGGTAATACTTTTGTAACAAAACTAATCTGTTTTTGATGGATTTACATGTTTTCCTCCAAACGGCTCAATCTTTGTGTTGTAATTTTCATAACTTCTTGGAACATGGTCATCATTATTTCTGTTTCTTCCCTCATTTCTTTTATGAGAGCTTCCAAGTTATGCTCTTGATCATTATGAGTACATGTTGCCATATTTGGAAGGTTGAGCACTGCCTTCTCACTGTCATAAACTTCCCCTCTCTTCTGTTCTTCCATTTTTGCCTAATATTGGCTATTTTGTTATACAACAATAACACCTTTCTAAAACGTATTTCAGTTTTTATAAACAATCTAGATAAGTGTATTTTATGACAAGTATCTAGGAGCTATATCCTTCTGTATATCAAAAAAAAAATTTACTTCTTTCTAAAATAAGTCAGTATTCTAAGTTCCAACTATCTGTTTTATTTATGTTTTCAGAAATCAACTTTGCCTACCTCACGAGGTCCTATCTTAAACCTATGCCTATATGTATCTATTTGTACATGAAAAAAATATAAAATCCTCTCGTGTCTGTTTTTAATATTTATTTATACTACATATTATTTTCCTCACATTACTTTATTTATTGTTATATTTCATTAAAATGCCATTACTAAGTTGTCACAATACAATTAAAATAATACACTTACAGCTTGACCTGGCTTTCTCTGACACCTGAAACAACTAAAAAATGCATTTACATTAATATACAAGTATATATATATATATATATATATATACTTGTATATTAATGTAAATGCTATTTTGATATATATATATATATATATATATATCAAAAGGAATATGTGAGCTAAATATACATAAGTCATGTTTAAAATTATTTTGGTTCACTAAGCATACATTGTTATTTTGATCATCTACCTCCTAAGGTTTGTTTATTTGATATCCGATATGAGAGATTGCACTTGCCAACAAATTTATTTGATAAGGGCACCAGTCGACAATACAATGGCCATATCAAATATACATTTTAATGGATAATGATCCAAGCACACATTGATAAGGTTTATAAATTTTAAATGCGATTAAATTTTATTTTGCGTTTCACTTCACTTTCAAAAAAAAAATCTGCATGACTAAGTAAATGTTATTTTAAACGACAATATTAATCAAGTCTAAGACATATAACTTTAAGTAAGGTAATTTGTCTGACCTGGGTTTGAAACCACACTACCATTTTGGTCATGACACAAAAAAAATCAATTTAAACAGCCTAAAGTACGATTAACAAAACAAAATATACACAAAAAAATTAAAAATTAAAGTAAAAATCCCATGATAACTGCCACTCCGAATTATGAACCTGGGATCAAAACCAACTACTATTTTGGTCACAACCCGAAATAGATTAACAATTATCAAGCAATTTTAAAGAATCATGCATTGAGATAAAAAAAAACTGTTAAAAAACATTTATATAAAAACGGGTTTTACCGACCTATAAACGAAATGTATACCATATACACCCAAATATATGAATATGTACTTCACTAAATAAGCATATATATGACTACATATAAATATACAAACATATATACCTATACAAACATTTTTTCTCTTATCATGTACATGATTTTATTAGAAAGATGTCATATTGCAGACCGCATACTCCTGTTATTTCAGGCTAGTAAACGCTGGTCGCAAATATGACAATGAAGGAATGATTGCATACGTAGACCTATTATTTCAGGCTACTCAGCAGTTCTAATCTCTAAAGTGTAAGGGGTCTTCACCTAACGGTTACTAAGGGGAAAAAAATCACCTAATGGTTACTCAAAGGGTCTTCACCTAACGGTTACTTAATAAATGATTCAATAGCATAATCCAAACTGGAAAAAAAATCTTAACTAAAGATGGCTGACATATATGTTATACAAAAATATATCTTATATATATATATATATATTACAACGAACATACACATTTACTTTTTATAAAGTTGAAAATTAAGTTTGCTGTTATTGAAACAAAACTTATACTTATATATTATTTGCTAGGAAACATAACTGCAAAATATTTAAAAGTGAAAAAAAATTTGCATGATTAAAATTATTTATTATATTAAAGAAACGAAATGCAGAGAAAGTGGAAAAAATATTTGCTGATATCGTACGTTGACACGTTTTAATTTGAACTTATCAAACTTTAGATCTACTAAAAAATTTCTATTAATGGAAAATGTTATCTATTAGATCTTTATAAAAATTTATACAAATGGGAAAAAAAAAACATTTTATTATCTATATGTACTTTTTACTAAAATATTAACAATGCCGAATATACACTATATTTGGAAAAACATTATTACATCAAAACTTCTCATATTTAAGCAATACTAAATCACATAAAGTACGAAAGCTATTTTAAGGGAGGGCAGGTGGGTATTTATTTGACACTTCTGCCTAATTGACGCTAAATACTTTATACGACAAAAACAATATGGCGACTGGCCATGACAAAACTCTACTAATTAGGGGAAAAAAGAAATTTTGCTATAACTCTGATATTTTATTGTCATTATATATTCACTGAAAAAACAAACTAATGGAGTGTTAACTTTTTAAATATACAATATTCATTTCAAGCAATTTAAAACTGGGGAAAAAAAATTACCTTATGGCACATTTAACTTTTTTAATTAATCCAACAAAAATGACATTTGCTCACATTAGGAAACAAAACTCATAAAAATTATACATATATTTTTATATAAATATATTAAAGAAAACAAACTTCTCAGGGTACTACTTTTTTTTTAAAAAATGACATTCGCCGTCGAAGCAAAATTTTTTACATATAACTAACTATTATTTCGTGTTATTTTTTTAAAAAAAAACAAAAAAAAAACATTATATATATATGCGTATAAATACGAGGAAAAAAAATTCTACATATATATTATTATTTAAAACATAAACGCTGCCTACAGGGTGTGAGTAAAAATGCTGGGAAAAAATCTTATAGTATATCTATATTTTCAAATCCCCTATTCCTATTTTTCCAAAAAAAAATGAAATTCGGCCCAGTTGGTCACCAAAATGCGGAGGAAAAAAAAATTACTGTGACAGTCAGATGATGTATGTTGGTTTAACCCAGTTCCAATACTAGGCAAAAGTACCTCGAGGCCACCCTTACACGAGATATTAAATCAAGAATACTATGACCTATGCCCTATTCGCCTATTCTTGAGGCTAACTACAAACCAACAACATTATCTGAGACATGCATAAATCATTTTCTCATCTGGCCAAGCTTAGCATCAGTGGTAGAGACATGGACGGGAACATTTATGGAGCTAAATAGTGAAATGTGCATAAAAGTACTATGAAAAATGTGTTTGCATGCCTGGATCATTGGAAAAGTAAAATAAAGCATTAAAATAAAATTAGAAAACTCAAGCTTTTTAGTTAAATAAGATATTTAATTAATGACTTTAAATGTTAGTAATGTTTTAATGGGCCTCTGCTATTCCCCTGAATTACTGAAAAATTAATTAGAGAATAAAAACAAATTAAATGATATAAAATTTTTGCGGTCTAACTCCTTTCTTTCCAATTTTAATAAAATTGTCAACTCGAATCTCCTTGATAAAGTACAATAATAAAAATCTTTCGCAAATCATTTTCTAATTGCTTTGTGCTAAAAACAGTTTAAAATTATTTATGACGTATATAGCTAAATCAGATATACATAATAAGCTAAAGGCAGACAAAAGAAGTTGGCAAACAAAGGAAACTTACTCGTATTGAATTTAGAAACATAATTGGAATTAGAAAGATATTTTTAATGAAAATGAACTTTTAACTTATACCGCAATGGAATACAAAATATTTATACATGTTAGCAAAGAGGAATAGCACAGGAAAAGAGTTAAATATAAATAGATGATCACACAATATATATATCTAAGATTAATCTAATAAAAATGTTTAAATAACAAATATAATTAAATGCACATTTCAGAAATATAATTCAATGAAGCAATTAAGAAGGGTATGAAAAGAAAAGGTGGAATAGTAAATAGTTCATTCGAGGAGAGATACAGTTACCTTTCTGGTTCCTTGATCATGTTCTTTCGACATGCATGACTTGATCCGTCCATCGATAGGTATTTTCCCGGACAAGAAAAGTGGAAATACATAGCATGCTTTTACGAAAAGTCCTAAAGACATGGCACAGAGTTCAGATTAATATTGGGTGGATACTATGGCAGTTTGATGGTATTTAGGACCTCGAGAGCAGGCAAAGATTGCCTAATCACCTTGCATAGTAGACTCCATCAAATTCATATGATTTTTAGCTTGTAGCATGCTCAAAATTCTCCGTGATTTCGAAGATGACAGTTGAATAACTTTCTTGAGCAAAATGGAAATGAGAAGCAAAATCTGGGAGGTTCAAAGCACAGGTAAAATCTGAAAGAATTCTCTACAGAGAAATCTCAGCAAGCACAAGAAAAAGCAAACTCTGAATGCAATCTCCAAAAGGAAGATCTGAATAGCCAAGTCTTTTGTTCTCTCTCCTATTTATACCTTTTTGTAAGCTACCATCTATTCTTTTGCCTATGATCTTAGATCTTGATAAGCTCCACCATGCTCCTTTGTTTCATAGTAACATTTTCTAAAAATAACTTTTACTTTTTTATTCTAAATTTCTTTTTTTAAACTTTGAATTTTATTAATTAAAAAAGAAAGAGAAGGCAATCTTTAATTTGACTTAAATGGGATAACTAATTACAAACATACATTCTTTTAGAAAATGTTGGTGGGCTTATCTCAAAATAAAATCATATGCCATATTTTAACAAGATTTTAACAAGAAAAATGTATTATTTTTTTTAATAAAATAAGCATTTTATTTCAGTAGAATTTTGCATTAACTCATATATATATATATATATATATAATATATTAGTCAAATATATATATATATATATATATATGTTTGACTAATAGGTTTTACAAGTAATTTTTATTAACATAAATCTAATCTTAGAAATGGTATTTATTTAAAATTAAATAGTTAAATGCAAATACAAATTATATAAACGTAATTAATTTTAGCTTCAATGCAAAACCCTGCTGATATTGGACTATAGACTTAATTTAGGTTTACAATACTAATTAAGTTTATAGGAGGATGTGAAGCATGGATCGGATTTCCAGATACATTGCTTCAATATCATAAATTGGCAATGGTAATACTTTTTAGTAACACCAAAATAGACGCATTAATTGTTAGCAATCAATTTACTACATTATGTATTAAGTATTAACATTTACTTTATTACATTAATATGAATAATAACAATAAGAAAATTATATAAATTGTCTAATAAATATTAATATTTGTTTCCTAAATCTAATTTTATATTTGGGATATGAAAGGTGTATTATCATACAATGTTGTTAATATATTAACGATAATTAGGAATAAGTTGTTTATAATTTCAAAATAATCCTCAATTAAAATACTGGAAGATATTAATCATCATAATAACGTTAAATGCAGTATGTGGTCCTTAATTAGTTTCTTTCACTAACTAACAATTATTGATCAACGTCAGTTGGTAATATTAGAGTAGATTTTACTCTTTTTAAAAGCAAATACAATTAATGCTTTGCATTTAAGATATATAACTTATTTATTTAACCTCAAAATCATGTATTGAATTCATTCACAAGCTTGAGTGTTAGGAGTGATACCCTACTAACAAAATGTACCAAGATTATTACGATGTATTATTCCATACTATAAAACATTTATAAATTACTACTAATATGTGAGTGGGGCATAAAATGTTTCTTATAGATCAACTCATGTAATTAGAAAAAAATAACTATTTAATTTGGATGTTGAAACTTAAGAATATATAACATACATAATATTGGCGAAATACCAAAGGTTTAAATAAGTTTAATAGTTACTTATGCCTATACAACCTAAACCAAAGCTAAATTACAATTAATCCCATTCAATATCACCAATACTAATATTAAATAAAAATATTATCAGTACATTAGTATATTAATGGGTAAGGAAATGATTATATTCTTTATTATAACAATAATAACAACAATAATAATAACAATAACCAATTAAGAAAAAAATCAAGCACAAGAACGTGCTTTATATAATCATCCAACCGTTATGATTAAAAATTATCCCAATGAAATATTGATCCCTGAAAAATATTTAGAAGTTTCTGAGAATTCACAAACACTTTTAAAATAGCAGCATCAAAGATTATGTAAAGCACAATTAATTACATTTGTAATATAATCTTATTTGGAGCACAATATTTAGATTAATAGATTCATTTAGCTTACTTCTTAATTCAAAGTAAGCTATATTTGACTTGCTAATAAATTTTAAGGACTACTTATGAATTTAATGTTTATCATATCTAAATATTTAGGGTTTATAATCCATAATGCATTTCTTTATGCAGTGGAGATAAATTCGTAGTTTATTGGATGCAGCATAATATTAGCATTCAGTACATTTTTTACTTGGAAGTACAGTTTATCTTTCATTAACAAAGCAATTTTCATTATTTATTGAATTAAAGTTAAATATTTCTATAAGCAATGAAGTTTATGAAGGCATATTTGATATGAAAAGCATATTTTAGGGTTTTCCTTTTGTATTTAATGATGAGATAAATTTACAATATTGAGACCAGTGTGCTATTTTCTTTTTTTTTAAAAAAAAAAATAAGAAAAGAAAAATATTGTATTGCTATATTGAATGTTACAAATACAAAAATTACATCATATATATATATATATATATATTAGAGACAAAATAGATCCCACCTTCTCCCATGTTGCTCTTGTGATGTAGCTTGGAGAAATTAGTCGGTCCTTTATCGTGATTTTCTCCATCTGACATACCATAGGGCATAATTAACAAAAATTGTCAGTCTTATGTCCATAAATAGGCCCTAAACTATAAAGTCTTTAATTGATTTATAGTTTGCAATCGTATAGCTGTACCATCTTGAGTTATAGATTTGTAATTGGACATACTGGAACATCTAACAAAAATGTGGTCAATTGATTCCTACTCTCTCACATACATCTAAATCACTTGATTGATCTTCTTAAAATTTCTTCTGCATGCCAAAAATTAGTTTGTAGGGAGGGAGTTCAAGTTGATTTTTATTGAGAAATCTTGAAATTTCGCCTCAATGAACCAGAATTTTGATCTCGAAATCAGTTGCTGATTGGTAATCCTGAGAGACCATTTGTTTATGTTATTTTCCCCATATATTATTTTATGTGCATTCCAGTATTTAATTTTTGATATAATTGGATTTTCATTCAGACCAACAACTTTCCTTATATTATCAAATAATGAATTCCACCATCTATTATTAGTGGGCGTGAGTTTATCTATTGGTGTGATAACTTCTTGATATGATATAATCAAGTATTTATTTTGGAGCCAGAAGAGTAGTGAGTTGTATTATATTTTCTTCGTTGTGAACTTCTACTTATGTGATATATTATCAATTTCCATATCAAGAAAATTCAGTATAGAATTTTGGTGCTTAATTATTGTGCTTCAGTTTTCCTTTTACTTATCAGTTTCCTTTTTAAGAACATTAGCTCAGGTTTTACTTTTATTCCTACCATTATAACTTATTGACATATTTTCTTTTTTCTCCTGGTGTGAAAGAAACATTTTCTTTGATTTTATTGTGTTTAGAGTCTACAGTTTTATTAGAACGCAATTTTTCATCTTTAAGATTTTTCATAACGATGTTATCGCTCATAGCGCTCTCTACCGGTTTTCTACGAAGTGTTTTTGATTTATTTATGCCACTATTATTGTTATGTGTGATGGGATAATTATTATGATATTTAAGAGATTTGTTGAGGGTTTAAGAAACCATTAAATCAGGTGCTTCCGTCCCATTTTGAATAATTTTAGAACTAGTAATATTGTCTTCTATATCGAATATATTGATTTTCAACGAATGAGTATGATTTCACTGATCAGTTTTATTTTGGTTTTCATGAGATTTGTCACTTTGTGAATCAGAATTGTTGTTATAATTATCATTTGAGTTAGAGAATTGTGATTTATGTAGGTATCTGATTTGGTGAGAACTTTTACCAGCTTTTGCAGAATTATTGTCTATTTTGTCATCACAATTATTCAAAAAGATATCGGCCATATTAGAAATATCATTGGAAAGTTTTATATTCTTGGTTTTAGCAGATTTGGGTTTTTTTATCTCCTTTCATGACTTAAGATTTAATGAAAAGTCACTTTCCCACTTATTATGGCACTTTTCCAGCTCCAGATATTCTTTTCCTATTAAAATTTTATTTTTTGTAGGAGTTTGGAGAGGTTGTTGTAAGACTATTAATCGCCACCTGGCGTCATGCCTATTTTCTTGAAATGAAAAAAACTAAAGTTTCTCAACAAATTATAAATAATATCGGCAACTTATTTGAAATTAATAAATATAATTTAACAATTGCATTAGTTATTTACTATTACTTCCATTTGAAAAAACAAGTCCAGCTATATTGTGAGACAACATTCTATAATCTTTTTTCTACTAATAGATGACTGCAATAATAATGGCTTCATCGTTTATTTCTTATTGTTCATCTTTTTTCTAGTACGATGAGAAAAATATATTTTTAATTTGCAACAGCCTATCTGTTTAGTCTATCAGGTCATCATGTAGATGGCAAGCACAATGCTATTTAAAAATTTGAAGTAGCTTATGTTCTAACAGCAATGAGAATTTATGAAGACTGGATTTTTCAAAATTTCAGCTTTATTTTTCCAATATGGCTTAGCATTGGCCTGGAGGCTAACCCACAACCGTTTGCAACCAACTACTTGCTTGCACGGCGATGACATCTCGGCTAACTACGCTTGACAAAAATTCAGCTTTTATAGCCGATTGATTATTTGATGTCTGATTTAATATATTTCCCATTAGGCATTAGACTTTCTTGAGTTTTCAGGGAATATTTGTTTATTGCCTGGCAAAATAATAGACACCATGATTGATGAATCATCAAGAAAAAAATTATAAACATCATTCAAAAATGAAGATAAAGACAATAATTTCAACCTTTCTATATTGCTTCATTTTTATTTAGTGATTTTAAAAATAATATTAGACATATTTATTTAAAATAAATCAATCATAAACTTATAAAATGGTCAGACATTTGTTTCAATTAAATTTAAATTGACTTTTTAATAAATAATATTATTTAATAAATATTCTAGCAAACTACTTGAATTCAAACTAATTACACTAAATGCAAATGTAAACATGCAAGCATTTACACACCTACCCATGATATAAAAATATGAATAATGTTTGTACTACAAATAAATAAAAATATAATGTGAAATATAATCGATTAACTTTGAAATATTTTAGTGTTGTATATCAACACATTGACTTCCTGAAGGATCACTTGTGATACTCAATAAAATATATCACTATGACATAAGGATCCCATGTTGTTCTGAGAAGATATATGAATAATGTTTTATATGGACCTGACATATAAACGAAGAAAAAAGATATGTAGAACTAGTATGGTTGCATAAAAAAATTCTAAAGAACTTCATTTTAATCTAATTTGAACTGTCTTTTTATTTGAATGTGATGTTTTGAATTAATTAATATCATATGGTGTATCAACATGGAAATTTGAATTTATTAGTGGAAATTGGTGTTTTTTAGCATATTGGAACATATTGGTAAGTAAGACATAAGTTTAAACTATACTTCATTAATAATATGTTATATTAAAAATGTATTGTTTCGTGATCACGTTTATAATATGTCATGAAAAAAATGATAAATTATGGTAAAGCCTTGCAACGTGGATAACTGTAGACACTAGTGTTAATGGCATCTAAGCCGTCATCACTACAGTATAATCCACGTTAAAAGATAGGCATAACTTATGATGAGCATAAATTCATAATAAGAAAACAGTTTAAATTCATAGTCCCAATACCATACATCCAAATGATGTTTAACAAAAATCTGCTATTTGGTAAATTATCCAATACAAAAAAAATGATATCTTTGTAGTAATGCTGGAAAAATGTTATCCATCAGTGAAAAAATATTTCTTCCCTAAATTCTCTGATAAAAGATTATCTCTTAAGCATTAATAAATAAATCATTGGTATCATTGTGCATGACAAGGTTTAACACCATCAACCTTTCATTGAGATAATAAACAATTCAACAATAAACAACATATTACAGATTACAGCATATTCAATACCTGCACTTTTCTTTTGCTTATTGTGAAATCCTTACACAAAACTGGTATTAATCCATGGTTGAAATATTTATTTTTCTGAAAAGTGTGTATCACTAAAAACTGCAAAATCGATTTTCATTATTAATATTTCTTTAGCCATCAGTGCAGTTCTCCATTGTAGTCTTAAAACGTTGTATCAAAAAAAGCAGACACCTTCTATGAACCTATGTTTAGAAAATACTGAATTATATTCATGTTTAGTACATCACTAGTATTTGCTTTACCAAATTTTTAATATAATTACATATATCGTAGGTATTTATGTCATTGTAATATGTATAATCTACAAGGCATGTCAATCTACCCTGACTTTATAATATAGAACATTTAATAAGCCCTGCTATTTTTAGATTGGCAGGGATAATCTCTATATAAAGCAGCCATAACATATTCTTTACATGACAAAATATGTCTCAATCTCATCCAGTTCAATGGTAACTCCTTTGTTATTGCAATTCGTCATACAAAGGGCACATATAACAACTGATAGAATGGTAAATCTGTATCCATTTTTTCATTGCATTCTTAATTTTCAGCTGCTTGTGCTTGAATATAAAAACGGTGTCACACAAGTGCACAATCCCCCATATAAAGGGATGTCCAATGGTATAAACGATTACAATGACTGGCTACTACCATATTGAATTACTTGAAAAACAAAAAGAAGACAATACAACTGCAATAATAAACAGTATATAATGTTTAAACAACAATCTTTCCTAGCCAAAAATGTGATTTTGAGGAACTGCTTATTTGATGCAGTTGCTCAGTAGAGTGAATACAGAACTTGATATTACTTTGCATTATCGTCATAAAATTAATCTAAGTTTTACTTTATTTTTGCTGCTGATGATATATAATAAACATAATTTTAAAATCTAACAAATTACTTTTATTCACTGATGTCAGAAATTAATTGGGCTATCTCTCATTTGTTGAATTATATTTTAGTTAATTAAATAATAACATATTATTTTGAATTAAGTAATGTATTTATAAAGATTTTCCGAACTTTGTATTTTGCCAGAATATTTACGATGGTGATATTTTAGATATGATAAGATGCTGATCTATTTTCATCATCTATAATTAAATGATAAATGTCTTGAAAATTTAAAACTAATTGAACTTTTTAAATGAAACAACATTTAATGATAGATGATGAAAATATTCCGACATGTCATCACATTATCTGAACTTCGTTTTTATTAAAAAAATAATAAGAGAGATTTTCACTTGCTATTCATAATAAAAATAAATCTTACCTGGCTCGTCTGTCAGATGGGTGGTTTCTGAAATATAGAGTTATTACAGAAAATATAACAGTTATGAATGCAAATTGATAATAATAGTATTATGATAGCAATTAAATATATATATAAATATCCGTTAATTAAAAATAATATTGTAATTATAATTGAAATAATATTTTTAAACGGTTTATAAACAATTCAAACAATCTTTAAATCCGCAGAAGTACTTTCGGTTACTTTCAAACCTGCCTCAACTGCTATTAAATTCAAAAACTAAAAGCGGAAGCAAACGTCATCAATTCAAATTCCACGAATCTCGTATTTTAATGTTAGAAGCTTGTCGATTTATCAAATGTGTTTTATTCCTGTTTATAAAAATTGCCTCTTTAATTTTTCTTTTACTATGGTTTCTCTCTTCATGAAGAATTTTCACATTTTCAAAATTAAATTTAAATTTATGTTTACATGTTTTTTCATGATCAAAGAAAACTGAAGAAGATATTAAATCACCATTATTTTTATTTTTTACACGCTTATATAACAATTCGTGTTCCTTCAATCTTTTCTCAATGTTGCACCTAGATTCACCTATATATGATAGCATACAATCACAAAAAATTTGATATATGACATTACTTTTTTGCTTGATAGGTATGACATTTTTAGAATTATTAACTAATTTGTTAATATTGTTTGGAACGTAGAATGAAACATTAAATACATTCTTATATAAATCCTTAAAAAATTTTACTTGTGGATTTGAAATAAATGGAATAGATATCCATTTTTTATTATTAATCTTCATTTCTTTTAAATTATAATTTTTTTTAAATTGACTTAAAGTATTGTTTATTTGTTCCATTTTATAACCAACATCAAGCAATTCCTTGGCAAATATCTCAATATTTTTCAATTTATCACTTTGGTAACGACATAATTTTTCATTTCGAAACAAAAAAGATTTAAAACTTGCCATCTTATGCATGATTGGTACTTTTGATTTAAAATTTATATATCCTCTTTTTTGCAATGGCTTAATTATTAGTTTATATATATATATATATATATATATATATATATATATATATATATATATATATATATATATATATATATATATATATATTCCTAATGTCCACTCTATACGTTCTTGTCGTTGCAGCTGTTATTACTATGTCATTATTCATATAGTATACGAACATGGATGGGCTGCTCACCAACACGCATTAGCCAGCGTGGTGAGTTTATTGGCTTTTTACCTCTGAGTTTAAGATCAAGAAAGACCATGATCTTTCTTCTCAGTGCCTGATAAGGCAGAATGAATGTTTGTGTAAATGATAAATATTTTTCCAATACATATATACAATTATGACAGACAAAAATAAACCATGGCCCTTATTCCCATGAGGCTGTAAAGTCACCAAACAAGACAGCGGTTGGTGGCCGAAGGTGGAGGGTGCTAAGTTGTAGACCCAGGCTGCCATTTGATGATGACTTTTTATTTAGGAACTTACAACTGCAGATCACTTTCAAGTGAAGGAAGATTGAAAGAATTAGAAGAACTGTCTTGTATTAAATGGGACATTATTGCACTTTGTGAAGTTAGAAGAAAAGGTGAAGACACAATTGAATTAAAAAGTGGACATATACTCTATTATAAAGGCACACATATTGGAAATAGAAGTGGAGTAGGATTCATTATAAATAAAAAGTGGAAGAACAATATTGTGGTGATTGATGGTGTTTCTGACAGAGTTGTTAGATTAGTTATATAACTTAATAGCAGATACCAAATGCAGATAATTCAGGTTTATGCCCCAACAAGTTCTCATAGTGATGAAGTAGTAGAATATTTTTATATGAATGTACAAAAGGCTTTTGATCAGAGTAAACATTTTAAAATTGTTATGGGAGACTTTAATGTTAGAATTGGTAGACACATGAAAGATGAAATTGCTGTAGGTAATTTTGGTTATGGTAATAGAAATGAGAGAGGACATAGACTTGTGGAGTTTGCAGAAAAAGAAAAACTTTATATTATGAATTCATTTTTTGAGAAAAATGTTAAAACGAAATGGACATGGAAGCATCAAAATGAAGGTACAACAGAATTGGATTATATTTTGATTAACAGGAAATACATATTTCAAGATTGTAGTGTTCTTAATAAATTTAACACAGGAAGTAATCATCGATTAGTAAGGTGTAAGTTACGTGTTAATGTAAAACTAGAGAGACAAAAATTATTAAGAAAAACCATATTTACAGTTGATATTTCTAATCTTCAGAAACATTCTAATGAATTTAAATTAGAATTTACAAATAGGTTTCAAGTGTTAGGAGATTTTGAACATGATTCTGATTTGAATGAAATTAATATGAAAATAACTTAAACACTTTTAAAAACTGCAACAAAGATAGCTGGTAGAAAAAAGCAGCAATTGACTAATAAAATTTCTACTGAGACTAGAGAATTTATGAAGAAATGAAGGAATATGAAGATATACAAAAGTGGTGTATCAAAAAGAATTGAATATCTCGAATTTTGTAAAATGGTACGGAAAAAAGTTGAAAATAATATAAGAAAGTATAACGGTAAATAGCAAGGAAAGCTGTAGAAGAAAATAAAAGTCTCAAGAATGTTAAATAACATTTTGGTATTGTTAAAAAATTTATATCTGCAATAAGAAAAAAAGATGAAATTATTACTAAAAAGAGAGATGACATCATGAAATTGGTAGAAGATTTTTATCAAGAATTATATAGTAATAAAGAACAAGTACCTCCTATATCTATTACATCTTCCGAATTGCCCAGAATTTTAAATGAAAAAGTGAGACATGCAATTGAATGTATGAAGAAAGGAAAGGCTCAGGAAATGATGGAATTATAATTGATATATTAAAAGAAGCAGGTGAAGAAATAGAAACAATTTTAGCAAAGTTATATACCAAATGTCTAAATGATAAATATGTACAGAAGATTGGAAGAATGCAGTAATAATATTAATATTTAAAAAAAGGTGATAAAGAAGATATTAGTAATTAGAGACCTATCAGCCTTTTATCAGTTTTATATAAAATTTTTACCAAGATAATTACAACTCGTCTACAGAGAACTTTGGATTTCCACCAACCAAGAGAACAAGCTGGATTTAAAAGTGGTTTTAGTACAATAGATCATATCCAGGTATTGAGAGAAGTCATAGAAAGGACAAATGAATATGAGTTGTCATTATGTTTTGGATTTGTATATTATGAAAAGGGATTCGATTCTATATACATTTCTTCAGTGATTAAAGCATTGGATCATCAAGGTATAGATCCAGGATATTGTCATATTTTAAAGAATATTTATAAAAATGCAAGAGCAACAATTAGATTACATAATGATACTGGAAAAATCTACATTGAGAAAGGTGTAAGACAAGGTAACTCCATATCACCAAAACTTTTTACAGCAGTGCTGCAAGAAGTATTTTGTGGATTAAAATGAGAAACTAAAGGAATGAAAGTAAATGGAAGTATTTAAGTCATTTAGATTTTGCAGACGATGTAGTTGTTTTTTGCAAATAATACTTCAAAGCTACAGGAAATGTTGCAGCAGTTAGCAGATGAACGTAGAAAAGTAGGACTAAAGATAAATGTTAAAAAGACTAAAGTAATGTTTAATCGATTTGCTCAAAATATGAAAATAAAGATTGATTGTGAAGAATTATAAAAAGTTAACAGTTACAAATACCTTCGTCAGATTATTAATACAGATGGAAACTTAATGGAGGAAATTAATCATAGAATTAAACTTGGTTGGAGTGCTTTTGGTAGAAATAACTTGATACTAAAAGAAAATATGCCTATGTGTTTGAAAAGGATGTTTTTTCACAAATGTGTTTTACCAGTTCTTACTTATGGATCTGAGACTTGGACACTTAATAGAAGAGCAATACAGAAACTTCAGACCACTCTGAGGAGTATGGAGAGATGTATGTTGGGAGTAACAAGAAGAGATCGAAAACGCAATGTATGGGTAAAACAACAAACAGGTGTTACTGACCTTATTGAAAAAATTAAAAGATTGAAATGGAGTTGGGCTGGACATATTGCTAAAAGAAATGATAATAGATGAACAATTGAAATTTTAAACCGGATCCAAGAGATTGTAAAAGACCCATAAATAGACCACATGTGAGATGGACGGATGAAATAAGAAAATGTGCAGGGGTGTTGTGGAAAAGAGAAGCTAAAGATCGGAGAAGATGGATTAAACTTGGAGAGACCTTCATCGTGCAGTGGATTGATAATGGTTGATGATATATATATATATATATATATATATATATATATATATATATAACTACAACCATTAAATGTCTGTATTTTTAAATTATATAATTGAAAGTACTTCTGGTAAAGAATATATTATTTAATTTTGAATACTGTGTTAAATATATTTGTTTGAATTATATATATATATTTTCACGTATAAATGATGATTTCATGTTATTATTATTTTCAAAATATTCCAATAGAATTTAAGAATGAGGAGAAACAAAAAGATAAAACGATTTTAAATCTCACACGCATTTATCTATAATTAAATGATGAATGTCTTGAAAATTTAAAACTAATTGAACTTTTTTAATCAAATAACATTTAATGATAGATGATGAAAATATTCCGACATGTCATTACATTATCTGAACTTCGTTTTTATTAAAAAAATAATAAGAGAGATTTTCACTTGCTATTCATAATCAAAATAAATGTTACCTGGCTCGTCTGTCAGATGGGTGGTTTCTGAAATATAGAGTTATTACAGAAAATATTACAATTATGAAGGTAAATTGATAATTATAGTATTATGATAGCAATTATATATATTTCACGGATAAATGATGATTTCATATTATTATTATTTTCAGGATATTCCAATAGAATTTAAGTATGAGGAGAAACAAAAATACAAAAAGGATTTTAAATCTCACACGCATTTCTACGTTTTGAGAAAGAGAACGCTTTGTAAAAGGTACTTGTTATTGTACCAAAAAGTCAGCTATTTAGCTATTTTACCAAACGGAATATCCCGAAAATGATATATATATATATATAAAATGTTCAGCAATTTAGCAGTAATATTTGTAAAGATGATTAAACATGTTTTCACAATCCTGAGCATAATAACCAATGTTCCCAAATGTACACGATTTTTGGGCTGATTTACTTTCCACAGTCAAACCCCACATATTCTTTTGAGTAACAAATAAAATCACCGGATCACTCTTTTTTTTAAAAAAAACAAAAAAACAAAAAAACAACTATTTTCACTTATTTGAAAAGTGTTATATTGATATTATGAATAATGTTTTCGGAAGTTACTATATTCATAAAGCAAAATAAAATTATCGACCGATGTTTTGTGAAGATAAAACTTGCCCACAATTGGATAAAAACTATAATCATGTTGTTTTGTAGAAATAATGGTTGCACATGGTTGTTGAATCGTTTGGCTTGAAATTAGTAATTTTTATTTTGGTTTCTACGTTCATTTGGATGAAAGAAATAATTCTATACTG
The DNA here is from genome assembly GCA_028023455.1 of Epiperipatus broadwayi. Taxonomy (NCBI): domain Eukaryota; kingdom Metazoa; phylum Onychophora; class Udeonychophora; order Euonychophora; family Peripatidae; genus Epiperipatus; species Epiperipatus broadwayi. The sequence goes on along the minus strand of JAQFVV010000046.1, from coordinate 7,704,015 downwards.
TTGGCAATTTAATTAAAATAATGAACACTTACAATAAACCATTTTTTAATGCATATTTCTAATCCAATCTATACAAATCGTTGTCGTATCTAAATTATCTGGAGATATAACAGCTTTAGAATATTAACTTTTAAAATAGACAAAAGTAACTAATGAACAGAAAAAAATACTTTAAATTGGAAAATCCACATATTTGTTGGTTATACAAAAATATTATAGGAATAAATAATTATATTAAAATTAAATACATTTCATAAGTATATAGCTAAAGAATAACTTCAAATAATGAAAATCTCTTAATAATAATAAATGATGTTCAACAATTAGAGAAAAATAAATTTTGATGAATTTTATCTGGAGGTTTTTTTATTTCTCTGATGTTAAGAAGTTTTCTTGATTAATTTGCTTCAAAAACATAATTTGAAAAATCAGTACTTTTAGGTAATCAGGTTAAACAAGATGATAAACTGCTTTTCATAAATATACAAAATTAATGTTAGATATAATTGAAATAAATATATTCTAATAAATTTCATGAAGAATCTTTATTTGAATTTTACATCTGCCAAGTAGCTGAGTTTGTTAGAATTAAAAAACAAAAAACGACTAATAAATTTCAATACATTTAATTGTTAAATTTTATTTCAATATATTTTTTAAAATTTAATTTCCAACGATGTATTAGTTACGTCTACAAAACATGAAAGAAATGGTCACAATCTTCCAAAGGTGTGTTAGTTAAGTTTAAAAAAAATAAGCCAAAAAAAACAAAAAAACAAATTATATTAAAACGGTATTCTTTATCAATCATATCTTTCACCTACTACGTTCAATATTAGTATACTTTTCCTAGTTTAAACCCCCAAGTAGGCGTATATTAATTAAAGGAGGTTAATAAAAAGGTATAATAAAACGTATATGCTGCATGTGTATATATTTTAAAAAGGCGTATTTCAGAGATTATATCAACTAACTTAATAAAAGGTATATGATAAAGTATGTGCGTATATCTTATAAATGTGTCTGGAAAATAAGGTTAAATATTTTTTTATAAATAAGGCAAACATAATTATAAAGTTTAAGATAACAAAGTTAAACATTACCTGGTATGTGAATTTTCACACATAATTATCTATGAAAGAAGCTTGCAGATTTATAAATTTCAAACTTTTGTTATTTCTTTCAAATTTTATATATTTTTCGAAGATGAGAAATCTCTTATAATAATTAGCTCTCTTTGCCTAAAAGGTATAGTTTCTCAGTTGACAGATGCACTTATATAATAGAATGTTTAACAGGTTAAAATCTGTTTTTGTAAAATAATTTTATTTTTTGGAAATTAGCAGACCACACTTGGCTTTTAAAATCTGTAAAAACCGGAGTAGTCTTAAAAGATATTAAATTTATTTTTGTAACAAAGAAAAAGCTATATAACTGATGCTATTTTTCTCAATTACTTATTTATTAAAATTACTGAGGTAATGGTTTTGTTTGTAAAATTTATAGCACACATGTAAAATAAAGATTAAAAATTTGCCTCTACTCATAAACAAATCATGTCGTTTGAAGAGGGGGCATATGTTCTTATAAAACACCTAGATTAGAATTAAGTCAGACACTAGATAATTTTAACTTGTAATGCTGTTGGGAGCTATACCTGCCCTACAATGAAGAACCACGGCTAGAACAGTGACCTGTTGCTGTTTGCCCTTGCAGGAGATATGTCATAGTGATGGAATAAGTTTGAATCAGCAGCCTTACTGGAAAGTAAAGGTGAACAAGCCAGCCAAGACGAGGTATGCGAAATGCCATGAAAAAATGCACTAGCAGAGAAGATTATTAAAATAATGTGCAGAGCTCTGTAATAAATTCTCGTTATTAATTTCTTAAATAATTCTAAGCTAGCTATGTATAAATGTTCACAAACTTATTATTTCAACTTTCTCCATAGAGTAAATTCTGTCAGTAAGCTAAATTGTATCTAATTTTTTAAAATAATGTAAGAATAAGTACTTTGTAAAACTCCCATAACTCTTTTAAAGTAAAAGAACTTAATAATGTAACTCTTGTTATATTTAAATTAACTCTAAATATCTTTCTATCTGTGGTTATGCCAGATTATAATTTATTATATTTGTTATGAATTTGTGTTGTGACTCATTCAAAAAGGAGATTGACACCTAGATCTGGTAGAGAAGGCTTGAGAGAGTTGATTAGAGACTCTGTATAGGTAATTTATAGGCATTAAAGCCCACACAAGGAAATCACCAATATGACACTTATTATATGTGTATTTAATAGCTATTATGTATTAGCTGAGTAAAGTAAGTTTGCTGGTACTAATAAAATATTTAGTTAACTAACACAAGAGTGATATTCTAGAACATATTTAAACTAAATACAAAAGTCCTTGTAATGCTTTATTCCTCCCTAGAATTTCTAATAAAAACTATAAAAATTAATTATAAGCTAGATCACTTAATTAACACCTTTTTTTAGCATATTTGAGTATGTTAACTTATGGACTGACGTACAATGATTTAGTGGAAAGAACCTATAGATTTAGTGCATTTTAGATTTAATAATTATGGTTCATTAGCATGGGTGAATATGTTTTTTATTAGCATGCACACATGCATATGCATCTTGCTATATATATATATGTTTATAGGGATTTGGGGTAAGCCATTCCTTATTCGTTTTCTGATAGTTTTTCTTAGAATTGGAAATTGAGGGTCCAGATTGTTCATGTTTCAAACTTGATATATATATATATATATATGATGTTTTATATATATATATATATATATATATATATATATATATATAAAACATCAATTAATTTAACTAATAATTGGATAATGAAAAATGGATGGAGGGTTGTATAATATTTGTTGTTATAAAGATATTTAAGTGTAATTATAGACTTGTGTTAATTTTATATAGAGCTGGTAGATGTCACTATGTATGCAGTATAGGTTATTTTTGTAATTAAGCCATATTGAAAAGGGCAAAAATTTGCCGAAAAGAGCTTTTTTATGTTATTTTTATTTGTGATGATTATATGACTATATTACAGCTATTGTTATATATCATTTTGTTGTTAGTAAAGATATTTTATTATATATATATATATATATATATATATGTCATATTATTATTACTATTTGCGGGATATTCCGTGTAGTGAAAAAGCTAAATGCTGACGTTTCAGTACAATATCAAGTACCTTCCTCAGAGCGTCCTCTTTCTCAAATTATATATATATATATATTGTACCCTCACTTCCAGGAAATATATAATTACAATCACTTGATCTAGCTCAGATAAATAACTATGTTTATCTAAAATGTATTTAAATTAACAATAACTGAATTTTTTAAGAATATCAATGATTAAATTGGTTTAATTAATAAATAATAATAAAGTTCTGTTTTATAAAATGAAACAAATGAATATCTAATCAAATTATGAGACTATGAAGTGAGTTTACAAGTGGCAGAGCAAATACATTAAGTTAATTTCCCACTGGATATCACCTTAATGGCATAAGAATACTATCCCTACTTCTATTACTTAAATATTACATTTATAGTACTTTTACATCTTTAATCAAAACCAATTAAGTAAATTACCTTTAACAAATTAATTTAAATATCTTTCTCAAAACTAATTTAACTCAAATTATCTCAGGTTCTCTTAAAATAATGAAAAAAAAAAATAATTATAATTTTTGTAATCAAGTATGATAAGGGATTTAATATTATTCCTAACTACAATTTAATAATATTAATAATAACAAATAGCAATACTAATCTTTAATCTATAATTCACTCTCCTATCTTTTTTTTACTTATAATGTTGTTCTTAGATATCACATAATGAAATGTAATTTTCTATTGTCCATATGGCATCTTAAATAATATATTTAGTAAGATATTACAATCTGAGAATATGTGGCAATCATTACTAATATAATTTAATGTAAAGCTTTGGTAATTATTCCATGACCATCATAATAATACTATAAACAAAACTTCTTAAATAAAATATATCAATAAAACATTATAATGCTGAAATAACAATTTTATTTATGCTGTGCAAATACTATGTCTTAATTATAATGAGCTGTGATTATGTAACTCTGATGTGAAGAAACCGAATCAACACCAAGACTTATAAAACAATTTTAACAAATTTATTAACAAATTTGACAATAAAATTATTTACATTATTTACATTTTGATAGAATTCTATTCATATTCAGGTACTTTTTCAAGACAAAACAAATGACTTACATTATAAGATACAGAACATTTTCTTAAATGAGCTCTTATTTACAAAATATTATTATATAATTTTTTATTACAGTTATTCAATATTATTAATTTATAGGTTTTAAATAAAAAAAATATAGGTAGTACTTTTACTATGAACTTACCCTTGTTATTTAGTTTTAAAAAAATAATTTATTATTCTGTATAGTCATTCTTCAATAATATTTATGTGAACAACCCTACTTCATAGCATACCATCAAACTAAGCTATTTATAATTATTACTTTAAATTTAAAAAATAATGTATGTATTAGTGTGTTGTTATGAAATTACTTTTATAAAACTTATGAATACTTTCATTCATTCAACACTATTCAGTCTATTACCTTTAATCCTAAATAAAAATATGCATTATAAGTATGTCTTTTTTAAAAAAAATCTTAATAATTAAGTAATATCATTATAAATTATTTTAAATTATCAACTATTTATTTTATAAATAAATAAATAAATATTATTTTTAACTATAAAAGTTTTATGATAAAATTATGTTCTTATAATTTTTTACACTTATTATAATCTAAGCAACATAACTTATCTTATCCAATTTAACAATTCTCTATTTCCAAACTCATTTATTATTTCCAATTTTAAAACAACCATCTTTTACAATGTAATCCAATAAATTTCAATAACACATAAACTAGTAGGCATATGGGGTAAACTATAACTTCAACTTAACACCTCTATCAACTAACCATCATGGGTACAGTGTACATGAACTGAGGTATAACATATTTGTTTAATAACCTCTTCTACCAAGTATAATGTCCAGGCTATTCATTCAGCACTATGGCACATTAAGCTTTAAGACATAGAAAATAAACACTGTCATGAATATACACAAGATATAGGACTATGTTAGCTATTCTTGTATAAACATCAATATAGTATATTCTTCTTCCCATATAAATAAACCCTACATACAATATTATCCTGGTCTTATATAACCTAATACTAAGATATTAGCATTTAAAATTCATTAATTTACAACGCTAAATTCATCTTCTCATTTCTAAAATAACAAATAAATTCATTTTTAGAATAACAGTCTAACTAACTAATAAGACAAGATTATTTCATTCTTTAATAGTTCTCAAACTTAAGTATAAACAATCAGAATCAGTGTCATATTTTTAACACTTTAAATTATACAACAAAACATCCAATTCAGTTATAATAGAATCATATACTTATATTTCTTTTATGTTTAAATATCTTTACGATATCATTAAAATTATGCATATTCTTAAATAACTAAAGAAATGATAAATTATGTGTAGGTATCGTGTTTTATGTCCACATCCATCCGCACAAAATAACAAACACATTTTAAAACTATTAATAATTTACATTATTACCATAAGTATTTTCTGTTGGCAATTACTTAGTGATGTCTTCTGGATTACGATCTAAATAAACATTTTATTATCGTTTATTCCACATTATCACACTTTAAAATATATTAAGTTTTTTTTTTAAAAAAATTATTATTAAAGATTTTTTTCTTTACAATAAAAATTTAATTATTAAGTTAGTAAATAATCTAATGTCTTATGTTCCTATGCCTATATTTATACTATGAATAAATATTACTATAATTTTGTTAGTAAAAAAATAATTTTAAAACCATATTTACAATAACTTTATTAGAATTTCTTAGGATGAAATGTTCTTTTCTTGATAATAAGTTCATTACAGGAAGTATCTTTTCTCCTCGTAAAAAACATCAATAACACACTTTTGATGTCAATAATAACGCATGCTCCGGCTCTTAACGTTTTAATATATAATCCAAAATGACAGCTCAAGTTAAATACGGTACATTTACTTTTATTCTATAAGATTTACACTAATATAATTAATATTTTTCTTATCTCCAAAAGTTTAAATATTTAAACATGTATTGTTAGGTAAATATCTAATTTTAAATACTCTTCGTCAAGATAATTTTCCAAATTCTTGTAACTTTTCCATATTTACTGAGGTTTAATATCTTCTCATACAACCTTCTCCCAGTATTTTCAAATAACTTAAATTATTTTCCCAAATAACTTAAGTAAATTTTTGTATGTCCAGCATACCTTAATGACTAACTTGTTATATATTTTTTAAAATATGATATAAGTCACATACTTACAAATGATCTTAATTTTTATATTTTCTAGGAAACATTCCAGTTTTAAAATATTTCCAATATTTCTTCAGAAAGAAATATCTCCACGTTCTAAAGTAATTGTTCAGTCAAATTTAAAAGTTTTTTTTATCCTTTAAAAGTATTTTTCCATTGTATTTTAAATAAATTTTCTTCATAAAAATATATTATATCATTTCACTTTATATCTTTAATGAAAATTTTTTTTTTATATATATATTTTCTTCATGATGTTCTTTTTATGAAATTTAGTTGTAAATTAATATGACTTATCAACACAGGCAAAATTATATACTTTATACGATAATAACATTTGAATACTTCCATTAATTTTTTTTTTATTTATATTTAATGATGACTTCTTCATGTTTAAGTTGATGACAAATTGAACGAAAACAAATCAGCTAAGTAAGGAATTATTTAATTTTTAGCCCTCTTTCTCCATATCATGATCTTGTAATAATAAACTGCTGTATTATTATAAAAATTGAAGCTAAATAAAATGGATTATTACACTACTAAATACTTTACCAAAATTGTAGAAATACTAACGATGTTATAATAGTATGTTGGTAGAATGTGATAACAGCTCAATAATCGTCTGCCAAAATTTAAACAGCTCTTAAATACTCCAGCGGATTCCAATTCTGATTGGTCCATTAAACAATCCTGATCTCAAATTTTCTGGGACCATGGACATTGGTTTAAAGTTAAAGTTAATAATAATTTACTAAATATTTATTTTTATTATATTATTCGATTCTTACTTAATTTTCAATTTTATTTACACTTACTGAAGACTCTAAAATATTTTTTAAAAATCACATTTCAATATTTATAACCATTTCTATCTTTAATTTGAACTTAATGTATTTATTTTCAACAAAAAACATAAATCTGATTTTATTTATTATATTCACTTTTAAAATCCAATTTAACATTTATAACAGATAATATTATTCTATTTTCGAACACAGGTGTGCGTCATGTGATTTACAAAACTAAATAAGGTGCTAATAATAATTTAAATAGAACTAAAAATAATAATTTAATTTATAAAATGTTACATAACCACTATTATAGCATAATTTTAAAATAATTATTTTAATATTATAAAACCAAAAAAAATAAACTTTTCTCCCATATTATTATTTTTTAATCAAATGATTTTAAAAATATTGCCATTAAATACAATTATTATTACTAAATCTATTTGTTTAACTTTAAAGCATTACTTTTAAAATTTACCCTAATTATTATTTATAAGACTTATTAAATCAGTATTTATTATGGCCAATTCTCCCAACCATACAATGTTATAATGATTTTTAGTTAACTGTTTTCTTACAAATACCAACCTAATACTATACATCAATTATTTTACTTGTCTTAACTAAATTATTCAAAGATTATTAACACACAACATACTTCATCCTTTACCCAACTTCAAAATTTAAAAATTTTCAGTAAATTATTAGAAATAATCCATTCTAACCTAAACAAAAGGGTACAATATATATATATATGAAAAAACAAATACAAGTTATATATATATATATATATATATATATATATAGTTGATGGGGATTTAGTACATGGCCATTGCATTTTCATTTTCTGATCATTTTCTTTAGAACTGGAACACGAGGATCCATATTGTTCATGGTTTAACCTAATCAGACATACAGAATGAAATGTACTCTTCTCATAGCAAGTTGTACAGTCCCTGGGAACTGATAATTGGGTTGATAGATCCCATGAGGAAATACACATTCAAGATGCCATTTTATTTTTGTTAACATAGGATCATGTATCAGAAATGTTGCTATAACAGATCCCAGTTCATTCCACCATTAATATTTGAATGCACTATCTAGTTGTGTAATAATAATTTATACAGAGCTAATGTAGGCTAAATCTGAGGTACCTAGAGTGATTATAATTATTAATTTCCCTCTTGCAAGTTAACTGTTCTCAAACCTTATAAGCATTTCATATCATGAATTAGGCACAATTAAACCATAGATTATAATGTAATAAAGTTGTTAACGGAATAGGTTCCAATTTAATTATCATATGCATAAGATGAGGTTCTATACCTCACTCATCTAATTGTAACACATCAGGTGAATTTCCATGCACAGAGTGATAGTTGTCTTAATAATTGATTTGTTTATTAACATATATAAAATATAATATTGTTTAACATATTTTTCCACAGTTTGTTTCATTCCCTTCAAATCACTTTAATTTTAGTTTATTTAAGTAAATTATATAACTATGTATTGTTACTCTGGGTTTGATTATCAAATTATTAAATATCTCATAAGACATAGAAGTGTGTGTGTTTAGTTAAAGACAAGGCTATAGAGTCAATTGTTTCCTGGGTCTCATGTTTTTCCCTTTGCTACTGCTGTCATGCGAATTAAGAAACTCTGAGTGTAGCCCAATATATGTCATTCATAGGGTAGTAAGACATGGAGTGATGGTGGAGGAGCTGAGGTGCAACCTGATTTGAGGTCTCATCCCGTCATCTAGATCAGCTTTGGGAACATTGCCAAGACTGGATTTTCTTGCACGAGTGTAAAAATATGGCAATTACAATATAAATACACTATTTACAGTTTATCCATGTGATGATGCCCTATCACACACACATTCTGCTAAAGTGCAAAAATAAACAAGGGAGAGTACTTCCGCAACAGTTTTTATTTAGTGAAATATGCAGAGAAACCAATTACTGCTTTGTTATAACAGTTCCCTGTAGAGTAGCAGCTATTTCTATGGATATGGTAAATCAAAATCATCACAGACTAATTTACAATTTATTCAAACTTCTGGAATCCTTATAAAAGTGATGAATTAAGGCATGTAAAATTTAAACATTTTCAAGTGAATCACTGGTATTACACTGTTGATGCAGCTACAGGTGTGCATGCACAAGTGGTTGAATGACTTTGATAGCTGGCTAAATAATGAAATAAAAATAATGGAAAACTAGGTGACAATATTTGAATTCCTATTTAGAAAATAATGTGGCATTGAACGTAACAAAAACAAATTTCATTTGTAGCTACTTAGGAAGCCACTAGAGATTGTACACGGCCGACATGAATAAAACTCTAAAATATGTTTCTCATTTGTAAAAGTAACTAACACATCTTTGGAATATAATAGGACTTCCACTCAATTTTTGTATATGTATCTAATACATCTCTGTTTGATCGTAATCTATCCACATACATTTTGTTAATGTAACTAAAACATCTAGGAAGTAACCAAAAAAATAAATGAAATTAAAATTGCCAATTAAATTTATCATTCCTTTTTAAAAAAAATAAAACATAATAATTTTGTAAACATTTCTGGGGGAAGTTAAAAAGTATTGAAATAAAAAAAAACTTGTCAGTTTATTTTTATTTACTTTTTATAACTTTTGACATTAATTCTGTGTATTTGTCAAAAAATACAGTCTGCGATTTTGATTTACCTAGGAATTTACAAGTACCAAAAATTCAATAAAGTCAAACTATAAATATTTTCTAAACGTGTAGAAATAAGTATTTAGTAAAATTATAAAAAAAAAAAAAACAATAAAAAGATAAATACATGTTAGACAAATTTATTATTTCATTATGGCTTAAAAATGAGTGATACTTCACTGCAAGAAAGACGCCATCTTTTTAATTTTCTCTCTATGATCAGGTTCTACCTTTTTAATTTTCATTAGTAAATGACATTTTCTTTTATTATAATGTTTTATCATAGTTCACTTCTGACATCTTGCAAATATAATAAACAATAATACTTATATAAAGCTAAAGCTTTAGTACATGCACCTTGAGTGCTTAATTTTAGCAAGAGACCTCTACAAATCATAACACAAGATTTGACTTTATAAAGATAAGATGGACCCTCTTATCTCTAACCTATTTTTCTTAATTATATAGGCAAATCTAAAGCATTTTGATTTGGGAGCATGAAGCTAATAAATTCTTCACTGATTAATATTTATAACATTAAACAATAATAGTAGATGTTAATCATGACGGTCAGAAAGCAAATGTTTCTGAAGAAAATAATATGTCATATTAACACAATGTTATATGATGAATTATTTCTGGTTCATTGCTAGATTTGAATAGTTATTAGAAAATATCATTTTAACCATTTTTTTTTCTTGTTTGCATCTTTCTTTATTATAGAAATGCCCCTATTTTATAAAGACTATCTTCTAGTTATTCATAAAGATATTTTAAAATCTGAAATTTTTATAGGGGTTTTAGAGCACCATTACATTTACATGTTAAACCACATTTAATGAAAATTTCAATGCGTTATTTTGATTATGTAAAATTAATATAAATATTATTTTAGTTAGTATAAGAAAATGCTATTTTTGAACAGTTAAAAAGATATATTTCAACTTATTTGAACAATGCTTTGATAAAGTGAAAATATATTATGCATACATAATTATACAGAGGTAGTACCTATTTCTCTTATTCCTGTCTTCATAGGGTAATCTGAAATATAGATATTAAAAAAATTATTAAAAAAATGTTCAAATTATATATAATACAATTTATTTAATTGATATATTAGATAGAAAAAATTAATGTGTGCAATATTCCCATAATTAACTTAATTAGAAAGCACTTAACCTAGAACAAACTGGCAATCCAAGGGCTAAAGAAAAACTGACAGACTAATTGCATTTAGATCTAGAGTAGCATTTGAAAGAGGATACTTTTAAATTCTCTGTTTAAATGCAAGCATGTTGTCAGATTTATTTTAGTTCTTGGTCTGGAGAAATTTGCTCTAGATAAGTCCTTTCTAATAAAAATATTTATAAATAGATGTCTATAAATATCATATGTATCTCAAGGCACATAGCCATGTAGCAGTATGTATATAAATAAAGCTGAAAGTAAACGTAGCAATAAACACAGACAAAATTTTTGTAGATATATTTTATATTACCCTGCAATAATACTTAAGGATTAAACAATTCTGAATTTAAAACACAAATCTTATAAATTAAAAATTTCAAAAAGTCTAATTAATAATTTATTAATTTTGATTTTGAAATTAAAACAAGCATGTTTTCATGTTACGGAAGATATACTAGTCATTATAAAATTTCATTATCTATTTTGATTAGCAAATTTTTAAATTAATGTTTGTATAACATATTTTCATAAATTTCCACTAAGTTGTTTATCAAAGATTAAGTTGAACTGAATAATAATAATAATAATAATAATAATAATAATAATAATAATAATAATAATAATAATAATAATAATAATAATAATAATAATAATAATAATAATGATGATGATGATGATGATGATGATGGTGATGGTGGTGATGATAATAATAATGATGATAATGATAATAACAATGATGATGATGGTAATAATGATGATGATGATGATAATGATAATAACAATGATGATGATGACGATAATGGGTGGTGCAATTTACTTTTTAATGAATATATCTAAAGCCAAAGATCAATTACAGATCTCACATAAAGAAAGGGTAAATATTAAATGTTTTAGGTTAGTAATAAAAATATATACAATCATGCATCAATGAAATTCTTTGAAAATTAATTGATATTAATTTGAAAAAGGTTTTCAGTAACAAAATGTGAATTGTAAGTATGAAGTATAGAAACAATAAAAGGTGAGTGGTTAAATCATTTCTACAAGTTGAAATAAAGAAATAATTATGATCATGAGGTTTACATTCAACAATAATTCAAATGCAGTTTTGAAATTATGTTATTAGAAATATTTATTTTTTTCAGTAATATCTTTGTATAAAAAATTCCATATAATTAGCCTTTCCCCTGCTAAAACTGATATATTAAAATCATTTTTCAATTGATAAAATTAGAACATTTTTGGATAACTAATTGAATTTCACTTATATCTCTTTGTCAGTATGGATTCCATGAAACTGATTCAAATTCCTAAATAGGAAGAACTAACAATAGTAGAAGTTTATATTTTGTGGAGTATTGAAATGCACAAGGCATGTTTGTAAATAGTTTCCGCCATCACGAGGACCATATTTATTATTGATTCTATATGATAAAGCAAGTAACCATTACTATAAAATGTAATTCCAAGATTCTAAATAGCGTAAGAAGTTTTATTTTAAAATTACTATTACAATATTCAATTATTAGAATTTCAGATTTATTGAAATAAAACACAGAAGAACATCTGTCTACATTGACTATCATTTTATTTTTTTCACACCATTTCCAAAAACTATTATATATATATAACGCCATGTAAAAATTTTACCAAATCTATTTTAATACATTGTACAGGTTTAAACCTGCGTTTAGATATGTAATATATGCGGGGTTCGAACTCAGACTTTCACACGACCCACCATTCTCAGTGCCGTATCATATTGCTGACCCACCTGATCACACACATGTTAAATAACTGATATTGACTGAAAGATCTCCACTGTATACATTTAATATCAGTTATTTAAAGATCAATTTACATAAAAGATACAAAGACTGTTTTAAATTGGCACTCTGGCTGTTATTGTTCAAGATAGCTGTACATAAAAAGATCTAAAATACATTAAGAGGTGGTCCACTCTCTTATTGTAAAAAGTTATCCAACTTGGCAGCTAGAGGGTAGTTTTATTATTATTTAAAATAGATTTGGTAAAATTTTCACATGACGTTATATTTATTCATTATTAAAATATTATTTATCATTATATATATATACACACATTTGAAAATACTATTAATACCATTTTGAAGCAATATTTAATCATAAAAAGAATAGATACGTCGAAATCAACATTCACCAGCATTACACAGAATAAGAGAGTATTGTGAGACTATTGTAGACAAGTTTTGAGGTCATTAGTATTTTAAAATTAAGGCACTCCATGGTAGCAATAATATTGGAAAGATATTCGATCATTAAACTTAACAAAAACTGCTCTTAACAAATGCTACTTCAAAAAATATTATTGATTTATATTTTTAATGAAAACATTGTAAAATTGCTTACAAGATGATTATAATAACTTCAATGAAGTGGCTGATCTTTTTATTTCAGGTATCAACTAATTTTGAGCAAATTGTATCTCCATTTCAAATAATTTTGAAATAACTTGTTGTATAATTGTGGATTATCTCATCATGGATTTTTGAAAAATGAACAATAGGGTATATATGATAAACATCAACAAATACAATACATGATTATGAAAAGATTGGGGGAAAATCTGAAAAGATAGAAAGTAAAGAATCTGAACTAAAAGCTGATAACAATATTAAATTACTATCATTAAGGAAAATAATAGAAGAAAAGTATCACCGAGACGAATAAAAACTTTAAAGGGTTGAAGAGAAAATTGAAGGAAAATAAATGTTACAGTCATCGAAAGAAAATAAACAGGTGATATTTCCAAACTTAAATTGGAGCTAAATCATGAAGAATTTAAAATTATTCATAGTTTATGAGGTAAGTATTAAAATTGAAATAAAATAAAATATTAAAAGTATTAATGAAAATCTAGAAATAAAAGTGCCAATGATAATTAAAATTGATGAATGCCGAGAATCATACCATTGTATTGACTTTTATCATAAAAATAAATATGAAATGGTTCGTGGGAATTCTATTCTTCAATTAATTGACAGCTATAAGTATGTAATACTTCCACATCATGATAATCTTACAGAGGAAAACATCATAATGAAGATAATGCTTGGGAAACATTAAATGAAGTAACCATGTTTAACTATATTGAGTGTAAAGTAAGATATTTGAATGTCTTTTGTAATTGAAGAGATGATCAGAATAAAAAGATTAGTCGATGGATGGAAATTAAAATTACAACAACATATACACGGAATCCAAAAGATCCTATGTTCCATAAACTATGTAATACCTATGAAGTCTTATTAATCTTTATTAAGTGTGCAAATATAAAAGCTTAATTTATAGCTTAGAATGAAATAGAACTATAGGATCACGATCCAGGCTATAGAAACTAAATTGGGAGAAATGGAATAATCCCAATTCTATATATATTTTCTTCTGAATTGAATATAAAATATAATCGATTTTATAGGCAACTTTATATTTAAATAATAAGTTTATTTTCATCAAACGGTTTTCTTCAAAATTGAACCTTGTCAAGATGTTATAATAATTCAAAATGTCATATGATTTACATATTATATTAGCACATCATCTAGTGGACAATCTTAACTTTAAAATGTTTTATATTTTCCAATTTTTATTTAATGTCCATTTTTCTCCCAACTTTACTGACCGTTGTACTAAATGCATACATTTCTCTTTATTTTCTTGTATATACATTGGCTTATATATATTGTTTATTTGTAATCTTTACAATATTTGATAACTTCAATACTTTCTTCACATTCTATAATTCGCCCTGTTTCTAAAAAATGCCAAAATGGTTCTGATTTAATATTTTTCATATTTCTTTCTCTGCCATGCTCTTTACCTCTTTCTATCATATTTTATCACTGGATGTCATCTCTCTCTCTCTTTATATATATATATATATATATATATATATATATATATATATATATATATATATATATATATATATATATATATATATAATATAAACAAAAAGACATAAATCCAAGAAATAATATTATATTTCAACCAGAGAACTGGTTTTTATCAGACGGATACCCAACCCCACTCTTGGTTGGATTTAGTTCCTGATGAGCATATTGCAAGAAGGAACTGTTGATTGACATTCCACAATGCAGATGTCACCCCACCTACAACAATATTTCCTGTTTATCAGAGGATGTATTGCCATAGAGACTGGAAGCATCTAGAAATTTGTGTTTGGTTTTCCTACTGGTGCCACTTAAGTTCCATTTCATTACAACCTTACTTATACTCGTCTGGTTATGTTAAACATAGCTCAAGAGGCATAAGATTCTTGTGAGCAAGATGCAATGTATAACTAGTGATGCAAAAATTTGAACTAAACAACTAAAATTTACTTTTTAATAACAACGACTTTATTTAACAACAATTCATTTGTATGTTCTTCTAACATAGATCATTCATATCTATGTGAAGATTTATTTTCAGTTCAATTATGAGAAGAAGTTTAGAATCACTTTATTTAACAATAATTCATTTGCAAGTCCTTCCAATAAGTTACATTCATATCCATTCGTATCCATGTGAAGATTCATTTTCAGTTCGCTTATGAGATGTTTGAACCTTTTTTCATAATTCATTTCATCCCTTCCAAAAGTTCATCGACCAAATCATTTTTTCCTTAGAAGAGTTAGAACACTTTATTTAACAATAATTCATTTGCAAGTCATTCTAATAAAGTTCATTTGTATCCATGTGAAGATTCATTTTCAGTTCAATTAGGAGGAGAAGTCTAGAAGCATTTTCAAGTAAGTATATGTATACCATCAATGCATGAATGTTTTAATTATTTGTTCTAGGTCTGTATCTCCCTTTTAGATAGGTAAACAGATACTATCAGCAATTCCAGGTTTGTGGAGCATTTATAATCCAATCTAGTATAGATGTATACTTATACACATAAATTTTATTATTTTATTCAGATATAAATAATATGCAGGTAAGCATTTATGATTCATATAGCATTTTATTATTCTAAGAATCAGCAATTCTAGGTTTGTGGAGCATTTATAATCCAATCAAGTATAGATGTATATTTATACCCATAAGCTTTATTATTTTATTCAGATATAAGTAAAATGCATGTAAGCATTTATGATTCATATAGAATTTTACTACTTTACCATATCTTTGATTGCCATTTAGCTAGTTAATTTGAAATAAATATTACAATTAATATCTCTATTATTTGAACATATCTTAAATTTTATGAAATAATTGGCATTTACTAATGAAGTATATAACATCTAAATATATGTGTGTGTTTGTAATTAAGTAATAGTTTTTATTTCTTGTTTTCATTTTAAATAAGGATTAAAAAACTATCAACTTTTGACTGAAGTTAATGATTGATTGTGAAAACTTTTCTTAAGACTAATAATATAAAATAGTTTCTCTTTTGTTTTATAAAAAATAAGTTATAATTTTAATTCATATGTTATTATAATTAAATCATTTTTAATTGCTTACATTTAAATTTCATGTCTGCATTACTAAATAACTGGGGGTGTCTTTCATGAAGCTGAACAGTTAAAATTTATAGGCAATGCTTGGAGTTCACATGGTGGCTCAGTTCAGAAAGGACAAGCAGTTTCTAGCTGATAGTCATATTAGGGTTTCTCATTATGCTGTTTGATGGTCTCATTTAGTTACTTTTTAGTACTCTTGTAGCTAAATCTTGTGTCTCTGAATCAATTAACTATAATAATAATAATAATAATCTTCTACTGATTTTCCAGTCTATTTATATTTTTTCTCCCTAACAAATGGAATCAGCTTACATGTTACATTTCTCCCATTAGTGGCAGCTTTTTCATCCTTGTTAACATTTTTAATCCCCAGGTCATTGGACAGTTTCTCTTTGGTGAGAACAGACTTTTAATTAGTGACTATTTTCGATTATCTGCCCTCATGTGTTTTTAAATCTTATTTTTTTATAGCCTGCAGCAGTGACTTGACACCTACAGTCATTCTGCCTTACACATGTTTTTGAATCTGATTTTATTTAAGTAATTTTAATAAAAAAAAATTATACATTTTTTTCACACTATAAATGGGTTTGATTTTTAAGTTGATTTTATGAATTTTAATAAAGAAATATTTATACTTTCTTTAATTGTAAATGTAAACATATTTGCTTATCTTTTTTTTCTTTCATTGTAAAAAGTTTGAAACACTTTTAATTTGACCAAATCCTGATGAATTAACCAATTATAATTTTTAATTGTAGTCAAATTTCATTACTTCTGTCTTTTTTTTTTAAAAAAAGAAAAAAAAAGTATTGTTAGTCATTTTAATTGGGAGGGGGCAGGGGTTCTTCTAAATATGTACATGAAACAGTATATCTGTTTGAATATATATATATATATATATATATATTCAAACTCCTATAAATATATACTCCTACAATATATATATATATATATATATATATTGTAGGAGTATATATTTATAGGAGTATATATATACCCATACACACATGTAATCAATATGTATACGTTATATTTGCATTATTATTATTATTATTATTATACTTATGAAAATAAATATATAACTTGTTAAGTTACTATTTTTCATTCTTTAAAATGAAAAAAAGATGTTGTTGACAAAAGACTGTTGACAAGGTGATAAATGATCTCTGGGTTCACAGTTTATCGAATTAAAGGAAATGAAATTATCTTAGTGTTTTAATATCTAATTGTTATTGCAACAATGTAGAATGCGTATGCTTCAGCGAGCTGATGGAGCGAGATATTATATATTAATTCTATTCTTTTTGTTAGAAGAATAATGATTCTATTTTTATCAGCCATATCCTCATAAAAACTTCTACTATGTTTGATTTCAAAGAACAGTGCAAGTTGAAGTTTATATTTTTAAAAATTTAATAATCATTAGAAGAAATTTCTTATATTTGTTCAAAGAAAGTAATCTAAATATATTTTCATGTTCTATAAAAAATTGTTTGAATTATGTTTTAAAATCTGAACAGCGTTTAAAAAAAGAACATGTTTATAAAAACTTCATTCAAATTTAAAGTACTTTACATTATAAAGAAAATGCAAAGTGGCTAGAACACCAATTTGTCATGGGATAGATAAAATGCACTTGCCTAATCAAATATATATGTGAGAATAACATCATTTGCTGAATGCCTTAAAATTATAAAGAAATTAGATCTTCAAAATGGAATTATGATTGCCTTAAAATTATAAAAATTAGATCTTCAAAATGGAATTATAAATGTTAATAAAGGAACTTTGTATTAAGAAGATGAATATAAAGAGGAAACTAAATGTCAACATAGGATATCCTAATATTATTCTCTTTAATGTTTAACAATGAAGGAATGTAAAAAACTGTGTCTTCGAAGGATTTTTATTCATGCAAGAAACATTAGCTTCTATAAATACCATTTAAGATTTTTGAAAATTATAATTAGGAAAAGTTAATTTTATTTTCTTTATCATCGTATTCATTTTATTATAAAAATGAATAATAAGAGAGATTTAATAATTTACAATATTTTTGATTTTATTTATGATTAATAAAGATTTAAATATCGGTTAATAAATGTTAATTTGGGAAAGGGATCATGTAAACTTAGAGGTAATCGATTAAATTATTTTTAAATCTACATATTATTATTTTCTATGACATGACACTATATTCTTTATGCTAAACCAAATAGTCTAATAACAGTAATGTATGATAAATGAATAAATGATTAACATTGTTGTGAAGTATATATTTTTATATTAATAAATATAACTTACTAACAATCATTTTAATGAATGAATATATTATATATAAATGATTGGATTATTATTTGTATTAGCTACTTATTATAAAATAGTGTTAATATAAATGTCTAAATATTTGGATACTTATATTTTATATACATTGTAAAATCACATAGTGTTATAGGTTTAGAAAATATATCTACTGTAAGTAAAGAGAATATTTACATTTTTAATATAAGGAGGTAGATATATGATTTTTTTTTTTATATATTGTAAAATTTAAATTATTTAATTGTTAAATAAATAATTATGTTTTTTTTAGAATAAATTAAAAGAAGTCTTCAATTTTGTTTTATTTAATTTAAAGCATTAGTGAGATTCATTGTTAATATTACTATAAAATATTGATAGGAACCCCTGAAGAGAGTAAATTTTTAAACTTCTCTGAGTTCGAAATTTGACCATAACGGTAAAGTTAATTAAGGTGAAAATTGATTTGATGTGCTTTGGATATAATAACTTTTATTAATAAAACATTATTTATTAGGAACAAATATAGTTTTATATTAAAATTTAATCACATCATTTGTGGCATCCTATATGAAGACCTTAAATCTGACTATAGTGAGATGTGACTGCCTTAACATATCTTGTTGAGAGGGGGTATACCATTGCAATATATTCCTACCTTATTACTTTAACCATTTTCTATTTTAGTAATACCTACAAATTTTTTTAATGATTTATTATTTTTCCATCCAAAACCTATGTTATCATCCTTTTTTTTTTCTTTTCTATCATTTAGAATTTGAGTTACTTTTTTGAGATATTGAATAGAAATCCATTTCTTATTTTATTTTTATTTTTATTGCTAACTTATATTCTCTTTTATTTCCTAATATAGTTTTTACAAACCTACTAATATATCAATATTCAATGTATTCTTCTTGGATTTGCAATTTTTGTTCCATAGCCTTCTTCTCATTTAATGGAAGTTTATCATTTTTTCTTTTATTCCTTTTTGTACTCCCATTTCTTGGCACTATTTGAATGTATCATTCCTCTTTCATTTTTAGTTTTTATGGAGTACTTTATTTTAATATTTCTATTATCATCTTTTTTATTAATAAATCTAAATAGTTTATTACTTCTTTATTATTTTCTATAGTACATTTAATGTTAAACATATTTTTATTTAGTGCATTAAATGCTTTCATTATACTTCTTCTATTTCCCACAACTATAATACGATCTACATATCCTACATATTTTATAATTTCTCCATTTTCAATATACTTATCAATTACTTTCTGCTCAATGCACCCTACCATAGTTTGATGCCATAATTCCACTTAACAGCCTATTATCCATCTTTTTTTCTATATTCGAAAATTCATTATTGTATATTTGATATAATGTTTTATTAAGTATGGTTAAAACCTCTTCTATGATTTTCATCCATTCTTTTGAAATTATCTTTTCATTTTTGATATTTCTTACTACAATGTTAATACTTTCTTTCCTAGATACACTCTGACACATTTTTTTTTTCTATATCAAATACCAAATGATGTTATATTACTATTCCTACTTTATTTAACTGTTATTAATCTTTTTACTATTTCCTCAGAATTTTTTATACAATACTTTCCATATGCCATATTATTTGTTATATATTACATTATATATTTCTTTGAATATATATCCACTGAAATCCATTATTAATCGTACAGGCATATTTTCTTTGTGGTTTTTATATTTCCAAATACCATAGGATGTTCATATGCTGTTGGATATAATAACTTATATTCATTATCGTTATAAAAATTATAAAAACAGTTCGTCTTTTCTGGCTTTGGTGAGCTGTAATCTGAAATATACACAGCAAAATTGTATTAAATAAGATTTTCATATTCCAATAAAAATGTGATAATTACCTGTCGGTTTCATTTGTGTAGTTGTTTCCTCAGCTGAAAAACAAATTATTGCAGTAGTATTAAACAAAACAAACAACATTTGAATAAAAAACTTAAATAGGTTACATTAAATGATAGTCTTAGTAATATAAATGCTTTATATAATCATTTTGTTTGGAAGAATCCACTGGGTTTTACTTTTAGGCTTTACGATATTATTTTCAATTATTGTCTTTTAAATTGCATTGCAACATTTTAAAGAAATCTCAAAAGTTTATATGACCTAATATATATTTCCTCAGTATAAAAAATTTACACTTTAGAAAGTTAATTCAGCAAATAGTTTCTAATTAAGAATCTTGAAAAAAATAGTTTATTGTGTCTGAATTTTATTTATTGTAATTAAACTTATTTAAGAACTTCCATACTCTCATGCAGTTGTAGAGTCGAATAAACTAAAGTTTAAGAATCATAAAATATGGCCCTCTCTTTTTTATTGCATTCAAATGTCCTGCCATCGCTCAACAAATAATTATATTCTATTACTATTAATATTTTTATTAATGTATTTATAAATAAACATGAAAATAGTCCTTAGTGAAATGGTATTTCAGAATTAAAAAATATTCTGTTAGTTCTATAAGTTGTCTGCTATTTCAAATGTATGTTTTATTATTATATTCAAATGTCTTAAATTATTTCTATGCATTAACTAGATATCTCATCATGCTTTAAAATAATGGGGGGGTTTCACAGCAAATTTATATTTTGTTCTAATCTTTTCATATTCAACATATTGTAGCCTCAACTTTATTTCTTTCCATTTCATTTCAGAATTCACTTTATGTAACCTCTACTTTATTTTATTTCATTTCAAGTAGCTAGTCGATTGAATCTAACCTTGGGATCGAACAAGAACGGCTAGTGGGTTTATTTCATGATATTAATAATAAGACTAAGTATACCCGGGCGCCAAATTGCAACTATAAATCGCAATGCCCACTAGAGATCATCTTCATCCATGCTTATGACTATAGAAGATAATGGAGAAAGTAATTAAATTTTTTCTCAAAAAATATAATGTTGATAAATACAACTCAATTTATTGTGGTCATGGTTTCAAACGTAGCAACAATTATGCAAATGTTTCTGTGACAAATTCTTATTACTAAATAAATAATAATGAGACAACTTTCTTCCACAACTTTAATATAAATATCTGATCTCGAGTGGTAACTACGAAAATGTTGTATACATTTCCAATTCATACATGATTAAAATAATTTAGTAATCGATGCGGAGAACTCATAACTTATAATATAAAATTATTATATATTTTAAAGCAGGAAAAAGAAATATTATAAATAATTACCTTTCATTTAATTCATACTACTTTATTTTTCGTTCTCAGCATCTATCGCTCTCAATAGTTACAATTATATAACACTAAATGTCTGTGTTCTGTTCTCCTATAAACTGATAACTCTTAATCTTATTCTCTTCAACAGACATATAAGCCGTCCAACCGACTATCAATTCATGATCCTTATTATAAGAATAGCATTGCCCAAATTTTAATACCTGCACTACTTGACTTCCAAGCTAGCTCTTAGATTTAATAGTCGAAATACTCTTTCTCAAGGTCTTGATCTGCTAACGAGGTGCAATTATTAACGATTACATTGCAACGGATATGATCCCAAATTTTGTTAAATTAAACTTTAATGGGAGTTTCCCATTGGGAATAATATTAAATACTGAAAGCAGGAAAGGGATTTTATGTCTGCTCCCAATATTCATAACACTGCAATGAACCAAATGACTAAATTTAATATACCTAAATTTACTATTTTCTCTCATCTTATTTTATTTCATATCTGTTTGCTGAAATTTAATTAGCACCTTAAATCTATTGCATTTTTCCAAAGTAAACTATGGAAGTAAAACATGGACATTAATCATGAAAATCGATCAAGGAACTCAATCATGTAAGTGAAATATGGAAATCAAAATTAATTATGCAAATAAACTATGAAATTAATCAATATAAAATGAATTATGTGAATCAACTATGAAATCAATCAATATAAAAATGTATAATGTAAATCAATTATGGAATCAATCAATATAAAAATGAATAATTTAAATTTAAGTGCTGGAAATCAATCAATATAAAATGAATAATATAAATTTAAATGTGGTCTAATATTAGTTCTAGATATAGGTGCTGGATATAGATTCTGAAGATATTTGAAACACTAACACACAAGATGCATGTAAATTCATAACAATAACAAATCTTTATTACAATAATAAAAAAAAAAACACATCTATAATATCACTACACTCAAATATTATATAAAATTTACTAAGTGATGATAATAATGATACATAATACATATTTCAATTAACTAAATTTCTTTATAAATTAATCATTGTCTTGACCCATGTATTAATTGAATATTAATGCTAATACGCTTATGCACGGAAACAGAATTAGAATTCCGTATTTAAGTATAATATAAAATTCTCTTTTAACTTTCAGAGAAACTATAAATTTCTGCTCCCCCTTTTATTTCAACCATTATCAATTGAACTATTCCAACAGGCAATAATAAATAATTATCAATTTTAATTATTCCAACAGCCAATACTCTTTTATATTTCCTATGAAAAGGATGATGTGATATAAAAAATCTCTAATTGGTCCTGCAAATGGGTTTCAATTTTAAAAAAATCATAATTTTACATTCATTCATGCCAAATATTCACACTTTTCATTTTAGCGATGGTTTACATTTGATAGGCCAGTATGTTGACCAAGCTTGACAATATTCAATTTTATTATCCTTCACAAACTTCGACCACAGATTGGTAAACTCATAAATTAAACACTCTGTCATCCCTCACATAAACATACACATCTGACTGAAACCCTAATCCTTTCAAAGCAACTTTTATCATGTCTTGCAAAACCCTCTATACATTTCATAACACTATGGAGCTTCATAACGCACATATCAGTGTCACAGTAAAAGAAATTAAACAACCCACAACTTTTAATGTCTGCATTGGCCAGAGAGAGGTCTTCCCTGAGACTAAAATCATGTGAGGAACTATAGTCTCTACACATTTACTTTATATAGGCATGCACAACATTTTACTCAACTCTATGTATAACTCTATCAATAATTCCCTACATAAATAAAAACAAATGGAGTGGGAACTGGTCCATGAACTCCTACTGCCAGAGTGAATAAACTATTAGATAGTTATTTCCTATTCATGAGGTGGTAAGATAACTCTACCACAGTAATAATAAACATTTATAGCTTCACATATACACACACATATGGGTGAGTACAGTCTTAATGTAACTGACAAAGTCTGACCAGATCATGAATCAAAACTATGGACTGTCTTAATTTAAAAAGTCAAGCACACATCCAATCTTCATAATTATAACAGATCAAATCAATATATTATAGCATAGCAATGATCATTCTCATGATCATTCAATCATCCTTCACACATCCAATATTAAGCATAAAATTTTGTCAAAAAATATTTTCTATCTTTTTCTTTTTTTACAAATACGTAAGCATTTATATTTCATCATCATTACATGTTAACATTTTTTTTTAAAATCCCCTTTTTTTTACTTCAATGGGTCTTATGGATCAAAATTATTTCTCTCTTTTTTAAACATTTGAAAAAGAATTGAAATCAATATAATCATTAAATTTCTATTAAACATGCTACATATATAAATAAAGCAAAATAAATAATAAATATTAAATATTACGGATTGTCTCTTTCCTTCAAGGCTAAGTTTGAAGACTTGATATTATTGTCCACCAACCAGTTAACATTTAGTTCATTTTGTCTTGGAAATAGTTATAGATAGCATGTATACACATACTGTACTTTTTAATCAAGAGATAGGTACATTGATAATTAAAAGTGGTTTAAAAGAGTCCTGCAGATTACTTTCACATTTTGAAGATATTCTTTCCTGGGTTTGAATTTAGATTCTTCTTTCTTTTATTGTTTTAGGCTTAAGACACTCAAAACAAACATATTTTATTTTTAAAAATATGAATTGGCTATTTAACTTTATATAAAAATTTGATCTTTTTTTGTTTCATTAACAAGTCATGGATGCAGTACCCTTCTTGAGATGTCTTCTTGAAACAAATTTTAATGAACCAAATGTAATAATTGAGGCACCAGATACAAAATCTTTTATTAAGAGCTAATTTGGTCATAATTTATCTTCGAGAAAGAAAAATGCACACTATTTATAACTAGATTAGCACATCATATTAAGTAACACTTTTACACTTCTTAACAAGTTAAGTTGATTCAAGAGAGCAAAAAAAAATCAGAGCATACCTTCAGAGATTAAATTAACAAATTAATTTCAATTATCAAGTCCCTCCCCCTCACTTTCCTTGGCTCCTTTTATAAGAAAAGGGGAAATATGTAAGGTTTTTTTTTTCATGTCTGGTTTTTCTCTAACCCATGATTTCTCTCAGAAATTTAACTTTTTAAAGACCATCTGTTGAGAGTTAGTTTTAATTTCTTATCTACAGCTTAATTTGTAAACACATGGCCCTTGATTGATGAAAACCATTAATAAAGAATATATAGAATTACAGAGAATTTTTGTAAAATACATATTATTTAAATAATTCTTTATTTAGAATTTAAATTTTAGAGCTGCACATAACAAATCAAAACAAATTCATTTTACACTATATTATCAAATAATATAGAACACAATATATAAATTTATATAAAGAGAAAAAACTATATATCTGCAACATACACACACATACCATGCACAAAAAGAAAAATTAAATAGAAAACTGCCTGTTCTTATTAGCACAGAATATATTTTATAATTTTTTATAATTATAATCCTATTTATAACGAGTTCAATATCAAAAATTGTAGTAACATTTTTTTTTTGATGAATATCAAGATTCACAAAGACTTTTTATTTTAGACATATAAATATTTTTTTATCAGATATTACAGCATGTACAGAAGTCGCTCTCCCTTTCTCTATATATAATTCTAGCTATAAATTTAAATAAATACTAACAGAGTCTCTATATATGTGAGATTTACACTACACAGTTATTATTTTTTCCAAATGAAGCTTTTCAATTTTTTCTTAAACTAAAAAAAAATAAAAATGCCTATAAATAGTTTATTTTCTCATCATTGGTTTATATATGAAATAAATCAAAGGTCACAATGTATAACATATAATAAATCCATTTATTTGATAAATATTGATTAGAAATTATTATTTATTGTTTATTTGAATTGCGAGTTCTCAATTATTTTCAACATGCATATATTGTAACAGTTCATAGCCAGTTATGAGCATTAAATATAAGTATCAAATGTAGAAATAATAAATAATGGCATTTTCATTGATTCTAAACTTACAATTGATAAGGAGTCATGGTCTTTTCTAGTAGTTGAGCACATGCGTGTCTTAGAATTTTATTTCAAACAAATGTTTATGTATATAAAATAAAAACGCGATTTTGTTAATGATGCTAACTGTTTATACTTCTATATGAATACAATAAATATAATAAGTGTCATTTTATGCAACTATATAGACGCTTGCTATTTCTACAAATTAATTAGTAATTTCCAGACTTATGTCATTCTCTATCTATAGCAAGACACAACTACTGAGAAGTTTGTTACTTCTGGAAATTAAATACAGACTAGCATTTTTGCGAACTTACAACATTCTCATATTCATAATAAGATTCATTTTGTATAAATATGAGAATATCATACATTCTCGAAAGTACGAAGAAAGCCTAAACCGTATTTACTTTACAAAAATAAAAAAAAAAAACTTCTCTATAGTTGCATATAAGCACACATTGCATTTATGATTTTGTTAAAAATATATGAAATAAATCATTGGGAAAAAAGAAGTAAAATACACTCAAAACAAAATAATGTGATTAAAATTATTAACTTGGCAGATAGAATTTTCATGTATCTTAATTTTATTTACATAAATGAAATATTTGAAATGAATTCATAGTATCAAATACATTTTCTCTGCTTTATTTCAAATTATTCCCCAAAATCTATTTTCTTTCCTGTGTTTCTGAAGAAAAAAAAAACATGTTGATAATGCTTTTGGGGGAGATATCCAAGATGATTTTCATAAAACAGGACATTGAGATGGAGTTGAGATGATGGATATGGTTAAGTTATTTTTTAAAAAAAAACATTTGATAACATATAAAAAGAGCTACAATAGTAAATTTATAGTCAGAATATGTTTCCCTGACAGAGAGAGTTTGTGAATTAAATAATTTTACTGTGATAATCATTATCGGATAGCATATCTACATGAAAATGTTGGGGGAATATAGTATAAAATGTGGTATGATAGCATCATATGCAAATTATTTAACTTTTACAAGAATAGTTTGCTGAAAACTTATGTGATCCTTCTCTTGGCTTGCCGAGCTACTCCATGAATGAAGCAGAAGATGTTGTCCAGCCATTAAATGAAAATTATTCTAACATAAGAATAAACTATAGTTTCTCTAACTTTTATCTTATGTGTTTTTCTATGTGTGCTTCACCCAAGAAAAAAATAAGAGAAATTCACTGATGCGTCATAACTAGGAAACCAAACTATGAAAATCTTTTCAAGTGATCATATACATTTGTTAGTGGGAAATACTTGTAAACTACTTGGAAGGAATAGAGCAGTTTCACAATATTTGTAAACAATATCACTGTTAAAACAATCAAATGGATTAAATTGTTAATCTTCATTCCAGTCAAAAATATATAGAATTAATCAATTGGCCTAAAACTCCTACAACTTTATTGACTGAATTTAAAATAAAAAAGGCGAGTCTTGCTTGTCGGAATGATGAAAAATTGTTTTATTTTAATGTAATTCTTATTTGCTAGGTAAAGATGAACAAAACTAAAGTAAGAGTTATTATTTGTATTCTTCTATATTTCCAAATTCATCACTTCCTGTATTTTGCTGTAATATCCTATATAAATGCAAATTATCGACTCTACTTTGAACACTTTTTAGCAAAAAAAACAATAACTTTATTGTATATATATATATGCATATGTAATCTTAGGTTTCCACTGTCATGCAGTCTTCATCATAGTTATGATGTAATGAACAAAATAAAATACATAAATATATATAAATAATATCATAAAAACATAAGCAATAAAATAATAAAAAACACAAAATGTAACAAAACATAATAAAACTGAAATAAATATAAATATAATCAAACCCAAAATAAAATAATCCAAATAATATAAAATAAAATATACAATATAAATGTAAAATAAATATAAATTATACATATGTAATCGTTACTGTACATCTTCTAATTTACTTTTATTCCTTATAAACTCAAACTTTAATTTTATTATCACACATTAATATAGTACTTATTACTTTATTTTCATATAATTCTGTTCAATCTTAATTCATTTACTAAAAATATTCTTTATAATTTTCAAATCATATAAAAACTATTATTTTATTATTCATTCTTCGGTTATTAAAAATATTTTATATTTATCTTGTTTTAATATCTAAAACTATAAATAAACTAACCAATTTTACTTTGAATTTTAAAAGTAAAGAAAAAAAACATTTTTTTTTTTTTAAATTATCTTATGTCATGACGTTTTTTATTACATATTAAACCAACTACATCTATAATCACTACATCTCTTTCTTATTTGTATATTTTTATGTATATACTTTAACTTTTATTACTACTATTATATAAGTTTATATAATTCTGTCTTCTAAATTTATATTTTATATTATACTGCGTCATATGTAAATATTAGGCTAAGTTTTTATTTCATTAAAATGCAATATCTATAAACATATTCATACTTATAGTCCTATGTAAACGTTTCCCAAAACGCAGAATTTATTTATAATTTTTTTTTTTTGTATTTTTTTTTTCTATATATTTTTTTAATTATGATATTTATACTAATGCCATATTATTCCCAAAATTTCTATTAGATTTTGGTATTACCTTTTTTATTAGTATTGCTTCTTTTATTTTATTTTGTATGTATGTAACATTATTTTATTGAACTTTCTGTAAATATGTATCCTGTGCCATTTGAGTTATTATCTGAACCAAGACTACAGAACAGTCAAAACATAAGATTGTACATGCATGGGGATAATAAAAACGTTCTATTCCTTATCAAAAATACAGTGCATGTGTTGCATCCACTGCATTAAAATTAAATGCCATCTTTCATGATGACATATTACTAAAAAAAAATATAGTTCCATTTTTCAATAAGTAATTTTTGTTGGTAAATAATAATTAAAGTATTTATGTGACATATTAGTCATTTGAATGATGATTATAATATCCATAGCTTAAAATTAATCTTTAAGTCTAGATATATAATGTTTAAATGTCATAAGTAACTCTTTTACAATTTTAAATATTCAGATATGAAGTTATTAGTAACATAATGTATTAATGAGTGCAAATTTAGAATAGTAAGGTTTATTGGGATGTACCTTAGTTGTTAATTACATGAATCAAAATTGATCACATGACTTGCACTATAGTGTGTAATGCCATGAGCATGATACACTGGCACACACACCCACACACCTATTTGAAATTCACACCTATCTGATACAGTCACTTATTCATCTAGATTATCTACAAGTTTAATTGCTTTTAAATATTTTTGAAGTTAAAAGTATGCATTATTAAAAAGTGATATTTATTAAGACTATTCTACAGCTGTATTTTTTTTTCATGTGTCATATTATCAGCCAGGAAACGAACCCACTAACCTGGGACAACTGCTGGTAAAGCAGCTCTCGCTGACCTCTCGACCACCAATGCTTGACAGCTGTAATTTTTATTGACACTTTAAAATAGTTTAACAAATATTGCATTATCTGAAATTCCATAGTACGTGATTTAGAAATTAAAATGTTTTCTCTGATAATTAATTACTTAACTTAAATTTAATAAAAAGTATTATTACTATTCCTGCTTTATAAACTATACTACTTTCTATATTATATTTAGAATTTAATGTAGAAAAAATAATTTCTAAATTACGTGGAAAAACTTTTAAATTATTTAAGAACACTTTAAATATTTTCAAAAAAAATTTTCATGCAACTATTTTATCTAAAATATGCTAAATCTTTATCTTGTTACAAGCTTTTTTTAAAGCATAATTTTATTTTAACTGGAAAAGACTATTTAGCCTGATACTGAAAACAACTTTTGAATGATAAAATAAATTTTATAAATATTAGTATCTTAAAAGTATTATGTTTATTAACAAGGAAATAATTGAATAATTAAAAATGGTATTTGTAACTTTATCTCCATGTGCCCACAAGAGACGATGTTTCCGTGTCAACCTCAGAAATATTTAGAGTAGGGGGCAAAAAGCAGCGATGCAAGTTTCAGACAAAAGGTGGCACTGATCACCATGTGTACGCACAGGAACCTTATGCCAATATCTGCCAGAACTAATGCCCGCTTGGTGGCGCTGATACCCATAGGTAAACCCATCTAGTTTACATCGTCTGCTACCAGCAATCTAGCCCAATATGTGGCACTGTTTCTCCATGCTACACACGGAAACACTGCACCATTTATAAGTGATATTGATACTTCTTCATAGTTTTGTTTTATATGCACATTCTTACAAGATCGATAGCATATAATATGAAAGTGTGATTAATCTGAAAACAACAACTATTTAAATCTGCTTTCAGACTTAATACATTTACATTGAATTTCACTCTGTGATAAATCTATCTATTTTTAAATTATTTTCTTTTAGAAATCAATTTTTTTTCTCTAAAAAAAATTTTTTTTTAAAAAAAAAGGTAATTTTTACGGACTTCTCTTTTACTGCAATCTTTCAAAACTGCTAAAAATTGGTCTGACAGTATTTCTTTCAGAACTGCATTATGTTGAAAGGTGATTGTTTGTAAAACTTTTTTTTTATACTTTCAAATAATATTTCCAGTAACTTTTAAATTAATACAAATTACATTTCAGTTTATAGATCTTTCAATTACTATTTTGCAAACGTGTTATTTTAAAAAGGTTGATAGCGTCCCTAAATGAATTTGCCTGCTTTTAGATGCAAACAATAATTCGAAAATCTGTTTATCAAGAGTTTCTTTCACAATTAATATTTTTAATTTACTGAAGAGAAAGCAAATCAAACTCTCCTTAAAATATATTAAAATATCTATTCAGTTCAAATTTAAAGAAAGTTTACAGCACAATTTATGTATGCACATACATCTATTATTTGTAATATAAGATCTAAATAAATTTATAAACCATTCAAGTTTTACTTATTTTTGGTAAAAAATAAATTTATTAAAATTAATATGTGTGCATGCAATAAAACATCAAACAGATCGAATAGTATGACCCCTATAACATTGTATTCTTTGTAGACCTAATAAGATGTCAGACAATTGCAGTTTGGATAGTGTGTGGTAATTTATCCATGAGCTCTCTTCAGTGTAAAAATTGAGTAAAAATATTCAAGGCATACAATATTAGTTGAAGTTGTATTCAAAACATTAGAATCATTTTAATAACTAAAAATGTCATATAATCACAAGAAAATTTCAAAAGAATAGGTTTACTAAGTATGGAAAAGTAAGATATTATACAGACTCAGAAGAAAAACGATTTAGAGCAAAATACAAAAGCTAATGACAATATAGCAAAAAGATGCTGTTTCGAAGAAAACAACACAAGATGTAAATTAATGAAGATAGAATAGTAATCCCTGATATGTGAGAGAGTGCCATCCACAGATTTAAGTTGCAGGTTAAAAAATATATACATTTAATATCTTTATTTATGTTGGAATTTAAAATATCATGGTCTATAAAACAAGCACAGATTGAGAAAATATTTTTAAAATTTGGATTGTATTTTTTAAAAGTTTGAGAAAAAACATTGCAATCAACTGCATTTAAATTATTAAGAGCAACACTGAATGTATGAGAGTCCATTGAAATAGATATAAATGTTTGATGCTTATGATAGGCTTGTATGCTGTTAAAATTAAAACTATTAGTCCTCATAAATAATTTGGAAGACATTGTCTGTCAAAATTGGATAATCATTGAAAATTATATATGATCTTAATAGCCTAAAATTCAGAAGCCTGATAGTACTGTCTTTGCCAGTGCACTGTTTCTTTTTTTTTTCATTATTGAATTAGTAATATCACCACAGCTTGTAAAAGTAATGTTACTTATTATAAGAGCATAACAATGAGTTAATTTTTTCCATAATTATGCTGTTATAAGTTTTTTTAATTTTGATATAGGATATATCTAGATGAACGTCTAAACATTATGAAAGAATTTTGAAAAAAGTAAAGGCAATACTTTTTAGTAGATACTTTTCAAGCTCAGGATTTATCAAGGAAAACTGAAATCTAATTAGAATTTTTGCAATAGGTCACATTATTTACTTTATGATAGAACCATCAAAATGAGAATCATGTGATGCTGTATATAGTTGAGAAATGATTGATTTATTGTTCAGTAATTGAAGGTTCTTGATTTATCATGAGATAAGCACATTATCTGCAAAAGCTAATGAATACATATTTATTTTTAATAATGGTAGAAAAAGTTTTATTAAATTTGCATATTAATGTAAAACAAGATCAAAGGAATTATTCTTATACTGCAGTTTTAGTACCTTAAGTAAATAATCTATGTATATATATATATATATATATATATATATATATATAATATATATAAAATATAATATATAATAATATGATAGAATTTTTTAGGTTGATAAGTACAAAATACATTAGATCCAAGGAACTATAAACGTAAATGCTACTTTATAGTTAATACTGATTGATAATTTGGAATTAAGCTAAATGTCATTTCTATCACATCTATGAAAATTTTTGTAAAGTTGAACTGAATCTCAAAAAAGTAAAATTACAGTCTCAAGTTAAGACCAAAAATAGAATGTCATTTTTATTATATGTCTAGTAAAAAAAGAATTATAAAGGTTCTCAGTAATATCTGGACATACTCTATAGGCATATTGGGTAAATGTACACAAAGTTATTGTAGATGATTGCAATAAGAATTGAATATTAAATGTGTAAAGAAGCCATTGATGGTATGGATTAAATAGTTTGGATATCTAGCTTCACGAAAACTTAGAAGATATAAGATTTTTAAAGAGAATTTTCAAAATTGATTTATAAACATATTAGAAAAAAAAATCTGTGTTTCATCATGAATAAGTATATCATATAAACAGTTGTTGCAAGTATGAAAATTTACTTAAGTAATTAAGTATGACAATAAATTTGTAACCTCCTGAGTGTAGACAATTTCTTGCATCAAACCAAATCTTAATAATTAATCAAAGTAAACTATAGTTTATTAGTATATATTGTGAAAGTGGTAAATATTTAAGTGTCTCTGTTGGGTCATATATATTAAAATTTGTCTATTTAGAAATTCATTTATAGATTCATTAAACCACCTAACTACTCTGAAACATTATATTAGAAAATCTGTAGAGATTCTAACCAGTAAATAAATTCAAATATATTTATTAACTCCTTTAAATTTGCCTCTGTTTTCTGTTTGATCACTACCCAATACGTTAATAATTGTTGAAATGTATTGAAAAATGCTATAATATATCATTACCACAATTCTAGAGATATCATTCAGGTATAATTTTAAGTCACTACGAATCCTTTATGAACCTTTATTTTATTAAATGTTATTAGATTTTGTTATAACCGTAATCTAAGATTGATCATATAATATCAGAGAAAAAAAGAATGAACTTTACTTATGTAGACAGCTGCAAGTGGTGAAGAAAGAAATAGGCGATCAAGTAATGAGGCCGAGAAGTTGTCAACAATAAAATCTGTAAGAACTGTTAACTACTGAGAAGGGAATAAAAATGATAGTTTGCATAAATGTTGATGCAAAATGCATGTAATCATTCAGAGTTTGACTACATTGTGAAATTAAAAAATAAATATAATGACATCTTTCGTTTTAATGATGTATTATGAAAATGTCAGGAATTAATATTAATATTTGAATACATGTATAATTATAAAAAAGCCAATAATTCTTAAAGATAAATCAGTCCAGAGACATTTTTCAAATTAAACAAGATAATGATGCCGATTACTATTCTGTCATTCATCTATTATTTTGAATAAGCCAAAATATGAGCATGTTTCAGAATTGTACATTATTGAAAAGCAAATGGATTATAAAAAAAATAGTTTGTGATAATTGTGGATTAATACCTATAATATTCATTATGGTTACCACAAACAAGGCTGAATCCATAAGTAAAAAGTTAAGATCTAGGTTTTATTGTCACAATAGGTTAATTGTATAATAGGGTTAGATGATTTAGTGAAGATATAGTGGAGATATTAGGATCATTGTAGAAGTTAAAATTTAGGAAATAATTTTGTCTTTAAGAATAATGCAGTCTTGATATTGTATGTCAACCATTTACTTCCACTCCTTTAGCTTCCCATTGTAATCCACAAAATTACTTATGGACAATACACACATACACTATGAGATATACACACACAGTTCAACTGTTAAAAAATATTATACGGAAAACATAACAGACTTATTTGACATTTGAAAAATTGTAACTTTTACCCCCTCCCCCCCCACACACACACACTTTTCAAGCAAGCTGTAAAATATGCAACTGTAAAATAACTATTTTAATGAAAGTGAAGACAATTTTAACGGGAAAAAAACAAGTTTATTAAGAAAAAGCCCATTTTAAAGAAAAAAAAAAAACATTTTAAAAAAAGAAAAAAAACACCTATGTTAGTTGGGTCTTGTTGAGTTCTAAAAAATAAAAATAAAAACAAAAATGAAATCAATATAGACATTAATACAGACCATTTCATTACTATAAAACACATCTACACAAAAAGTATATGTGCTGGAGCTGAATCACCATCCAACTGTTGCAGATGCATTTCTGCTAGAAGGGCACGGAACAAATCTCCCTTGTGTAGGCATCGCCACATGAATTCCAATAGATAGTTGTTGAGGTTTTGGTGGGCTGTACCACACTGTTTTCTGTTACACAACTTTAATGGCCCCAACAGTTGCTCAATGTTCTGTGTGTGAGTGCCAGTTGTCAGGTCAAAAAAGTTGTAGCGGTGGTTCACTATCATGTGGCTAAAATGTGCATCCTCAAGGTCAAACATACTGTAGCTCTTCCAGCAGTCTGAGTATATAGAGGAACCTGGCTGTATGTTGTCACGTATAGGTTGAAGTCATGTGCTTGCAGATGTACATGGAACACACATGTCAAAGCATTCCCGTGTGTCATGGCACACACCTCTGAATATCCATTTCTGAGGAAGCATATAACCCTGATGGTATTATTCATGCTAAATAGGATTTTGTCCACCTCCACAATTTTATTGGGACCCCTGATTAGACATCCTATGTGGGTTAGCAGGTTTTCACTGCACAGTTTTCTTATCCTATTGTTCCAGCTAACTGAAACCTTTTTGGACGGTTGTAGATATTCATGAGCACATTGATCTGAAATGTCATCTCTAGTCCAGTAGTATAGGAGACATACATCTGTAACAAATGGGATTCTGGAGCTTTTGAACGATGTGCTTTCATGAATTGAATGACTTTTATTGCAGGCACAGACATTGCAATAAAAATACCATCTGCAGAAAGAATGCAGTGTCATGTCTTTGCCGCAAGAACATTTTTTATTCTGTGGCAAAATGTTTTCAATCTATAAAAACTCAATAGCTTCCATTTCTGTGGCTGGCAATTACAAGACATTAAGAAGCTTTGCCATTTTTTATAAAATATTGAAAGATTTATTAACCAAAATATAATTTATATTAGTTTAAAAGTTAGTGGAAATTACAATTTCGCAAACGTGTTATTTTAAAAAGATTTTTGAAAAATTATAACAGTTGTTCAAACTTTGTTGTCCTTTTTTACCGTTGCAAAAATTGGAATGTGTCTCATTGAAAGTGCTATTTAGACCATTTGTAGGATTATAACAAATTCTAATAACCAATACTAAAATGAAAGTTCATAAAGAATTCATAGTGACTTAAAATTATACCTGAATGATATCTCTAGAATTGTCATTATGATGCATTATAGCATTTTTCGGTAGATTTCAACAATTATTAACTTATGGGGTTTGATCAAACAGAAGGCAATGGCAAACTTAAAGGAGATAATAAATATACTTGGATTTATTTACTGGTTAGAATCTCTATAAATTTTTTAATATAATGCTTGTGAATAGTTAGATGGTTTGAAGAATTTATAAATTAATTTCTAATTAGCCAAATTTTAATATATATATATATATATATATATATATAAAATTTGGCTATATATAGAAATATATATATATATATTATATATGTTAAAATGAAGATTTGCATGGGTCAAATATATAAAAGACATATTTTGCGGGTTCATCTGTGTTAAAAACTTTTAATATTAATATACTGACGTTATATATATATATATATATATATATATATATATATATATATATATATATATATATATATATATATATATAACCTACACTCCCAACACAACTCATATACATTACATGAGCAAAATGCCCAGCCGCCAGTTCTATTAATGAATAGAACAATATCATCATCAATCAACCATTATCAATCCACTGCAGGATGAAGGTCTCTCCAAGTTTAATCCATCTTATCCGATCTTTAGCTTCTATTTTTCCACAACACCCCTGCACATTTTCTTATTTCATCCATCCATCTCACATGTGGTCTCTTTCTGGGTCTTTTACAATCTCTTGGAATCCAGTTTAAAATTTCAATTGTCCATCTATTATCATTTCTTCTAGCAATATGTCCAGCCCAACTCCATTTCAATCTTTTAATTTTTTCAATAAGGTCAGTAACACCTGTTTGTTGTCTTACCCATACATTGCGTTTTCGATCTCCTCTTGTTACTCCCAACATACATCTCTCCATACTCCTTTGAGTAGTCTGAAGTCTCTGTATTGCTCTTCTATTAAGTGTCCAAGTCTCATATCCATAAGTAAGAACTGGTAAAACACATTTGTTAAAAAACCATTCTTTTCAAATACATAGGCATATTTCCTTATAGTATCAAGTTATTTTTACCAAAAGCACTCCAACCAAGTTTAATTCTATGATTAATTTTCTCCATTATGTTTCCATAGGTATTAATAATCTGACCTAGGTATTTGTAACTGTTAACTTCTTCTAATTATTCATAATCAATCTTTATTTTCATATTTTGAGCAAATCGATTAAACATTACATTAGTCTTTTTAACATTTATCTTTAGTTCTACTTTTCTACTTTCATCTGCTAACTCCTACAACATTTCCTGCAGCTCTGAAACATTATTTGCAAAAACAACTACATCATCAGCAAAATCTAAATGACTTAAATACTCTCCATTTACTTTCATTTCTTTAGTTTCCCATTTTAATCCACAAAATACTTCTTGCAGCACTGCTGTAAAAATGTTTGGAGATATGGAGTCACCTTGCCTTACACATTTCTCAATGTTGATTTTTCCAGTATCATTATGTAATCTAATTGTTGCTGTTGCATTTTTATAAATATTCTTTAAAATATGACAATATCCTGGATCTATACCTTGATAATCCAATGCTTTAATCACTGAAGAAATGTGTATAGATTCGAATGCCTTTTCATAATCTACAAATCCAAAACATAATGACAACTCATAATCATTTGTCCTTTCTATGACTTCTCTCAATACCTGGATATGATCTATTGTACTAAAACCACTTTTAAATCCAGCTTGTTCTCTTGGTTGGTGGAAATCCAAAGTTCTCTGTAGACGAGTTGTAATTATCTTGGTAAAAAATTTATATAAAACTGATAAAAGGCTGATAGGTCTGTAATTTCTAATATCTTTATCACCTTTTTTAAATATTAATATTATTACTGCATTCTTCCAATCTTCCAGTACATCTTTATCATTTAGACATTTGGAATATAACTTTGCTAAAATTGTTTCTATTTCTTCACCTCCTTCTTTTAATATATCAATTATAATTCCATCATTTCGTGGAGCCTTTCCTTTCTTCATACATTTAATTGCATGTCTCACTTCTTCACTTAAAATTCTGGGTAATTCGGAAGATGTAATAGATATAGGAGGTACTTGTTCTTTATTACTATATAATTCTTGATAAAAATCTTCTACCAATTTCATGATGTCATCTCTCTTTTTAGTAATAATTTCATCTTTTTTTCTTATTGCAGATATAAATTTTCTACCAATAATAAAATGTTGTTTAACATTCTTGAGACTTTTATTTTCTTCTACAGCTTTCCTTGGTATTTCACAGTTATAATTTCTTATATCATTTTCAACTCTTTTCCGCACCATTTTACAAAATTTGAGATATTCAATTCTTTTTAATACATCATTTTTTGTATATCTTCATATTTCTTCTTTTCTTCACAAATTCTCTAGTCTCAGTAGAAATTTTATTAATCAATTTCTGCTTTTTTCTACCAGCTATCTTTGTTGAAGTTTTTAAAAGTGTATCAGTTATATTCATATTAATTTCATTCAAATCTGAATCATGTTCAAAATCTCCGAACACTTGAAACCTATTTGTAAGTTCTAATTTAAATTTATTAGAA
The DNA here is from genome assembly GCA_028023455.1 of Epiperipatus broadwayi. Classification (NCBI taxonomy): domain Eukaryota; kingdom Metazoa; phylum Onychophora; class Udeonychophora; order Euonychophora; family Peripatidae; genus Epiperipatus; species Epiperipatus broadwayi. The sequence goes on along the minus strand of JAQFVV010000046.1, from coordinate 7,665,330 downwards.
TGTTTCTGAAGATTAGGAATATCAACTGTAAATATTGTTTGTCTCAATAATTTTTGTCTCTCTAGTTTTGCATTAACATGTAACTTACACCTTACTAATCGATGATCACTTCCTGTGTTAAATTTATTAAGAACATTACAATCTTGAAATATATATTTCCTGTTAGTCAAAATATAATCCAATTCTGCTGTACCTTCATTTGGATGCTTCCATGCCCATTTCCTTTTAACATTTTTTTCAAAAAATTAATTCATAATATAAAGTTTTTCTTTTTCTGCAAACTCCACAAGTCTATGTCCTCTCTCATTTCTATTACCATAACCAAAATTACCTACAGCAATTTCATCTTTCATTTGTCTACCAATTCTAGCATTAAAGTCTCCCATAACAATTTTAAAATGTTGTTTACTCTGATCAAAAGCCTTTTGTACATCCATATAAAAATCTTCTACTACTTCATCACTATGAGAACTTGTTGGGGCATAAACCTGAATTATCTGCATTTGGTATCTGCTATTAAGTTGTATAACTAATCTTGCAACTCTGTCCGATACACCATCCATCTCCACAATATTGTTCTTCCACTTTTTATTTATAATGAATCCTACTTCACTTGTATTTTCAATATGTGTGCCTTTATAATAGAGTATATGTCCACTTTTTAAATAAATTGTTTCTTCACCTTTTCTTCTAACTTCACAAAGTCCAATAATGTCCCATTTAATATAAGACAATTCTTCTTCTAATTCTTACAATCTTCCTTCACTTGAAAGTGATCTGCAGTTGTAAGTACCTAAATAAAAAGTTGTCATCAAATGGCAGCCTGGGTCCACAATGAAGAGATTCTTAGCACCCTCTGCCTTTGGCCACCAACCGCTGCCTTGGTTGATGACTTTACAGCCTCCTGGGAATAAAGGCCATGCTTTATTTTTGTCTGTCATAATTGTATATATGTATTGGAAAAATATTTATCATTTACACAAACATTCATTCTGCCTTATCAGGCACTGAGAAGAAAGATCATGATGTTTCTTGATCTTAAACTCAGAGGTAAAAAGCCAATAAACTCTCCATGCTGGCTAATGCATGTTGGTGAGCAGCCCATCCATGTTCGTATACTATATGAATAATCACATAGTAATAACAGCTGCAATGACAAGAACGTATGGAATGGACATTAGGAATTTGCCCTGCTCGGTTCCTTTAAGGCCTCCAAGAGGAATCAAATGGTCTCCTTTCAGTTAATAGCTATCTCTTTTCTGCAGCCAGAACAATATAACAAGATATATAATACAAAATTCTTATTGAGACTCTTGAATTAAGTCTATGTTCAGCTCAGCTCAGTGGGAGGCTATAGGAAGTTCAAAAGATACATGGTTATAAGTAAATGAAAGAAGAAATATTACAATACATTAAATATAATGTGAATCCTTTTTATTAATTAACTGCGTGCTAAAGAATCACAATGTTTATTTGTACAATCTATTAAAATATTCTTTCAACTTAATTTCTTTCTTCATCCAAATACAACATATATCAGCTTGCTATAATTATATTTTTAAACACTTCTATGACTTGGCATATCATACTCTAAACATCTACTTTAATGCCAATTAAGAAATAAACAATAAGATCTCAGGGAAGTTAACAAACACAGTTGAATTAAATGAAATACATTGGCTCATAAATTATTATTCTAAAGTATGATAAAATGTAATGAAACACATTGACTAAAATATTCTACTGTGTTTCAGTAATAAGATAATGACAGAAATAGGGTATTTTAATTTCATATCATTATCTAACAAATATACTTACTTGGCAACCTTTCTAATACGTTTATCTAGTGGCAAATGTTTCTTTTAATGTTTGGATGAAGAAAAACAATATTGTCAGACACCAGCAGATTTAATATTATAACTCTAAAATAATATATCTATTTTATAATAGATTTATGAAATGTGGAGATGTGGAAATGGAAAACACGAATGTACACATGAATAACTCAAGACACAGTTTTAAGATTTTAAATAAATAAAACAAATCATTTATTACACTAAAATAAATTTGGTTTAACATGATATTTACAATTGGACTACTTGTCCTACAGATTTTTAAATTATCAAATAAACTTTGAGCATCAGTTTGGGATTATCCCTATTATCAAAGCAAATTAACAACAATTCTTAAATATTCTGACTTCGAACACATGCTTTGCCTACATGTTTCATCTACATGACACTAAATAAACAACATGTTATGTTATTAGTACAAAAAATACTTTTGAGATGATATTATCATTGATTATTAAAATAAATCAAATTAATTATATTTGGCTCTCAACATTGCAACTTTCTCTAATTGACTAAATAATCACTTTCAATTACCTTTCATGCATAGCAACAAAATCATGTTCATTCTGATGATTTGATGATTTATAACCTTTATTTAAATAAATACACTGTATTTTAAAATATTTATTTCCCATTTTAGTCTCAATAACTTTATACTTCTATTTAAATGAATGTAATGTTTTTCAAAACATTTATTTTTATTTTTAATTTCAATAACTCTATACTTTATATATGTGATATTATTTATTTTACACATGTGTGTGCATGTGTCAAGCAACAATAGTAGAAAGCAATCTTTACCACAAACTATCCATTCATCAAGAAAATATCATACAATTATTTTATTTCAGACAATGTTGTAATTTATCAGTAAAATAAGACACTAATATTACATCAATAATTAATTTAACAATTTATCTGGCCACATATTAATTAACACAGAGCTATATTTTCTTGATTATATAGACTATACGTTATAAGGGAAATCTACCTGAGGAGCAGATAAACTCTTACTGAACATTTCTACAATAATTCATCTGATTCTAAATACACTGTTGGTAGGGAACCTTTCCTCATCACGAAGAATGTAAGAAAAATGTCACATAACTTCCTAAACATCATTTAATCATACTTCAACAATAACTCATCTACTTCTTAATACACTGTTGGTGGGGACTTTTTCCTCATCACCAGGGCTCTAAGAAAACATCAATTAACTTCAAAAAAATATCATTTAATCATACGCATATAATATAAACGTGGATCTACTCATGGAAAAACATATACTAAATAAGCAATATCTTTTATCTCTACAAACATTAGAACGCAATCAGATTTCTTTCCATTCTCAAAGCTTTTCTAAATATCGAACATTACAAATACACGCTGGCAGATAAATTCATACAGATAACATACCAATGCATTCCACTCAGTAGAATACGACAGCATCCAAAATTTAGACATAAAATACTCACAAACTTAACTTTATCAAACAAATGTCATAATTGTGCAAAATAGATACACACCCGCGAATAAAAGTATATATAAAATGAACTCTAAATTACACACTATGCAGGCAACATGGTAATTAAATATTGCATTAAGGTATGACTTTTAATTCAGAATAAACTTTAGGTTACTTTTAAAATTTAATGGTTATAATTATTAGGAACAAACTTTCTTTTATATCTAGCAAACTATTTCTATTATACATTCGTTGATTTAAAAAAAGAACAAAATTCTCACTTTGAGATAATATAGTATACAAAATAAATATAAACCTCTCTAATAATATATTAAAAATATTTCTTTCTTTTACCTTCGTAAAAGAACAATAAGATCCATTTGTACAAAATCAATTTTTACCAGCATATTGCTCATTTGGATAAGCTTCAGAGATGATCTAGAAGGTCAAAATAACCCAAATTATAAATAAAACATAATAATAAGTAAGCCTATCTATCAATAATATACATTAATAATGACAAGCAATAAAAAAAAATAAAGAAACAAAAGTTATTTGTTTTGTAACTTAAAATAAAAGTTCACTTGCAAAGCTCTGCTCCAGGTTTATGAAACAATATGGGACACATTCCAAACTGAATTTAAATTAAAATAAACTTCTGCAGGATAACTTAAAAAAATATAATAATAACTTAAATATGACCTAGCACTTCCAGTCTTCATAGCCGAGCTATTTGGGTTCACTATATCACACATAGGTAATTAATTTCTCCTTTATTATGATGAAAATATAAGACATTCTCTGTTGTAGTTCTAAATTAAATACGTAATTATTCTTAGTAGTTTTCTTGATTAGCATTTGACAATTTATCATCTATTATATGCATGGTTTATTCTTAAATATTGTCAATTAAGATACCATGATTCGTTATTACTTGCACTTAATAATACTTTGTTTTATATTCCATCTTTATCGAAGAGAACAAAAATTACCCGCATTTCTATCCTTCCATTTGATTTAAGCAATTACTTAATTTGAAGTAACTCACATTTTATTTCCTTTATTTAAAATACGTATTATTTCCAGAAATACCAGATAAATAATAACTGTCATCTCTTTATGATGAATTTAAACATGGCATGATTTATCAAAATATAAATATCCTTAATTTTATGTTTAATCCTCACAAAAACATAACACAGAAAATAGTGAAGAATTAAAATATATTATGTAAAATAGTTCTGCATGCATTTTCCAGATATATTAAAAGACACATGTTGGTTAATGATGCAACAATAATATTCATGCAATTTATTCTTATTTAAAATGACAATTAAATGAAGTAATATAGACTGGATGTTATCAACATACATTTTTAAAAGAGCAATAGTTATGAAGTGGTTAATTCAAAATGTTTAAATCAAGGAGAGCAAAGTAAAATAATGTACCTCTTTTAAAAAAATTAGAATTGCATCCTAATTAAGTTTTCCCATAATAAATTTCTTAAGATCCTTTTGAATTTTTACTCCAAAGTCTTTTTCAAATCAATTTGACTTCAGAAACTGGCTTTAATTTTCACAATAATGAGCCACTGTTTACTGGCTACAATTACAATACATAATAAGCAATTTTTTTGCTGGATATCTTGTTAAATAGCTCTCTTTAGCAAAAGGTCACTTCCCTTCACAAGGTTACTCCCACACTTCTTTTCTATCTAAGCTAATTACATATTCAAAAACAATTTTTTTCTAAAAAAAAAACATTTTGATTTTTAGAATTAAATCAAGACAAAAAATAATAATAAAATAAATAGCTTTTACAAACTTGAAAGAAAAATGAATAATTATTAACTATTAAAGAAAAATGATTAATAATTTATTTAATTTGTAAAATAATCCATTGATTCAACTATCTATTAATCATTGGAAAGAAATATACATTTGTTAAATTATTTAAAATAATTACTGTAATTTAAATGTTTTTATTGTACATGTACTATTGCTTGCTCTTATTAAAAGATGAAAATGAAATGAAAATGATGCAGTAACACATGCATACACATGTACTGCAACCTAAATATTAAACTATCTTAACTAAACATAATTGAAATGGCTATTAATTGTTGACAAAAGGATAAGTATTAAAAATAAGGATTTTGAAACCATTCAACCAATACTACAGTAATATAAAATAACCTTGCATCTTTCTGACTAAATATATCAACTCCATTAATAAACAACTCCTCTTCTTCACTTTAAATACCCGATTAATTACAATAATAGCAATGAATACTTATAAAGTGGTCTATGAACTACATAAGCAACCCATTTCTAAGCTTCAAACAATTTCCAGCAAAAAAAAATTAAAATTCTAAGGCTATTTCATTTTTTTAAAATACAATATAATTATTCAATTCAGATACAAAGTATCTCAATTCCTTGTACCCATTCAGATGGTCACAACTCCCCCATCCAGAACGCAAGCAGATTTCTTTCCATTCTCAAAGCTTTTCTAAATATCGAACATTATAAATACACACTGGCAGATAAATACATACAGATAACATACTAATACATTCAACTCAGTAGAATATGACAGCATCCTAAATTTATACATAAAATATCCACAAACTGAACTTTATCAAACAAAAGTCATAATTGTGCAAAACAGACACACATCTGCGAATAAAAGTATATATATAAAATTAACTGTAAATTACACACTATGCAGGCAACCTGGTAATTAAATATTGCATTAAGGTTTAACTTTTAATTCAGAATAAACATTAGGTTACTTTTACAATTTAATGGTTATAATTATTACGAATGAACTTTCTTTCATATCTAGCAAACTATTTTTATTATACGTTCGTTGATTTATAAAAAGAACAAAAGTCTCACTTTGAGATAATAAAGTAGACAAAATAAATATAAACCTCTCTAATAATATATTAAAAAAATATTTCTTTTTTTTACGTTTTTCTTTTACCTTCGTAAAAGGACAATAAGACCCATTTGTACAAAATCATTTTTTACCAGCATTTTTCTCATTTGGATACACTTCAGAGATGATCTAGAAGGTCAAAATAACCCAAATTATAAATAAAACATAATAATAAGTAAGCCTATCTATCAATAATATACATGACAAACAATAAAAAAAATAAAGAAACAAAAGTTATTTGTTTTGTAACTTAAAATAAAAGTTCACTTGCAAAGCTCTGCTCCAGGTTTATGAAACAATATGGGACACATTCCAAACTGAATTTAAATTAAAATAAACTTTTGCAGGATAACTTAAAAATATAAGCATAACTTAAATATGACCTAGCACTTCCAGTCTTCATAGCCGAGCTATTTGGGTTCACTATATCACACATAAGTAATTAATTTCTCCTTTATTATGATGAAAATATAAGACATTCTCCATTGTAGTTTTAAATTAAATACGCAATTATTCTTAGTGGTTTTCTTGAATAGCGTTTGACACTTTATAGTCTATTATACACATGGTTTACTCTTAAATATTGTCAATTAAGATACCATGATTCGTTAGTAATTTCACAATTAATAATACTTTGTTTTATATTCCATCTTTATCAAAGAGAACAAAAATTACATTTCTATCCTTCCATTTGATTTAAGCAATTACTTAATTTGAAGTAACTCACATTTTATTTCCTTCATTTAAAATACATATTATTTCCAGAAATACCAGATAAATAAATACTGTCATCTCTTTATGATGAATTTAAACATGGCATGATTTATCAAAATATGCATATCCTTAATTTTATGTTTAATCCTAACAAAACATAACACGGAAAACAGTGAAGAATTGAAATATATTCTGTAAAATAGTTCTGCATGCATTTTTCAGATACATTAAAATGCACACGTTGGTTAATGATACAACAATAATATTCATGCACTTTATTCTTATTTAAAATGACAATTAAATGACATAATGTTATCAACATACATTTTTAATAGAGCAATAGTTATGAAGTGGTTAATTCAAAATGTTTAAATCAAGGAGAGCAAAGTTAACTAATGTATCTTTTTTAAAAGTTAGAATTTCATCCTAATTAACTTTTTCCATAATAAATTTCTTAAGATCCTTTCAAAGTTTTATTCCAAAGCCTTTTTAAAATCAATTTGACTTCAGCAACTGGCTTTAATTTTCACAATAATGAGCCACTGTTTGCTGGCTACAATTACAATACATAATAAGCAAAATTTTTGCTGGAGATCTTGTTAAATAGCTCTCTTTAGCAAAAGGTCACTTCCCTTCACAAGGTTACTCCCACACTTTTTTTATATCTAAGCTAATTACATATTCAAAAAAAAATATTTTCTAAAAAAAAAAAAAAAAAATTGATTTTTAGAATTAAATCAAGACAAAAAATAATAATAAAATAAATAGCTTTTACAAACTTGAAAGAAAAATGAATATTAATTAACTATTAAACAAAAATGATTAATAATTTATTTAATATGTAAAATAATCCATTGATTCAACTGTCTATTAATCATTGCAAATAAATATAAATTTGTTAAATTATTTAAGATAATTACTGTAATTTAAATGTTTTTTATTGTACATGTACTATTGTTTGCTGTTATTAAAAGATGAAAATGAAATGAAAATGATGCAGAGTAACACATGCATACACATGTACTTCAACCTAAATATTAAACTATCTTAACTAAATATAATTGAAATGGCTATTAATTGTTGACAAAAGGTTAAGTATTAAATAATAAGGATTTGGAAACTATTCAACCAATACTACACTAATATAAAATAACCTTGCATCTTTCTGACAAAATATATCAATTCCATTAATAAACAACTCCTCTTCCTCACTTTAAATAACCTATTAATCACAATAATAACAATCAATACTTATAAAGTGGTCTATGAACTGCATAAGCAACCCATATCTAAGCTTCAATCAATTTCCCGCAAAAAATTTCAAATTCTAAGGCTATTTCATTTTTTTAAATACAATATAATTATTCAATGCAGATACAAAGTATCTCAATTCCTTGTGCCTATTCAGATGGTCACTATATATATATATATATATATATATATATATATATATATATATATATATATATATATATATATTGTGACAGTCAGATGATGTATGTTGATTTAACCCAGTTCGAATACTAGGCGAAAGTACCTCAAGGCCAACCATACGCGAGATATTAAATCAAGAATACTATGACCTCTGCCCTATTCGTCTAGTCTCGAAGCTATTATGAACCGAACAACACTATCTGAGCCACACATAAATTATTTTTCAACCGGCCACAAAGCTTAGCAACAGCGGTAGAGACATGGACGGGAAATCCTAAGGAGCTAAATAGTTAAATGTGCAAAAGTACTAAGAAATATGTGTTTTGCGTTATGCGTGCCTGGATCATTGAAAAGTAAAATAAAGCATTTATAACAAATTTAGCAAAAGTCAAGCTTGTTAGTTAAATAATAGATATTTAATTAATGACTTTAAAATAGGAATAATGATTTAATGGCCTCCGCTATTCCCCTAAATTAATGAAACAAACTAATTAGACAATAAAAACAGATTAATAGGTTTGCGGTCTAACTCTTTTCTTCCCAATTTTATTAAAAATTGTCAACTCGATCTTCTCGATAAAGTACGATAACAAAAAAAGAATCTTTCGCAAAGCATTTCTAATTGCTTTGCGCTAAAAACAGTGTTTAAAAATTATTTAAAACGTATATAGCTAAATCAGATATACGTGATAAGCTAATGGCGGACAAAAGAGGCGTTATCAAAGAGATCAAGTTGGCATACAAAAGAAACTGAGTCGTATTTAATTAACAAACATGAATAAAACTGGAAAGAGATTTTAAATGAACAAAAATTAACTATTAAACTTAACCGCAATGGAATACTAAATATTTACACAGGTTAGTAAGGAAGAATAGCGAAGGGAAAAAGGTTAAATATAGATAGATGATCACAGAATATATATAATTAAGGCTAGTCTACTAAAAATGGTTACATCAACAAATACATATAATTCAATGAAGCAATTAAAAAAATATGAACAAAAGGTAGCATAAGAAACAGTTCAATAGAGGAGATACGATTACCATCCTTTTTTCTTGGTCATGTTCCCTACGGCGTTCGTGGCTTGATCCGACCGTCGACAGGTATTTGTCCGGACAATGAAAATATGTAGTATGGTTTCACGAAAAGTTCTCCAGACACGGCACAGAGTTCAGATGACTATTGAGTGGATATTAAGGCATTTTGAATGGTATTCCGGAACCTCGGCGATAGGCAAAGCTATTTATTTGCCTAGCCGAGCATAGTAGAATCTATCAAACTTATATGATTTTTAGCTTGAGCAGGTTCAAACTTCTTCATGATTGGTAGACAACAGTTGTAGACTTTTGGGAATAAAATCACGAACAAAATCTGACAGAGTTCTCCTAAGAGAAATCTGAATGCACCTTGCAATAGCAAAATCTGAATCAATCTTGCAATAGCAAACTCTGAAAGAATCACCTTCACAAGGAAAATCAGAATCAACTGAATCCTTCAAAAGGAAAAATCTGAATACTTCAAACGGAAAAATCTGAATACTTCAAAAGGAAAAATCTGAATCCCTCAAAAGGAAAAATCTGAATAATCAATCTTTTGTTCTCCCTTCTATTTATACCCTCTCTGTCAGCTACCTTCTATTTTTTGTATGATCTGAGATCTTGATAAGCCTCCCCATGCTCCTTTGTTTCAAAGCAACACTTTCTAAAAATAACTTTAACTTTTTTACTCTAACTTTCTTACTTCAAAGTTTGAATTCTCTTAATTAAAAAGAAAGAAAGAGAAGGCCATCTTTAATTACACTTGAATGGCTCACTAATTAAAACTATACATTCTTTTAGAAAATGTTGGCAGGCTTATCTCAAAATCAAATCATACTAAATATTTTAACAAAATTTTAACAACAATATATTATTATTTTTTTATAGTAGAATAAGCATTTTATTTCAGCAGAATTTTGCATTAACTCATATATATATACGCTAGATGTATATATATGTTTGACTAATAGGTTAAGCAATTTTTATTAATAGAATGAAATTTATTTAAAACAAAATATTTAAATGTAATACACATTTAATAAGCATAATTATTTTTAACTCTAATACAAAACCCTGCTGATATTGAACTATAAACTTAATTCAGGTCTACAATACTAATTAAGTTTATAGGAAGATGTGAAGCATGGATTGGACTTCAGATCCATTGCTTCAATATATATATATATATATATATATATATATATATATATATATATATATATATATATATATATATATATATATATATATATATATATATATATATATATATATATATATATATATATTACCCAACAGAAACACTTAAATATTTACCAATTACACAAGATCAACTAATAAAATATTATTTCACTTTGATTAATCATTAAGATTTGATTTAATGCAAGAAATGCAAGAAATTGTCTGCGCTCAGGAGGTTACAAATTTATTGCCATCCTGAATTACTTAAGTAGATTTTCATACTTGCAACAACTGTTTATGTGATATACTTATTCATGATGAATTACAGATTTTTTCTCATATGTTTATAAATAAATTTTGAGAATTTTTTTTAAAAAATCTTATATCATCTAAGTTTTCTTGAAACTAGATATCTAACCGATTTTTTCTATATCATCATTAGCTTCATTACACATTTAATATTCAATTATTATTGCAATCATCTACAATAACTGTACATTTACCCACTATGCATAGAGAATATGTCCAGATATTATTGAGAAACTTTATAATACCTTTTTTACTAGACATATAATAAAAATGACATTTTATTTTTGGTCTCAACTTGAGATTGTTAATTTTGCTTTTCTGAGATTCAGTTCAACTTTACAAAAATTTTCATAGATCTGATAGAAATGACATTTAGCTTAGTTCTAAATTATCAATCAGAATTAACTATAAAGTAGCATTTACCTTTATAGTTCCTTCGATCTAATGTATTTTGTATTTATCAGACTAATATATATATATATATATATATATATATATATATATATATATATATATATATATATATATATATATATATATATATATATATATATAGATAGATAGATAGATAGATAGATAGAGAGAGAGAGAGAGAGAGAGAGAGAGAGATTATGTACTTTAGGTCCTAAAAGTGCCCTATAAGAATAATTCCTCATATATTGTTTTGCCTGCTAAAAGGAGTTTGCTATTAATTGAAAGGAAACCATTTGATTCTTTTTGGAAGCTTTAAAGGAACTGATGAGGGCAAATTTTTAATGTCCACTCCATACGTTCTTGTCATTCCAGCTGTTATTACTATGTGACTATTTATATAGTATATAAACATGGATGGGCTGCAAACCAACATTCATTAGCCAGTGTGACAAGGTTATTGGATTTTTACCTCTGAGTTTAAGATCAAGAAAGACCATGGACTTTTTTCTCAGTTGCCTGATAAAGCAGAATGAATGCTTGTGTAAATGATAGATATTTTTTTCAATATATATATATATATATATTGTAACCGGGCGCTTACTCAACCGATCATATAGGGATTGAGAGCTCCGAAATAAACCTGACATAGCGTAAAGCTTTATTTATTTTCTTATATCGATAACTGTTCACTATCAATACAAGGGGGCGCCAGATACGATGATTTAATTACAATTTAACTTCTCGCATCACCTTACGTCATATCAAAACGATTTCGAAGTCTAATCCCGCCCACAAGCTCGAACTCCCAGCATGGACCAATAGGGTCGCTCAGGGTCGCGATGTAATTGTTTTCAAAATTACTATTCTGGTAAAAGACGCTATGATAACCAATGGACAAGACGCTTGATTAACTAACTGATCGATCCAAGCATTGGACCGGGTCATTGGTTATTTGTGACCAATACGATTATTCGTTTATATCTCTAAACAATTAGAAGCTTATAAGATCATCCCCCCTATATCATACCGTCCGGTAGAATTATTTACTCCAGCTATATTTATAACTTATTGACATTTATTTATATTTTATAATAGGCCCTCCCAAATCTTAAATCTAACTTAACTACGGAATAAATAAACAAATAAATAAACATCTTGACTTACGGCACGATGTTTGTAAGTGACATTTTAAAAAGCAACAAGGTTTATTATAGATAAATCTAAAGTAATATAATTAATTATACGAATAAATGCTAACTTTATTAATAATCAAGACGAAAAATAGAATAAAGATTTAATTATAGGAAATGGTTTGAGAAATGCTCGACTTGTTTAAATACTGAACAAATTTATTGAATATAAAAAAAAAGCACATTGGTTAAAAGCTTTATTTACACGCACACACACGCATTTACGCACTCGCACAGAAAAGAACATATTATATATCATAAAATATGGATGATAGAATATAAATTTCCTTTTTTACATTTTTTGAAGGTAAGTGTTATAAATTATAAGATAATAATTAGGGTCAAAGTTCATATTTGAAAAGTCCTGAGATTTAAATTTTAGGAATTGCATAGTGTTTGATTTTACGAAGGTTGAGATTACAATAATAAGTTATAATAAGTTTTTAAACATAATGAATTACGGAATATTTTATAGTTTAATTTACGAAATCAAAGTTAGTTAATTATGAGATTGCCTTTTTTTAAAAGTTTACGTATGGAATGAATGAAAGCATAAAAAAAATAAATTGTTTACCTAGGATTTTGGCTTATTCTTCCGCTGCTTCTAATTAAGTGGAGGTTTGAACATGGGAGATGATGTTTTCCATAAGGAGGTTGTTCATTTCTTTTAAAGTTGAGAGTAATAAATCAGGATGATTCATGTATTTCATGGAACATTATTGAACTGGATGGAGCACTAATTTTAGATGGTAATATTGTTAAGTATTCATAGCGACGGAGATGTTCTGGTGGCGGAGCGTCGATCAATCACTGAAGGGTTTCCTAGCCCCTCATGACAGTCGACGCTCTAAATATTAATTTCATATCGATCATCTTGAAAACGGATAGCACAAACGAAGTAATTTGAATTAAATTGAATTTTGAGAAAATTGAACAAAAATTGACAATTTGACTTAGCTTCTCTTTAACATTTTTTTTATTAACATTTTTAACATTTTTTTCTAGATTTTGCTTGATATTTATATGGGTTGGATCTTATCTGAGGATCGAATCTCCCCCCAGAGTTCCATGTTCTTAGAGTTGTCATTGGGGTCCGTGTCCTACTCAATCCATGTGCTTAAGGCAATCTTATGTTTAGGCAATCTCATATTGCAATCTCAGTTAACAAACTTATATTCATTCACACCTTGGATGCATACGTGTGTGCGTGTCTTACGAGAACAATGTAATTTACATTAGCTAAAATTCGAGCATTTTAATCTTTCTCAAAATCATTTCTATAAGCTTTTACTTTTACTACAATTATAATTAAAAAAAAATATCCCTTTTTAGTTGCCCCCCGCGGCATATACAAGTATAAATTATTTATTGATATTTATAATGGCATATTATTTTTTCATTTTAGAGAATATTATTTTAGTAAATTATGTTAAAGCCTTAAACTATTTAATTAGACATATTAATATTTTATTTTACAAGTGTATTTTAGAAAGTATGGAAAGAAAACTATCTCTATTTTTTATCATAAGTTGTAAGAAAATAAAATAGAGTATTTTACATTGCTTGAGTGTGTGTGTGTTTACATATACCGACTTTGTCTCGGTATAATATATATATATATATATATATATATTAAACCAATCGATGTCTAATCATCATCAATGATTATTGTTTCACCATCTATACTAACCTCCTAGGGGTCTGCATTTCAGACCTTGCTATAAATATATGCTATTCACTCACACACTGTATGGTGAATCATAAGAAAGATTAGTAAAATTAATTTTTATTTAGTAAAATAAAACAGCAGTGTGCATGATGTGTGTATATATATATATATATATATATGAATGAAGCTATAATGTTATTAATGTTTATTGCTGACAACTAAACATTTTTCTTTATATAATTGTAATTTTTTTTGTTATATCTATGTATATTTTGATTTAAAGTATTTAATTAAACTATTGGAGTGTAACAACAAAGAAAGTGGGGAAGGCTTGAAATACCGAAATTATCTTTATCACTAGTCAGATCGTTGTCTATTATTAAAATTTATAAATCTTATTTAAAATCGGAAAAACAAATCGTTTATCAGTTGTTGTTGAATGATTTAAAACAGCTAAAAATGGTATTTCAAGCCTTATCTATTGAAAATATTTTTGCTATTTAAGTGTTGTTTTTAAAGGGATTACAGAGATAAGGTTGGTATATGAAATTGCATTCCGGGTGGTATTGAAATGTTATAAAAAGAACCACAGAACTAAGAAAGTTAGTTTACTTTCAGTTTTTAGTTAAGTTCAGAGGAGTTTTTAGTCAGTTGAGTTTAATTACTTTTAAGAAGCCAACACAAGTTCTGCATGATGAAGCATGAGTAGTGAAATCTAGCACCTTTTTTTTTCTCAAGAAGAACTGTCTGCCTGCCACTACCATGTTCCATCTGGCTGACCATACAACATGATTACTTCCGACTGCTGATTGCTAATGATGCTGCAATGCTGTTTTTCCTTAGGTAACCTTTAACGTAGAACTGCCTTCATAAGTCAATACTTTTGTAATTTGTAATCTATAGTTGAACCTTCATATTTTAATTTATATATTATTTTATAAGCTTCTGCTAATTTTGCTTTTTAACTCTCTCTCAGTAATCTTTTATTAATATCATGTATTTTAACTTACCTTTCATGCTTAATCAAATTATATATATAAATGTGTGCAATTCCATTAAGATTTTATGTATTTTGTTTAATGTATAAATATAATCTATTATCTTTAATATGCCAAAATCGCTAAATTCGCTAGTAAGGGGGAAAATAATTGTTTTACTTGGAAAAAGGGTGGGCTTTATTTAAAACTTATCAATAAAGTTTTGTTTATATTAAATAGAAATTTCTCACAAGTTTGGTTTCATTTTAAATTCATTATTCTTAAAGTAAATTAAAAACTTTTACTGTGGATGAATTTTTCTAAATTTACTGTTTTGAATTCGTCTTAAAATTTCTATTTTAAAAAGATGGTGAACCTTCACATAATTAGTCCATTTTTTTTGGCTGGTGTCAGGAGGGCTAATTTTTTAATTAATATGTATATGGGAATCAAATTTAAATGTAAATTTTATTAGCTTAATAATATAAATAAAAGTTATTATTCATTATGATTTGTTAAATGACTAAGAATAGAAAAACAGATTATTGTGCAAGAGGTTAGACCCTTTCCAAACATTAGGTAATAATCTAAAATTATATAAACATTGCTGGCATACCTTTTCTTTATTCTGATATTTTATCTTTTCCATTTTTTGATTGTTTTGTTATTGGGGACATCGAAAGCTTGAAGCTGCCATCCTACTTTTCAAAATTGTTCATAATCAGAGATGCTGCGGATGGCATTACATAATGATCTGGGGTCTCAAAGTCAGCCTCTCCTTCGATATCGCTCCACCAGAATGTGCAGACATATCAAATCTAAGTTCATCTCAAGTATTCTTTTAAATGATAAAATATCCAATTGCCATGAGGCCTTATTTTGTTATTGTATGCTAGTACCGTTAATTTGCTCTTGAATTTGATCATCCGTCTGTCTAATCTTAGTAAGTCGCAATTATGTGTTAAAGATAATGATTCTTTTCATAATATACGTTCAGTATGTTGATCTTAAAACTGTTTTCTTTTAAAAATCTTTATCGATTCCTATAGATGTAAATCTAAGCATTCTCGTAAATGTAGCGCATTGTTTGTTTCCTGTATACTTATTCAAAGACGCTATGTCAAAACAATGCCAATCAAACATATATAATAATTTTAAGATTGTAAATAAATGATTGAGACCGTATGTTTATATTTACTTGTCAAAATGATTAATGCTAACTTATACGATATTTTTCTGTAATCCGAATCTGTTCCGATCTTGTAGATTGTTTTATGCATCCACAGCATTTTATTTGTAAACATTTGTAAATTGGCTTATTAACTCCACACAAGTTATAAAACACTATAAAATTGTAACTGTAAAATTATATTTATTAAATGAGTGATACAGAGGATTTTATACAACAAATTCCCAAGTCTTGTAAATAAATAATATTGTCCCAAGCGTGAAACTAGTTGGTAAAATATACATACGTTTTCTTAATCTTTTGTAACATATATATATGTGTTTTCTATATTTATTAAATATATATATATATATATGTAAAATAAATAAAAATATCCGTTAATTAAAAATAATATTGTAATTATAATTGAAATAATATTTTAAACGTTTATAACAATCAAACAATCTTTAAATCATAAATCGTTACTTTCAAACCTGCCTCAACTCTATTAAGTTCAAAACTAAACAACAAACGTCATCAATTAAATTCCACGAATCTCATATTTAATTAATTTATCAAATTTTTTTATTTTTTTATATTCTTCACATTTTCAAAATTAATTTATTTCATGAAAGAAAACTGAAGAAGATTAAATCATTATTTTACATATTATTTAATCACAAAATTTGATATTGAATTTTTTTGATTACCTTAGAATTATTAATTATTTGTTAAATATGAACATAAATACATTTAATCCTTAAATTTTTGGGATTTGAAATAAATGGAAATATCATTTTTTTATCTTTTTAATTATAATTTTTTAACTTAAGTATTTTATTTGTTCCATTTTATCTCGCAATCTCAATATTTTCAATTTATCATTTAATTTTATTTAAAAAAAAAAATTTAAAATTTGCCATCTTATGCATCATTGGTACTTTTGATTTAAAATTTATATCCTCTTTTGCAATCTTAATTATTAGTTATAATTTATTAGATCTAAATTTGTTTTTTATTTTTTATTTATATTACCAATATCTTTTAATCTCCAAAAACATAATGAAAAAAACAAATAATGACCTTCAAAGACAATATCATTAAAAATTTTAAAGGTCAAGATAAATTTTATCATATATTTACAAATATTTTTATTTTTAACATTTCAATTATTTTTATGAATTCACTCTATCAAAGACCACACATTTCTGTAACATCCAATGAACAAAAACATTTTCATCAATAATTAAATTTTAATACTATTTACAAAGTCAAATGATGAAGCAATAGTATTTTCTCCAAATCCTTTTTAGACTTTTTAGGATTTGGAGAAAATACTATTGCTTCATCATTTGACTTTGTAAATAGTATTAAAAATTTAATTATTGATGAAAATGATATTATTCTTCATTGGATGTTACAGAAATGTATGGATCTATTGATAGAATGAATTCCATAAAAATAATTGAACATGCATTAAAAAATAAAAATATTTGTAAATATATGATAAAATTTATCATTGACTCTTTAAAATTTTTAATGATAACATTGTTATCTTTTGAAGGTCAATATTATAAAATGACCAAAGGTTGGCCATAGGATTGCTGTAGTTACAAGTTTGCACTTTTTATCTACATATGAGAGTAATATTTTAAATATGTGTATTTTGAGATATTAAAATTTACAAAAGATATGGGATGATGTTTTTGTGGAAACATAATAGTATAAATTTCTATAGAGGAATTAAATAAATTGAATGGCTTGAAATGGACTATTGAAAAAGAACAGGATTATAAGATTAACTATTTAGATTTAATGATCACAAGAGATAACAGTATATTAAATTATAAACTAATAATTAAGCCATTGCAAAAGAGGATATATAAATTTTAAATCAAAAGTACCAATGATCATAAGATGGCAAGTTTTTAAATCTTTTTTTTCAAAATGAAAAATTATTCGTTACCAAAGTGATAAATTGGAAAAATATTGAGATATTTCCAAGGAATTGCTTGATGTGATTATAAAATGGAACAAATAAACAATACTTTAAGTCAATTTAAAAAAAATTATAATTTAAAAGAAATGAAGATTAATAATAAAAAATGGATATCTATTCCATTTATTTCAAACCACAAGTAAAAATTTTTAAGGATTTATAGAAGTATTTAATGTTTCATTCTATGCTCCAAACAATATTAACAAATTAGTTAATAATTCTAAGGATGCATACCTATCAAGCAAAAAAGTAATGTCATATTCAAATTTTTGTGATTGTATGCTATCATATAAGGGAATCTAGGTCAACATGAGAAAGATTGAAGGAACACGAATTGTTATATAACGTAAAAAATAAAAAAATGGTGATTTAATATCTTCTTCAGTTTTCTTTGATCATGAAAAAACATAAACATAAATTTAAATTTAATTTTGAAAATGGAAAATTTTCAAGAAGAGAGAACCATAGTAAAAGAAAATTAAAGAGGCAATTTTTATAAACAGAATAAAACACATTTGATAACGACAACTCAACATTAAAATCAGACAGGAATTGAATTGATGCGTTGCTTCCGCTTTAGTTTTGAATTTAATACAGTTGAAGGAAGAACCAGACCTCTTGGATTTAAAGATTGTTTGAATTGTTTATAAACCGTTTAAAAATATTATTTCAATTATAATTATATATATATATAATTTCATGTAAATCCTGGTTTGTTGTTTTTGAATTATTTTCTAGTTAATATTTAGAACTAATTTATTTAGCTAAGAGCATAGCATTAATAAATAAGTATAATAAATGTAATTCCTGGGCTACTCCAATCTCGATCATCATCATCAGTCTGATCTTATGCTCTACCACTTTGCTTATGGGCACGGATTTAAAATAATTTTACTGTGTCATCAGAATTGTTGTTCATTGAGTCAGAGATTCGAAGAATAGGCAAATAGGTTAGAATTCAGGTTTGCTCCAGACCTGTGTATCTCGAGCATGATCGGATTCGAGATACTTTTGCTTATGATTTGAATCTTGTTAAGTGAGCATACTATTTTGACCGGTACAACATATATATATATATATTAACGTTTTCCATTTTGCTAGGCCTCTACATGCTAATATAAATTGCACGCAAGTTGATCAAGCTGTGATAAAAAGAAGAAAGTTGAATTTTGATTTCTATTAAAAACATAGCTTTATTTCCTGATCAACTCAGCCTTGTAATTGTTGAGAATTATGGTATCGACAACATCAGCTTTTAATTTATTTGAAAGGCACCAGAGTTCTGCAAGAATCCACTGAACCATCACATAGCATCTTGCACTGACTTTGAAAGTTTACTGTCAATTATATATTCTTTGTTTATCGATCATCAGCGAAAACAAGTCAATTGGATTGAACTTCACGCATTGAACTCTCTGCCTTCAACTCAACTGAATTCAATATCCCCAACTGACTGAATGAATCAATTAACAACCCCCCCCATATCACCTGATCAGCATGCACATAAATCTTCCTCATTACAGGGTCCCCTCTACAAACTATTGCTGTTTTCGATTATTTTAATTAGTTTAATTAAAACTCTTTTTATCTTTTTAAATCTGCTTAGGAATTTTCTTATAGACCATTAGCAATTTACATTCCTATCCCATGTTTTAATTAATTTTTAATCTGCAGGTGTCAAGCCCAATGACTGACTATTCATATGCTTTTACAATTTTTTCTAAAAATATTATAACAAAAGAGAAAAGTCACTGACTTGCCTGGGTCATTAAAACCATAATGAACAAAGAAAACAACAAAATTATAAAGATTACATCTTGTAACAAGGTTAACATTATTTTAAAAATTTTGTACATAAATTTACTTTCAACACATAATCCAAAAATAAAAATTTACATCGAAATTTGATAATTTGAAAATACAACATATTTAGTTGCTGGGTTATTTACATTTAAATTTCCCAGTATAATTTTATATACCTTTCTCCATATCAAAAATAACACATTTATTAAAACTGAAAAAAAAATGCATTTCACTTTAAATGTATATGATTGTACATTTAAAATGTATCGTCACCCTTTAGCTTTTTTAATTTCGTGCACAAACGAAGTGAAAATATATTCGCACAGACCAACCTTTTATTTTTTATTTTTTATATATATGTTTATTCAGGCTGCAACTATGCTTGCAGCCATTTTTGTGGCAGTCATTTAAGACTGACTGTCACAATATATATATATATATATATTGTAATAAAATATCTCACAAGGTTATTAAAACATTATTTGCAAAAAACAAATTTGAATAAATAATTAATTAAATAGAATATACTTGTTCTGGCTAAAAATTCAATTTTAAGCCTTTCTATTATATAAGAGTGATGGGAAATAATCTGTGTTAAACAGATTAATTATAATAAATGCTACTTAATAAGATTATTTAAATATATATTTGTAAGGTATTATTAATGATATGATTAAATAACAATGGATATTTTCTTGTATTCAATCAATATATTAAACAATTAACTATTATTTTGTATATTTATATCAGAGCACCAAGCAACAAAGAAAAATAAACATTATTACTTTAAAGCAGTGCAACTTTAAAATAACACATAAAATACTGTGACCATAGATTATTATTATTATTTGCATAGATGATGAGGATTTAAAATGATTAAAGACATTGGTAATAAAATATATAATGTTTTATCATGAAACAAGAAAAATAATATTATTAATTTAATCAAACAAAAACATATTATTAATTAAATCAAAGTTATAATAATAACAATACTAAATTGTAGTAATAAAAATTAAATATATTATCTGCATTATTTTTTATAATACAAGTTCTTATGTATTTGGCTTTCTGAAAAGCTTGCCACCCATTTTATTTTTAATTGTCTTGTTTCAGGGAATTTCAACATATGGTATAAACAATATGGCTGACTCTAAGTTATCATATTCAACATTTAAATTTTTTTATTTATTATTATAATAAAGAAACACAAAATTCTAAAGGAATTGTACTTATTTTTAATGTAAATTCATTACACTAACTTAAACAAATATCAGTGCTCTCACAAACAATGTTTTGGAGCCTTTTAACCATGTGCATTCTCAGCAGATAAGCATTTAAAACATGTTTGTGCACAACACATAAAATATAATATGAACATTTAATCACATACTTTTCAAGTGGCTACCACCATCCTGCTCTGTGTAAAATAGTTCACTATATCTTGTTATTTCAATGAACAATTCCAAATTATAATCACATTTTCAAAAATAATAAAGAAGCATCTATTTATATAGTGCGATGTTTATAATTGTAATTTACTAAATATCAGCCTTTCACAGCTACTGTACATGTGCTTTAATGAGTGTTAAATAATAAATGAATACTTTTCAGTGCCCATACAAGATATAGCATTTAAGAAAGAATAAAATGAATCCATTTTATTCTTTCTTAAATGCTATATCTTGTATGGGCACTGAAAAGTATTCATTTATTACCTTCACATGGACTTCACCATGAAGGGCTACTGCACCTCTTGATGGATTATTTGATAGTTCAGTTTTTATTTGCACTCACTATCATTAGGTTTCATTTGTTAGCTTTAAATTTAGTGCATTTGTAAAGCGGTTGGTCTATTTTGAGCCACCACCATTTTTTTGTAACATGGATGGAGTTCTGTTTTGTGGGCATGGGTCTGCACTCTCCCCTTTTCTTCAGGGGTGGCTGGTTGTAGACATTAGGTATGTTGACAATTTTGCCACTGCCCAGACACCTGCTGGGGGGCTACACAGTCAACGTTGGTGATATTCCTGCTCTGGTTGGCTGCTGTGTCTCTGATGGTCTGGTTTTGGGCAGTGTCAATCTGGTTCTTTACTTATTACTTCTTAGTTTTTACCCAAGTTGGCTTTCTAAATTTGAGCAGGTAGACCGATTGTGGTCCCTGCTCATTTGGACTGCTAATTGGGAGGCAGAGGTATTCAGAATTGTCTTGACATGGCTCGGCTGTGGTACGAGAGTCTATTGCTTGGTGAACTTGGGCCTTGGACCTCGCTGCCTGTTGTGGTGGTTGACACAATGCTGGACTTCACCCATTCAGCTGAAGCATTTGAGACTTCGCTTCGTCACTACCTTCACATGGACTTCACCATGAAGGGCTACTGCACCTCTTGATGGATAATTTGATAGGTCAGTGTTCATTTGTACTCACTATCATTAGGTTTCATTTGTTAGCTTTAAATTTAGTGCATTTGTAAAGCGGTTGGTCTATTTTGAGCCACTACCATTTTTTTTTGTAACATGGATGGAGTTCTGTTTTTTGGGCATGGGTCTGCTTTCCCCCCCTTTTCTTCAGGGGTGGCTGGTTGTAGACATTAGGTATGTTGGTAATTTTGCCACTGCCCAGAACACCTGCTGGGGGGCTACACAGTAAAGGTTGGTGCTATTCCTGCTCTGGTTGGCTGCTGTGTCCCTGATGGGCTGGTTTTGGGCAGTGCCAATCTGGTTCTTTACTTATTACTTCTTAGTTTTTACCCAAGTTGGCTTTCCAATTTTGAGCAGGTAGATTGATTGTGGTCCCTGCTCATTTGGACTGCTAATTGGGAGGCAGAGGTATTCAGAATTGTCTTGACATGGCTTGGCTGTGGTTCGAGAGTCTATTGCTTGGTGAACTTGGGCCTTGGACCTCGCTGCCTGTTGTGGTGGTTGACACAATTCTGGACTTCACCCATTCAGCTGAAGCATTTTAGTCTTCACTTCGGGGCCCCAGGGGTGGCCAGGCCATGTGGATCCACATACAGATATACATTAATTACATTACAGCAATTTTTTATGGACGTAATTATTTTGAACATACGAATATTTTACCTTGTTACATTGAATTACTGTGTAATCCTCAATGGGTAAGTGTACTCAAAATTTTTGTAGTCTTTTATTAATAAAGGTTACTTTGAGAAAAAAAAAGTATTCATTTATTATTTAACACTCATTAAAGCACATGTACAGTAGCTGTGAAAGGCTGACATTCAGTAAAAATAATAAAGCAAAAAAATGTTAAGAAAATCATGTGCATGTGAACAAATGCCAACAAAAAATGAATGTTATTTTAATGTGTTATCTGCCTGTATTGTGTTAACATTTAGATGCTATGTTGGAAATGGAATTTGTTAACAAATGTGTTGGAATTTTTTAAAATTAACATTCAAATTGCCATGCAGTTTGATATTTTTTATAGTTAACAAATGATATATGTTTGAGAAAAAATGTTAACTCAAGATAAACAGATAGCACATGTTTAATGTTACTGTATTTTTGTTGACATTTGTTAACACATGGTGATTTTTAACATTTTTGGCATATCACTTTGGAAATATTCTTAAAATTCGGAATCTTTTTTAATAGAACAAGATGCAATGGACTATTTTCAAAATTGAAGGATAGTCCTGAGATCTATAGGGAAGAGGTTGATTTTGCACATTCCTGTGGAAATGGAGTTGCAATGGTGGCATCATGTGCAAACATGTTCTAACTGACTTCTGTTTGGAAATGAACATAATTATAAGGCTCCAAAACATTGTTTGTTTCCATAATAATGTTTTATTTTCTTTACTGCATTCACATACAAACATTTCTAAATAAACCTCTAAGACTTTTCTACTTCTTTATCATTTTATTAAATAAAAAAATGTAAATATTAAATACCACAACTTAGAGTCACTCATATTATTTATACCATAGGCTAAAAGTCAGTGAGCACCTGAAAATGGATGATTTAAAATAAAATGGATGGCAAGCTTTGAAGCAGTCAAACTATATAAGTACCGTTGTATTTTTAATGAAAATTTTATGTAACATATAACTCCAAATATTATATTAATTACGGATATTCAATAAATATAATATATCTTTGTAACTGAAAGTTCATTAAGTGATTTTTAACAGTTCAAAAATCTTTCTCCTAGCACAATTTCTTACAATTTTTTTGAAATAATTAAATTTTTAGGCATTTTATATTTTAATTCTCATTATAAATGGTCAAACAAAAGTGTTCTTTATAGAAAATTAATTAATATTGAAGTATACATTTTTTAAATGAAATCCAATAATAACTTGTTTTATTTATTCCATGTGGGATATATTTCTTATATATTTTAAATATCATAATATCCCAATAGATGAAAACTTTTGTTAGTTATAGCATAGTAATTAACATACAGTTTGAGCTACTTAAATAAAATATTAAATTGAAATACTTATCTGACAGCCAATCAGATGTTATGATGGCTATCTGAATAGTGATGAAACTGTAAACACAAGACAGAGAATTTTACAAGAAAGGGCAATTCACAGTCTTCTTTACAGTTTGATCACTATTCAGACAGCCATCATAACATCTGATTGGCTGTTATATTTGTATTATAATAAGTGCAAGAGGTTCACATACTTTCAATTTAATTTCAACTGACTATCTGCACTTTATAAAATAAATACTATTTAAATATAATATAAAAATAACAATAAATTTCAAAATAGCTAACTGGACTGAAAATAATTTCAGGTATCAAAAACTAATTAAATGAATAAATAGTGTTTAGTCAGCAAAAGGGCCAAAACATCTAGCATTATCATTTTGGAATGCTAAAATAAATCTCATAATATGCACAGATTGCATATCAAATTGTGACTAATTTGTTATATCAATGGCCAGAAGATTCAACATTTTAAATTTATTTCATTATGACCATCCAGAAATGGTCAGAGCTAAAGCATTAATAAGAAGTTATGATAGTGGGAATATTATTAGTGAAATTGAAAGCATTACTTTAAAATGCCATGCCCATCTACAGCGAGACAACCAACATTTTTAAAAAATATCCTGCAGAAACATGAGCTTGGCAAAAAATACATATATACGACAACACACCCTTTAAGTGTCTATTTTTTTCTAGTAACCATAGATGCATATATTCATTGCGTAAAATATATAGTTGTAAAAAATACATATATAGAAGTGATAATGAAATGACAATATTTTTTTTCCATGTTGGTTTACCTGAAAATGAAGTCGATTTTACTTCTACTAAATTTTATAAATATTTAGGTGAATGGAGGGGGGGGGGTTAAGCATATATATTTTCGGATTCACCACCTGCAATCTAATGGTTTGGCAGAAAATGGAGATGACATTTTAAAAAGAACATAAAATAAAATAAAAACAACTAATTAAAAAAAAACTTTGCATAATATGTTGCTATAGCAACATTCAAACCCAACAATGGTAACAGGAAAATCCATAGCTAATTATCATTCAGGAAAAATCTTAACCCTTATCGAAAGAAAACTTAGATAAAATTACTGCAAGATAAAAGACGCGGGTGATAAAAATATTTACAAATATTTTATGAATAAAATGAGTTGAAGATACAATATTAAGTCATTCATCTGTTCTAATTATACATGTGATAATGGCTGATGAAATGATAGTTAAAAATATGTCAATCAATTTTGGTTGAAACCACTTGAAGACTTAATACAAATAAGCATAGCAGAAATAGAAAAAAAATCAATCCAATGACAAAAGATAAAACATCGAATTCCAGTGCAACCAGTTAGAGAAAGAAGATGCAAATGCAAATTCAAAAAGTGAGGCTTACAAGAGTCATACATGGTCATCAAAGCAAAAGGAAACGTCATACTTAGAATACTAGAGATATTGCTATATACTAAATATATGTTTTTAAATATATATGTAAGAGTCTAAATATATAATCGTTAGAAAGCAGTTAAATTGAATGTGTAATGCAATTTTTTATATAGGTATATATTATATGAATTGTACGAAAAATTGTATGTATATAGACTTTTTGTGGGTTCATCCGTGTTAAAAAATGTAAATATTAATATTCCGACATTTCGACTTAATCACACAAATCATCTACTGTGTAATAAGAGGTAGAAAGACGGTTGTAGGGGGGCTACAATCACGGATTTGAAAAAAAAAAACGTTAAAGTTCCACCAATAGCAAAAATGTTAAATTAAGAATGTTTTTTTAAAAAATCTTTCCAAATAGGAAGAATGTATCATCTCGCTTATTGATATAATCTGGCCTTTTATGGATTGTGACTTGGACCATCATACGATTTTAGATTTGCTTAATGATAAAACTTATAAACAATCAAAAAGAGATTATACTACTTATTTGGAATGAAACAACAAAAGCCATTATTAATAAATCGCCTATTGAAACAGAGATAAAAAATAAAATAATACCTCATGAAAAATCGTGTCTGTCCAAAATTTTATGGACTTTTAGCCCCCTTCTTCCACTAGTAAGTGCAATAGGATTTCCAACTCATATTTTAGCTAGATATTTATCTGATCATATTAATATTAAAAACTCTTTTCACTTTATTTTTGTTTTAAATTTTTAAAAAAATAATGCTAATGATATTTTGGCCAGTTTTGATGTTGTGTCTTTGTTTACAGACATTCCAATTAATGAAGCTTTAAATGTAATTTCGCAACGCTGCAATTTACTAAACCATATTATTGTTTTGATTAAACATTGTATCTTTAACACATATTTTGTATACAATGAAGAACATTACAGACAAGATTTTGGCACTCCTATGGGCTCATCTATCTCAGGAGTAATAGCTGATATATTCATGGAAAATATAGAAACTTGTGCTTTAGAATCATCATCTTTAAAACCTCTCATTTGGCTCAGATACATATATGACACTTTTGTCATATGGCAACATGAAAAAAATAAATTAGATGATGTATTCTCACATTTAAATAATATGCCTCATCATATTAAATTTACAATGGAGACAGTGTCTGATGGAAAACTCTCTTTTCTTGATGTTCTAATCGCCAGGACACCAAATAGTTTATCATTTTCAATGTACATAAATAATACACACACGCACGAACAAATATTAACATTTCCATTCTCATCATCACCCAACTCAGATAGTTTCCATAGACAAAACTCTTTTAAATAGAGCAATTAACCTTTCAGATAAGTCACATCTGAAAAAGAAATAAATCATATTAATAGTGTTGTATTAGCAAATAGTTATAATTATTAATTTATTAAAAAAAGCCTTTTTTCAAGCCCAAAATGGACAAAATATGAAAGAAAATATGATAAATCAGCTATTAGGATTTGTGTTCCATATGTAAAAGAAACTACAGACAGTATTGGACATATATTAAAATGCTTTAATATATATATATATATATAATTCTCTACTCATTAATAGCTCAGCAATATAATAACCGAGCCTAAGGATTCAATACCTCTTGAACTTCATGGTGTTTATCAAATCTCATGTGAAAATTGTAAAGCTTTTTACATACGTATGAATAATCATCACATCAGTGTTAGGAGAGATGAGCATGCTAATGCAGTTAAATATCACTCATCATCATCATCATCATCATCACTCTCACTCCATACTATAAATTCAGTTCATAAAATTGATTTTTCTAGTATCAGGATTATACTCAGATGTCATAATTTTTACCAGTTTAAAATTGGAGAAGCCATTGCGATACCTAAAAGGCCAGATTCTATCAATAAGTGAGATGATACATGCAAAGTTCATCCTATTTGGAAATATATTTTAAAAAAAAAAAACATTCTTAATTTAACATTTTTGCTATGGGTGGAAGTTAAACTTTTTAAAAAAATCTTTGATTGTAACGGCCCTACAATCGTCTTTCTATCTTCTTTCACCCAGTAGATGACTAGTGGTGGTATATTAATATTTAACTTTTTTACACGGATGAACGTGCAACATATGTCTTTATATATAATTCTTCGAAAAACAATACAATAAACAATATTTTAAAGACAAATATCTATTATAATTTAATATAAGTAGTTTCAACTATTTATGTAGTCGTTATCAACTATATTCAAATTCTAATAACAAAAATCATTATAAAGGGATAAAAAACAATTACGTCAGACATCAATTATCCCACAATTCATTAATATTTATGTTAACAGCTTGCCTATTTATCAAATATTGCTTTCCATTTTTTATTAACATAGGTTTTTTAACTGTACTTTTATTACAATTTATTTCAATACAAAAAATCTTAACTTTATTAAAATCAAAATCAAAAACATAATTTTTTTAAGTGTCATAGCATTGGCCGAGATGCAAACCCATAACCCAGGCAACTGCCTGCAAGTGCAAGGCAGGTGCGCTGACCTCTCGACCACCAATGCAAGACATCAAATACATATTTACCTGTAAAATTATGATCAGAACATTGCTGAGGGTGATACTCTTTTGTCTTGATTTTTGCACTCGTTTATATAGCAACAAATGCTCCTTTGATCTTTTCTCCAATGTACAAAAAAAAAAAAACCCAACCATTTATATATTGCACAACTTGAATTTAAAATACTACATCTATTTTTTTAATTATTTATCAATGTATTTAAATTAGGAATAGCATAAAATGTGACTCTACATATATTTTTATATATCTGTCTTATAAAGTTCACGTGCTCATTAGAATAAATGGTATTGATGTCCAAGTATAATTCATTTTATCAATATGTGTATAGGATTTTAAATATTACAATTATTATTAAAGTTACTAAGACAATTATATATCAATTTATGATTATATCCAATGTTTAATAAATACATAGTAAATATCTTTACATTACTTCTTTTATCAAAATTATATTTACATAATATATTATTTCTACATAAAAAATGATTATAAAACAGATATTTTATGTACTATTGGCACTTTTGAATCCCAAGTAATATATCATTTCTTTTCAATATCTTTTATTACCATACAACAATCTAATTTATTTTTATTATGAGTAACTTTAATATCCAAATATTGAATTGACATTTTTTTCTTTGAAAGATTTACTCAATTTTAAACCTTCTAAACTATTTAATTCATTAAATAACCAATTTATAACATCTAAACTTCCATAATAAAAACATCATCAACATACCTGTAAAATATTTTAATATCTTTGTAATATATATATAATTAAGAATTATATCTTCATATATTAATATTACAAAACTATATATGTGTGAAACTATAGGAAGACTCATAGTCCAACCATTATCCATTTTATAACAATCTTCATTAAACATAATATATATACTGTTATCAATAAAATATTACATGTTATTTATAAATTTTACTTTTTTAACATCAACTTTTTTAACATCAAAGCATGTAATATTGTCATGTTATGGCTAAAACTATAATTACGGACTGATGCCTAGTGGTGACAACTGAGATTAGTGAGCATGTGACATCGCTCTTATGTTAGAGAACGTGAGTTGTTAATAAAGTTTGTTAGTTATCTAAACTGTGTGTATGTATTTATTTAGATATTATGGCTAAGAACATAACATGGTGTCAGGAGTGAAATAATGAAATAATAGTAAAAAATATTTCTAAAGTCTATTAAACAGTGAGTATTTAAATATTGATAAAAATAGTTTTTATAGCAATTTTTTTTCATATCATATTTGTCAAAATACAAAATGGCGTCACAATTCGATCGTTTTTACAATTTCGAACTGCTATCTATAGAAGGAAATATGTCATTCAAATGGACTGAATGGAAAGAATTATTCCTAAATTTCCTAGAAGCAACAGAAAATGATATGAAATCAGATAAAGTAAAATTAGGAATATTATGTCATCTCATTGGAAAAAAAGGGAGAGATGTAATAAAAAATTAGACCACGCTAATCCAGAAGATAAAACAAAATTGTTATCCATCTTAAACCAAATGGATAAATAATTCAACACTATGAAAACAGCATTATATGACAGAATAAAAGCATATACAATGGAACCACATGAGGTAGAATCGATTGATCACTTTCTTACTCACTTAAAAGTAGTAGTTGAAAAAGCTGACTTCGGGGATCAAAAACAAAATATTCTCCACGATAGAATTATAATGGTACAAAAAGAAGAAGAATTAAAAGACAGATTATTTGAAAAAGGGAATATTACATTAGGAAATGCACTGGAAATAATACATGGACATGAAACTAGAAGATTCAAAATGAATTACTGGGAATGTCTGAACTATGTATTATTGTAATAGTGAAAAATACAACAACAAACATACACAATTGTAAAAATGCAACCTTAATCACCCAAAATGTGAGTGTCCTGCATTTGGTAAAAAATGCTATAATTGTGGAAAATTAAACCACTTTGCCAATAATTGCTGTATGGAGAAGCTACGGCCATAAAATTTTAACACAAAAATACTCAAACACAAGATATAAAAACATTAACAGAAATAGACATTATGTGAACGAAATACATGGTACTATGATATCGGATTCATCATATACCAGTATTGTTGAAAACACAATTGCATATGTCAGACATGTAGACTCAACTCATTCGTTTAATAGCTGGTATGAACAGATTTTATTAGATAACAATAAAGTAAAAATAAAAATAGACCCAGGAGCTGATGTAAACATTATGTCTAAAAAGTGCTTAATAGTATTCATCCACAACCAATAATATACAAAACAAAGAAGAAATTACACACCTTTGGAGGATTATTTTTTATTCCAATAGGAAAAGCAAAACTTCAATGCAAAATAAACAAAGATCTGCATAATTTATGTTTTATAATAATAAAAGAAGACAAACCAACACTTCTTAGTGGCCGTGATTGTGAATTATTAGGTTTAATTAAACACAACAAAATTACAATACAAAAAGCAACAATAAAAAATAAAAGTAAAAATCATCAAAATATATCCAACAATAAAGGTAAAATAACAAAGAGTAAAAAAGATAAAAGTATTAAAACACAGGAAGTAAAAGAAAATGAAAACTTCAAGTCTATATATGAGCAATACAAAGATGTCTTTCAAGGTATGAGTTGTTATGAAGGTGAACATCACCTCACAGTAGACCCAACATTTAAACCAGTTGTCCATGCACTGAGATTAATTCCCCTAAGTATACATGAACAATTGCATGAGGAATTTAAAAAAATGGAAGATATTCGTTTACAACATGAAATATTAAAGAAATTGGGTGAAGAACAGTCCCATCAATTAATTGAAAATGAGAGAGAAGTACAGCGAAAATTTCAATTAGAAAAAGAAAGAGGAATGGCATAAAATCACTAATATAGAAGCTGAAATGTTAGAATTAGAAAATAAAATTCAAGAGTTGGAAAGATACAAAATTGATTAAAGTAATCCAAAGCAAGTTGATGTTAAAAATGAAGAGAATGCCAGGCTTGCTATTCACAATAAATAATTTCATGAAAAAGAATGTAATGTGTTAAGAATCAAAGTTCACAAACATCAATCTAGGGTAGAAGAATTAGAGAAAGAAAAAAAGTTTGAATTCTGTATTACATCAACAGATTCAACAGCTTAAAGATGATCTTCACAGTTTATCAGTTGTTCATCAGGATTTGTGATTACAAAACAGTAAATTAAAATCTTCTATTGATTTATTAACAAATGAACTGAAAGTTGTCAAAGCTGATTTTATCAAAATGAATAACACAGCTGAAAGATTCACAACAACTACACAGACACAAGAACTGGATGAGGAGGCACAGTTGCCCGTACCTGAGACAGAAATCATCACCATCAACATCAAATTATAATGGCACAGCAATAAGAATACCAATCGAACATTCCAAGATGACAGAAAAATCAAACCGAAAAAAAAGACCTCCAGTATATTCAAAAGACTATGTTTGTAAATAAATTTAAAAAAAGAGAGTTGTCATGTTATGGCTACAACTATAATTATGTACTGACACCTAGTGGTGACAACTGAGATTAGTGAGCGCACAACATCGCTCTAATGTTAGAGAATGTGAGTCGTTATTAAAGTTTGTTAGTTATCTAAACTGTGTGTATTTATTTATTTAGATATTACAGCTAAAAACATAACAAATATAATTTTTATAGATTTTAATATATCTATTAAAAGATGTTCTTGGATTTGGAAAACATTATACTATTAATTCCTCATTTGATTTTGTAAAGAAAATTCATAATATTAATATTAATGAAAATGATAGTATTTGCACATTTGATATATATTTTTTATATACAGTTCAATAGATAGATTAAAATCTTTAAAAATTATTTTAGATGCTATGATGTTAAAAAAAGTTGATGTTAAAATAAAATTTATAAATAATGTGTTATATTCTATTGATAATAATATATGTGCTATGTTTAATGAAGATTGTTATGAAATGGATTATGTTTGGCCTATTGGTCTTACTGTAGTTTCACAAATATATAGTTTTTTTAACATCAAGATATGAAGATATAATTCTTAATAATAATAATAATAATAATAATAATAATAATAATAATAATAATAATAATAATAATAATAATAATAATAATAATAATAATAATAATAATAATAATAATAATAATAATAATAATAATAATAATAATAATAATAATAATAATAATATATTACCAAGCTATTAAAATATATTACAAGTATGTTGATGATATTTTTGTTTGTGGATGTTTATATGATATAAATTTGTTATTTAATGAATTCTTTTGAAAAAAAAGTCAATTCAGTATTTGGATATTAAAGTTACTTGTAATAAAAATAAATTAGATTATTGTATGGAAATAAAAGATATTGAAAAAAAGAGATGCATTTCTTGGGATTCAAATGTGCCACTAGTATATAAATTATCTGGTTTAAAGAATAATAAGTTATGTAAATATAATTCTGATAAATAAGTAATATAAATGTATTTACTATGGATTTGTTAAATATTTGATATAATCATCAATTGTTTTATAATACTGTTAGTAAATTTAATTATAATTGTAATATTTTAAGTGCTATAAATATTGATAAAATGAAATATACTTGGATATGAATACCATATATAAATATATATGTAGATTCACTATTTATACTACTCTTAATTTAAATAGATTAATAAATAATTAAAAAATAGATGGAGTATTTTACATTGAAGTTGTATAATACACAAATGGCTGTGTGTTTGTAGAAAACACATATATAGGTGGATTTTGGTGTACATTGGTGTACATTGGCAAAAAGATCAAAGGAACATTTGTTGCTACATAAAAGCATGCAAAATTCCAAAGCAGAGAGTGTTAGAAATGATGATGTATCACCTTAAGTAATTTTTCATCATGATGTTACATGTAATTATGGTTTTGATTTAAATGAAGTAAAGATTTTGTGTATTTAAAGAAATAATAATAAACATAAATGTAAAGAAACTATGTTAATAAAAAAATGGAAAGCAACGTTTGATAATTAGACAAGCTGCTAATATAAAATGTAATGAATTGTGGGAAAATTGATGTATTAGGTAATTGTTTTTGTATACATTTATAATGATTTTTGTAATAGAATTTGAATATAGTTGATAACGATGACTTAGATAGTTGAAAGTACTTCTATTAAATTATAGTAGATATTTGTTTTTAAAATATTGTTTACTGTATTAATTATTCTATTGTTTTTTGAAAAATTTTTTTTTTTTTTTTTTTTTTTTTTTTTTTTTTTTTTTTTTTTTTTTATTTTTTTTTTTTTTTTTTTTTTTTTTTTTTTTTTTTATTTTTTATTTTTTTTTTTTTTTATTTAATTAAATTTTTTTATTTTTTTTTTTTTTTTTTTTATTTTCCCTCCCCTCCCTCTCCCCAACCACCCCTAAAATACACATTATTCTTCTTCTCCTTTTTTTTATATATATATATATATATATATATATATATATATATTTTTTATATATATATAGTGCAGATGTAATTCTTAATTCATTACTTATTTACTTTTGCATGTGATGGAATTTTCCAATAAATTATTATTATTATTTAATTTTATTAAACATTAAAGTGGTGGAATTTTTAAGTTGCTTATTGTTTTGTCTTTCTATTGAACAATACACTTGAGTTAATGGCTGGGGTATTTTTATTAGTTATATAAAAATAACTATTACTTTTCTTTTTACATCATGATTTTTTTTTCTATTTGCAGAGTAAGGTCATACAGCAAACAAACCCTGGATTAACTTTTTATTCGGCAAGATACCCATCTCGCCTCAGAAGTGATTTTTCCTTTTTTTTTCATGTGCTGATGTTTTGACACATGAATAAAAAAGGAAAAATCACTTTTGAGGCGAAATTGATATTTTAACGAACAAAAGTTAATCCAGCGAATTTGTTGTTCAAGCTGTCCAGTTCTAAATTATTATTTAAATAAGTCTTCAAAGTGATTGCAGAATTAACGGGATTTTACAAAAGAAAATATTATGGAGAATATTTTATTGCCTATAGGGTCGTTTCTCTCTTTAGGAGCAGAAAAAGGTAATTATAAATTCATATATCTGCTAGCTTTTTCTTTATTTGTTTTTATTTAAATGATAAACGTGTATTAATAATTTAATTGTTCTTTATTTTTTAAGAACTTATATTCTTGTAATATTACAAATAATACCTGTACACTTAACTTTGTTTTGTCATTTTTTAATTTCTCCGAAGAAATTTATAATATTATTGTCTGTCTTTTTGTAACGGGCATATTGGTAATAAAGTGATATTAAAAACGTAATTGTTCATCTCTGCAGAAAAAGACATGACAGTAAGGGTATACAATCTAATTTGCATGATGTTCATAATTTATACATAGTTGCAAATTCGAAATTATCAATCACATTTTTTAAAAAATATAACATTCTAATTTTGGTCCTTGGTATCAGTGTGTGATTGATTTATTTTATCCATCTGTTTCTAGTCTTTTCTTTTGTTACACTTTATTATTACTAATGAAGAATCTACTGTTACAATCCTTCTTCTCAATCATCCACAATAGAGAAGCTATATGCAAACATTAAAAATGATTTAATTCCCAATCTAGTTTTTACTAATAACACAAGAAATGCTAAATTTCTTATCAAGCTGTAGCAGTATTCAAATGTAATGTGCTGAGAAAAATATAAATAAAGCTTG
This sequence comes from Epiperipatus broadwayi, assembly GCA_028023455.1. Taxonomy (NCBI): domain Eukaryota; kingdom Metazoa; phylum Onychophora; class Udeonychophora; order Euonychophora; family Peripatidae; genus Epiperipatus; species Epiperipatus broadwayi. The sequence goes on along the minus strand of JAQFVV010000046.1, from coordinate 7,629,920 downwards.
AAGTTTTTAAAAATAATTAATAATTCAACTAGATAATGGAAAGCATCTAAAATAAAATTGGCAAGTGTTGTTAGCCAGGAGGGCATCACAGTAGCCTTGCAAACAAGTAGTTGGTTTCAGACGGTTGTGGATTTGCCTCCCGGCCGATGCTATGACATATGCAAAAAAAAAAAATACAAGAAAAATGTCATTATCACAAACCATTAACCAATAATCATCTTGGTTAGTAAAATTTACATAAAATAATAATAATAAATGATTGAAATAGATAATATTTAGTACAAATTTAATCTGCTATCTACATTTTTATTCAGTCTTTAAACACTGGTTCAAACATTAGGATGACTAATCATGGAACTGTAGATTTCATCGCAAAAATAACAATTTGTTTTAATGGTGGTACTGCTACAAATAAATTTATAAATTCACCATGTAATCTAAAAACCTTTAGTATTAATTAATTGAAAAGTCTTTGTATTTTGGCAATCTTTTATTTTAGTTTGTATTTCTTATTTGCTTTAGAGAAGAGGAATATAAAGGTGAAAGTTCAAAGAATTAAAAAAAATATGACGTTAACAATTTACAAAATGTGATAAACATCGAATACCATTTCTTATTTGTAAGTGAAAAACAAAATGTTTTGATAATTTTGCTTGTTATTCCTTTGCCTTTATTTGGTTTGTTTTATTTTTTTTTTGCTTTTCAAAGGTAAGGATACTACAATCTATGATCAGATCTTAGAATTTATACCACTGTTACTAAATAAAGACTATAAATTTACAGTGTAATCTAAAATGTCTTAGCATTATTTTTTATTGACAGGTGTTCTTTTTGCAGAATTTTTACTTTTTATAAATTCAATGTGATACCAATAATTATGCGCTTTTACGCTTGCTAGTAAAGCTATATTTATTAATATTTCATTACGCTTAGCGCTTTCAAAGCTCCATAGCTTGATATTCATAGCTGAGTAATGAGGGGGAGTATTCAATGTGAATAAAAAAAAGTCAATGATAAAAAATGAAATTACGTTTTCCAATCCCATTACACATTTTAACAAATATTTTTTTTTTAACTTGTTAAAAATTAGTTTGAAAATAAAATTTATATTACTCATTTTGTATATTTAAATTATTATTTGAAAATCACTGGAAAGAATAGGATTGGAGATGGTGTTTATTAAAATTGTTGCATTTACATTTTACTTTTGAATTTAGAAAAAAGTAAAATTCAAATTAATAAAAAATAAGATTTTATTTTGAGACTTTTTATTTTGGTAAATTGTTATTGCTTTAAACAAAGCCACTTCATTTTTATTTGGGGTGGTTTATTGCCTCTGTATTGCATGTAGGTTAGAGTTGCAATTTACATTAAAATTCAAAATTAATTTTCCATCCTGCCGCCCTCCTGTTTCTCCCTATTTTTTAAGGCCAATAAGAAAGAAAAAATAAGAATATTTAAAGGCAAAATAATAATTTTTAAAACAAATATATCAATTACAAATCAAAAATGGTTGTTTAATATTCTAAATCAATTAATTCTCTACTTCAAAATTAGTTAATAATTTAAATATAATTGATACTTCCGTCCTTTCTCTTCACTTTTTAAAAACTAATAAGATAAAAAAAGTAAAAACATTAAACGTAAAATGATAAGTATTTCAAAACAAATCTATTAAACACAAATCAAATGCTGTTGTTTGAAATTTTTCATTGAACCAGTTTTGTGAATCAAGATTTAGTATAATATGCTCTGAAATCCTAGGACAGAAATGGCACAAACAAAATTGTTCTTTTTTAGAAATGGAAATAATTTATTTTACTAAAAGTTAACACACAAAATAATGTATCAGTGCAATTTACTGCATGAATTTGTAAATTAAATCATAGTAGTGTTACTATGACAAACTGCCATTTTTCTTAAGAAATCTTCAAATGATCATATAGTCATGCCAATAATATTTTATGAGGTCAAAGCAGTGTATAAAAATAAATAAAAGATAAAAATAAAAGTGAAGATAGTCAATTAGATCAATGTCTTATATTCTTACCAGGATTTATTTTAAAATGAAAAGTGGTTATTGTTTTGTTAGATAAATCATTTTTATATCTTGTTATCATATTCCATTCAAAATTAAACTCAGAGATATGTTTCTTAAGTCGACCAAAACAAACCTCATACATTTTTTCAGAAAGACTAATATCAAGGTCTGCTGCCATGCGCTGGTAAAAATTTGATGCAACTGGAGAAGAATAATTACGTTTTCTAAAAGCTGCAATCATATTTAAAGTATCTTCAGTACCTGCCCATAGTTCTAATAATGATATAAAAGTATCATTCAATAATGTATACTTTGGTAAAATACAAAGCCTTTCATATAATACTGGAGGTGAAGGAGAAAAGTTTGTAGAAAGTGTTTCAGAACCATAATATAATGCTACAATATAAAAAAGAAACCACATTACAAAATTATAAATGTCTATGTAAATTAATAAGTAAATGGGATCTGCATTACATAATTAAAGTTTTACCACTGACAAGATGTATTTATGTGCAGCAACCAATAAGGCCAGTTCTGCATGCTGAAATAAATCCATAACAAACCTGTCCAAAATCAACAGCCAAAAGGTTTGAACAGATATGCTATGGTTAAGAATTTAAATTCTTTTCTGTAATAGAGATTGAATTTTCTAATTAATTTACATCTGCATTTACCATTGAATATATATATATATGAAAAACAAAAACAAGTTTTATGTACGTAAACTTGCTATTGCTTATATTTATGATCAACAGATGGAGCTTTACCAAGACTGCCAAACAAGCATATTTTTGTTTACATAAATGTCAGAATCAGAAATCACTGTCTCTTTCGTTAGCTCCACTCTCAGATCAGCTGATTTCAAGCTGATTTGCTATCATCAGTGAAGGATAGGAGTAAGAAACTAGACCTAAAACACTATCTCCAAGTGGTTATGCAACAAGTTCCTATCAGTTTGCAAGCTTGAATTTTTTAGACACGTAAATGAATTCAAACTCAGCTTATCAAGCCAGATAGCGATATAGGTCTGATATCAGTTCAGTTTCTCCACATAGTCAAAGCTTCTGCAATATAAATCATCGCAAGAAACCTTAAAGGAACATTTATGAAAAGCAAAAACAAGTTTTATATATTATAATGATCAAAATGAAAGTGAAGATCGAATCTAACTGCAAACTTCGATATCTGCTCTACAGAGCGCCATCTAGGCATTTAAACCTAGAAAAATTTATAGAGTAGGCAGATACGTGCTGTTAAGATTCCACTTTATTAAATATTCAGATCGTTAGCCCAAGTCACTAGCTCAGTGGAGACGCAGAGATAAAAATCTATATCTTAATTTATATCTTAAATATCAATAAATAAAAGCCACTGCCAGAAATTAACACATAAAAATATTTATTTACGCACATATAAAATAACATGTAAATTTTGAGGAATAAATTCAACATTTTAGATTTTTCTATTAATCTTTTAATTTTACATTTAACTAAGTTTCAATGAGTTTAATATTTTATTTAGGTAGTCAAGTATGAATAGACTACAAAGATCTGCATTTGAAAAGAAAATATTCTTCCCTGATTTAACCTTAGGCAACAAATTTTGCAATCAAACTGGCGCCAATCCATCTGATACATTCATGTATTCAATGTAGCATGAAAATATGACAACACAAAATACTATACTGTCAGGAAGGTACATCTGATCAGTAAGTAGAATTAGAGAAGACATTGTCTCTCCACCAACAGGAATGTGACATCTGTTGGTGAATAGAACAATAAACATAAAACTCCATAGGAATGGACTGCGGTCCTTTGCCGTCTTACAAATCCATCCATAGACAAACAGAAGGTGTGTGGTGTATATCTATAATCCTGCCCATAGTGGATCTCATACTATATCTACAATTACACAAATATATCCAATCCATTGAACCAATTCAACTACGAAATGAATAACCTAAGATTACCCTCCCTTAATATAACTTTACAAAACTATATAGCCATTCATGCCCGACTTACGTTTACCATTTAAATACATTCGCACAGATTATTTTTATACAAATTGTTTTATAATGTCGAGTATAGATCGGTTGCACAGATTCCACGATCAAAAACATTCCAAATTAAATACAACCGATCAAAATACAAAGTCAATCGATAACGTCAATTGCTGAGGGAATACAGGAGACCCTTTGGCATTCATCGTAAGATGCCCACATTAACATCGTTGACCTATATATTCTAATCAAATGTGAAAACTTCAACATAATCAATCACTAACGAATCTATGCAACGTCTATACCCAACCTAAATTTCATCATTTAAAATTTAAACAATAAATTATTTATACAATAAGAAAAAAAATGGAAATGATTTTTATCAATTGGAAAACATATAAAATTAAACATTATTAATTTGATTTTAAACTTTAAAAAAAGTCAGATGGAAGTTCATAAGCTTGAACAAAAGTTCTTAATTATTTTTGAATTTAGAGTTCATGTCAATATAGCTTACGGTAGAAGAGTCCAGGTTTCTGCTTTTAATTCCCACGATGCCTCCATTGGAAGATAATGTTCTGGAGATGGCAATAGCTGGTTCAAGGTATCACAGTCTTTTCCTTTTTCTTTTTTAAATAGAGAGTGTGGTATGTGCATCCTACCACAACTCTCAAACACACAACGCTGGAACTGTCCGAAAAAACTGTATTTTCCTTTTTATATTATCCTCCCGGATTCAATCAACAAAATGTCACTAATCCATCTCTTTCGTTAGGGTCCAAGCCAAGGCTTAGTGCTTCCATTGGTCAAGCTAATTTCTCTTTATTTTCTTATCTATCTCTCATCAGATCATTTTAATTATACAAGAACCCAAGGGCCAGTTTGGTTTTCGATAATTCATAAACAACCATTTCCATTTACAGATTACAAGAATTAATTAATACCTGTTTTTATTTTTAAATCTTGTACTTTTTTTTTTTTAAAAAATGTACGTTCAAATACTTATTTGTTTTTTTTAAAAAAAAATATTTTTAAAGTTTGGCATCTGTGTGAATGTATATACGCTTAACAAACATTTTAATTTTAGCATTTAGTTTTTTACTTTTATTTGCGAACTTTTAAGTTTTTATTTTAAATTAATGTAAGGACATATTTATATATCGTTACAATATGTAAACTTGCTATCGCTTGTATTTATGATCAATAGATAGAGCTTTACCAAGACATCCAAACAAGTGTATTTTTGTTTACATAAACATCAAAGTCAGAAATCACTGTCTCTTTCATTGGCTACACTCTCAGATCAGCTGATTTCAAGCTGATTGGGTATCATCAATGAATGTTTCTTGCAATGATTTATATTGCAGAAGCTTTGACTACATGGAGAAACTGAACTGATATCAGACCCATATAGCTATCTGGCTTGATAAGATGAGTTTCAAGACATTTACATGTCTAAAAAATTCATGCTTGCAAAGTGATTGGAACTTGTTGCATAAACGCTTGGAGTTAGTGTTTTAGGTCTAGTTTCTAACTCCTATCTTTCACTGATGATAGCAAATCAGCTTGAAATCAGCTGATCAGAGGATGGAGCCAAGGAAAGAGACAGTGATATCTGACTCTGACGTTTATGTAAACAAAAATATGCTTGGTTGGAGGTCTTGGTAAAGCTCCATCTATAGATCATATATATATATATATATATATATATATAGATATATATATATATATATATATATATATATATATATTGTAACCTCTGCATTCATCATTTATATCACTTTATGTACAATTAAATAATGAGGTGCCAATTCCCTACAAGATAGAATAAATTTATAATTGAAATTTCTTTATACTGATAAACTCTTATGTTGTTATTCCTCTATGGCTTAGCTCAGTTGATGTTATAGGATATGGTAGTCATATTGTATGCCAATAAGGATGATATGAACATTCATAAACAACAATTCCTTAATGTGAATTTAATTATGTTCCAAACATTTATTCAATAATAAGAACTATTGTTTAATGAATAATTATTGCATTCAGTACAGTTTAGACAATGATGAGAATCGGGTATTTTTTGCCCACATCAACATGTATTCGAAACTAAGTAAAACATATTTTCGACACTGCGATATTAAGATCTGTTACATTTAGACTGTCTAAGTAAATGACCTATATTAGCAAATCTGTATATTCCATATCTATATTTTATTAATCATATGTGTGTGTAAAAAATGGACAATCGAATGTGTATAATAAAACAAGTTATATGGGATATTACTTCAATAAAACATTTATTGTAAACAAAAGACGAAATAAATGAAAAAAAAAAAATTTATACACCTTAGTAGTAACTAGAATACTTCTTTTATAAAAGCACAAATTAACTTATATTTATTATAACAATTTAAATGATAATTCTACTATTGCCTTCTTTTACTTATACAAAATAAATTTTCTCATAAACTAATATTTCATTCATACTGAAGGATGAATTGTTACAATAAAAGGAGTAGGATATTAATAAGATATGTAATATGATTTACTAACTATTTGTAACCAATAATTTTAGTAATAGTTTTCTCCACTATTTCTTTATTGACCATATTTTCGAGTATGTGTGCTATCATAACATTACAAATATAATGCATTTAAAAAATCATACTTTTACTAGCTTATTTACAGAACAAATGGCATAACAAGTTAATCATTAAACTAATGATCTTTTAAAACGTATTATATACATTTATAAAACACTTATCTGATATTATTAATTAACAATAACTACATCCAAATGAAAGGGAGGGGAATAATAATAACTAAACATTCACATCTATATGTGTGAGGGTTAACTAACATTTCTAAACACAACCTTAACTCATTAATCTACCATCCACTACCTTTAAGACATAAAGGTTACAGAAGTTAGCCAACTTATTATTAATAACTGGAGCATTTGCTACTTAATTTAAAAGAAAAAGAAATACAACTACTTCAGTGATATGCTCTAAAATAAATAAGTACACCAACCACCCACGATTCAATAAGCAAACAGTCAGGAGAGTAAAACTCAATCCATGTAATACAATTATCCCTCAACCATTTCTACATTCAAATGCACCTAACATATTTCCTACACAAACAAATTTATAAACAGATAAGATTTTAATTCTCTATTTTTTTAACAAATCGCACCAACAAAATTGAAATAAAAATAAAATACAATTTTGAAAAAAAAATTCTAATTTATAACAATGCACACATACTCGAATATAGGATTATATATGCTATGATTTCTAAATCATATAAGGTAATATACTGTCTTATAATAATAATAACAGGCTATACTAGCTTTAAAAAAAAATTACATTTCTAGTATAAGCAAAAAAAATACCTATCAACATTTAACCATTAAACGTTGAATTATTTTAAACATGAAAGTTTGAAATTTTAAACAAAAGTATACACTGCTTCTGATAAAAAAAATGAATTAAAAAAAAAATGTTGCCACTATTGGTTGAAGTATAATCTGACAAGAGCTGTGATATTTTTTGATATTTTAAAATCTCCTAGTAAACACAAGAAACAACATTGGTATATAATGGAATTATTCTATTAATCACTAGAAACAAAATTTTCAATTCAATAACATAATCCTGGTAAAGGTTTATCACTTTATTTTTTTAATTTTTAATGCTTAATATATTTTTTTCATTTTCATTGTCGATGATCCATCCCTGCATGCATATATTGTTATAATCAATTACTAAATATTGTTAAATAATGCATTTAATTATTCATTTTTATTTATATATGTGAAATATAAAGTTCTTTGGTATATAACTATCCCATTAGAAAAACAAATTAAATTGGATAAATTCTTTCCTTTTATTTTTACTTTGCATAATATAAATAGAAACCTTTTAAAGACTAAAAATATTGAAAGTGTTTCACAATTGCATTGAATATAGTTATTCTTAATCATCTTCATTTCTAATAAGTTTTTATAATTCAAATATTATTGATTTATAATAAATATTTTCAATGAACTATAACTGATAATCTTATGTGATATTCAAACATTTTTATATATAGTAAAAATTTAAACTGTCGGTTGACAAAAAGTCAGAGCTGGAACCTTGAAAGTTTATTCTTCCATGTGTAATATTATTAAAATAAGTATGAGATTAAAACCATCCACAGAAAAAGTAGTAAAATTTCACGATGGTATTTTAATTATAACACTATCTTTTTTTAAAAACTGATTCAATTTTCTATAACTTTTTTTTACCTTTCCTTTTTGGAATCTCTTGTCAACAAAAAAAATAAACACAGAAATATACTGTCACAACCTCTTTTTCTTATTATCATAAATTTGGCAATATGCCTGAATTTTCTTGCTTATAAATGTTAACAATAGAGTATTAGAACAAAAGGTAAAAATAATATTAAATATTAAATATTAACTTACAAATGCTACCGAATAATAAACAGATAATCTTTACAATTTTAAATGTAATATTTTAAGTATACATAATTAGTAAATATAAAAAAAATTAAAAAAAATAATTCTAATTAATTATATATGTGTGTATCTGTTTACTATGGCATGTAAATTTTGCTATTACAATTTAGACATTATCAGTAATATGATAAAATTGAAAAAAGTGTAAGATGATGTAAAATGAACATACACCCACATATACAAGTTAAATCTTGGTTTGGAATAGATAATAATCCAGAAAACCAATGAATAACACCTGCTCTAGCTTTCCTATTAATTTTGCTCTCATACTAACATTTTTTGATGTCGTACATCTTTCTCTTCCACTACTTGACATATAATAACTTAAAATTTTATTAACTGGTACACTCAACTAAAGTTTTAATTTTTTTAAAACCTAATTTTAAATAGTAAATTATATTACAATTCATTTTTCTAACATAATTATCTCTAGCCATTATCCACAAATGTGAACTTCTCACATCTCTTCCTGGTGCCAACTTGGAAGGTCACAGTCCTCCCTTCTTATGAAAGTAAAATAAATTGGATAAACAACAACAAATATTAATAGCCTATCAAATTTCACATTAAGATTAATTTATAATTAGAAAATAATGCTCATGGAACAAACATTCACATTCATTAATCTTTTATTAATTGTGTTTTGCAGGATATGAAACTAAACTGTGAGCATTTTAAGTAACTTTAAATCATGTGTTCATATTCTTTATCTCTTTTCTTCTGACAAGTTTTCTCTACAAGATTTCATTTTCACTTTATTGGATTTAACTCTAGTCTTTTTAATATATCTTACTTTATTCTTCACTTTCTAAAGATGATTTACATTAAATAATTATTCCTTTACACCTTTGAGTTTGATCTTAGCCTCTCCTAAATATCTTTCTGGATTAATAACTTTCCTAAGAAAATTTATATCAAACTTCTTTGTATTCATAATTTTACATTTGATTTTTATCTTACCAACTTCTCTAGCATGACTAACCCTTTTTATGATATATTCCACACTAAATATTACATGTTTAATATCTCCATAAAATACCTTTCTGCAAACATTCACCGTCACTTTATGATCTAAATAATAGAGAACACAGTTTGAAATTATGCTTTCATTTTTATTTTTAAACTTTTTACTTGTAATATCAATTAACAATTAATTTTCCAAAATTTCTGGATACTTCATGTCTAAAGAAATTATTTCTGTCTTCATTGATTTACTAACTCCCTTCTCTTTATCAAGATTCTTCTTGAAATCTTTGAGCATGTATATGTCTACATTTTTATATAATTCTGAGTCTTGATTAACTATTTTTCTAAGTTTTTTGTATGCCCTTAATTCTTCCTTGGCTAAACTAATGTTTTTACTATCTAGTTTAACAATCTTCTGATTATCTTCCTTAAACAGCACTATTGAATCAACATCAGATATTTTAACTTTCTGTAGTGGATTGTTAACACTTGACTCTAACAGTACTGGTTTGAATACCTGACCTTTAATATTCTCTTGCAGTTGTAGCTTCATTTCTAGTATTTCTAATTTTATTTCTAGTTTCACTTCTAATTTTATCTACATACCTGACTTTCTATTTTCTCCTCTAAAACCTGCATCTTCCTAACTGTACTAGCTCTTATTTCTTTTATTTCCATCTTCAGTTTAACACTTCCAATTTTATTTCAGCAATCTTTTCCTCTGATTTATCTTGACTCAATTTTATTTCAGCCATCTTCTCCCCTGATTTATCTTGACTCAATTTTTATTTCAGCCATCTTTTCTTATGATTTATCTTGACTCAATTTTATTTCTTTTATCTCTGACTTTAGTTCTGCTTGGCCTGATTTTAATCAGTTAATATCTCTCTGAACCACAACAACATGTCACCATCTATAAATTTAGGGAGTGTATCTCTCATCCTACTAGATTCTCCATGGGACATATACATGGTTCCAATTCCTGATCCAAGGTCAGGAGACAATGAAACCATGTCTGGAGATGGTGTCTCTTGAGACACACCCAAACTATCATATAAGTTAAACTCTTCCATTATATGATACTTTAAAATTTATTAATACACTACTCAAAGAAATTAAGGTGCACCAGCTCCAACTTCCACCAAACCAACAATTCAATTTCACCATCATTACTCAAAACCACATAAAATTTCTACAGTTTATTTAATTTTATTTCCCCATATAACATCGACTTTCTACACGCACATAGACAAGAAGACATCAAATTTTAATCAGATAACACTGATCCAAACATAGTTGGAATTATAAACTAAATTTTGCATGATCCACTATAATTATATTGAATATTACACCAATTTAAAATATTGATAAATATAAAATAATTCAAGCATGTTCATTTATCTTTATGCTGTGTTGGGGTGCATTCAAACATTATAACCAACATTTATAACCATATAAAAAAGAATTTTATAACCAAATAAAATTAATGATGACATGCATTTACTATGATATCTGATACACAATTTACAATTAAATAAAAAAGACACTAACCTTTGCATAAGAATAGAAAAAATAGCCCTTTAAGAATGAACTATATACTCAGGTTATATACTCATCCATTCCTCTAAAGATCTGACAGATACTGAAAGCCAAAAGAATGATTAGCAGTTCACAATCTTGAGATAGATAAAAGAATTCAATCACTGCTCTTAAAGCAGACAATGCTCCATGAATACGCAGATGATCGCCCCACTTCAATCATTCTAAGCTACAACAACCCATAATAGTTTACTGCAAACACTATCACACTGCCCTGCTTGTATCCAAGTCTTAGGGGCTATTATTTATAAAATATTGCTGTGCTCATCTTTGGTAGTCTTAGAAGTATATATATATATATTAGAAATAACTATGGTTTGCTCTCTTTGGAGTCTTAGAGGCAAAATCATGGCAGGACTACTGTTAACTGTTTCACGATAAATAGTAACTGATATCATAATTTGGGTTGGAGCAGTGAATGAGATCAATCAGTCACAAGTGGCATGAATACATAACATCCTCAAGACAATGACAAAAACTCCCCATCCATCACCAGAACTTATAACGGAACTCCAACAATCAAATATCTAATCTAACCTTCAAAATTATAGGCTTTCTCCAACATACATTTTCTAAATGTTAACAAAATTATTACTCTATAATTTAACACCATCAATAATTCTATGCTTATCTGACAGCAATGCTATATTTCATAGTCAAGCAAAATATTTAAAAAAAAACAATGCTATCAACTTTAATACTTACTATAAGTTGTGATATTTATATAATTTTAAAATTGACACAAAGCTGTTTCATGGCTGTATTTATTTATCACCATAAATAAATGCAATAATAGTAATCATCATCATCTAAACATAAGGCCAATATATATATATATATTGAAACAGACAGATCGAAGAACCGATCTTCGTTTCATGTGTTTTTAAGTACGGTAATTCGAACTACTATCCGCCCGCAGTGAGATTTGTCTATTTTCAGTCATAATAAAAAAATTAGTTATATATATTATGTTTTGTAAATAAATATGTAAGGTTCCGTATATAAATGTCACAAACCATGAAATAATATTTGTGTGTGCGTGGTTTGTGAATTTGTATCAATTTAATTTAAAGTTCATTGCGGGCGTATTTGTTTAAATTTTAGCTTTTTGTAAAATTATACAAAGTCGTTTAAAAATACTGATCAAAAGTCACATTCCTTTGATCAGTGTTTTTAATTAAAATCTAAATTGCAAAATGTACAGAGTAATTAAATTGTATTCGAAATTAGTTAAGGAATTTATATGTGTAATTACTGAGTCAATTTAAAAATTGCGTATTAAAGTAAAAGATTGCTGGAAACGGAACAATAAAAAGGATAATTGAGATTGTATGGTCAAGCTGAATGGCTGGAGGCTGGAAAAAGTAGGCGGAGCCTAAAAACAAAAATCAGGCGGAAAGGTCAACTGTGGCGATCTTAGAGAAAAACTAACATTCTAACTTTTGAGGTCTTTGAGAGAGGTAGTCTCAAGACAGCACAGCAGTTGAGAGTAATTCAAACAAATTTGTTAAGAAGTTCACCGGTAAACCGCAATGTTGATGGGCTAAGTGCCAGGAGCTGGTCTCTGCCCTGCCAATTTGGATCTTCGTGCCGCTGACTGATCATGTGTTATGTGCTTCATAATTTCCAGCTTCCAATCTCCAAATTGACAATGCCTTGCAAATAACTTTCAAAATGCGCGCCTACGTTCGTCGGAAATATAAATCGTAAGAAGCCAAGCCGGATGAAGAAAGAAGGGTAACTGTGTTACATGAACTTTTAACTTTCTCCCGAGCTTAATGTTATCAATCAAATAAATGACATGTAAGTTTTTATCTTGTTTATAATGATACTGTTTAACCTGTCAGTAAATTTTCTTTTCTTTTAATCCTCCGCTCTAGTCTTTAGAAATAATTCATAAAAATTGTAATTAATAGTAATAATAATTCAAATGAATGCATTTATATTTTTTTTTGTTGCTTATTCCATAAACAAACGATGCCAATAGTAATATTTCCCAACTCTGTGTAAAACTAGTGTATAATGATGATTAAGTTATTTACAAGTAATTCCGTTTTCTGAATTAAATATTCTTTCATATTCCGAGTTGGTAAATGTTAACTCACTTTATTATTCTATGTTAAGTTGTCATATAATTGTAATCTAAGGTTCAATCTTAAATATATAAAATGATTTCCGAGTATTATATTAATGTCATATATGAAATAAGAAATAACTCACTGTATAATTTGATACTATCGCTACCGCCTGTCAACCTGGAGGGTTAGGGGTTTCAGAGTAAAATTAATTAATTATTGTTTTCGCGGTCAGTTTAATTCCGCTATGTTTTATTGGGATAAGGATCTCAGCCTGTGGCGTAGAAATAGACGAATAGATTCCAGGTTTTGTATAATTTCTTTTAAAAATCCACTTCAAGTACTCGTCCTTCATGTTTGTGGCAATGCCTTCTCTTCGCTGAAGTTAGCGTCTCGCCATACTACCATTGGGGAAAGAAAGCAGTTTCTTTCCCAGGTAATCTCTTGGATCACCGGGTTTCGAAATGATCCCGGCTGGTTGTAGTGTCCCGGATCTACTTGGGGGCATTAAGCCTTGTCAAAGTACAAGCCGCCCGGTATTCCGTTGATGCACCGCAAGTGATTACTGTAGGGCTCTTGAATCCAGGCAACCACCCGTACATCTATCTCCTATGTTGTATTTATATAAAACCTCCTCCAACTGTTCGTCTACGTAACGGCTCGAGTCTATTCGAATAAAATAAGTTAATAAATAATCTTTAGATAAATATTTTTTCAATGCTCAAATACTCTGATTCTCTTAGCCACCCCTCAATCATTTAACTACACAGCTATTGGCATGAGTTTGTTCACCAGATAAAATGATTACTAAAGACTAGTAGCCAAATACAAGAGGATTCATGAAAGTCTTACCGTACTGTTGAATACTATGTTTATATGCTTATATTTCTATTTTCTTATTAAACAATTTATTTAATATAATTTTGTGTCCTCCACCTTATTACTCTCCAAGTCTATTTAACCATTTTCTGTCTGTATTGGCAACTTAAATATATACGTTACATGAATGACCGTTCCAGTATCTAGAGTCTAATAAATCTATATATCATTAACTGTAAGAATTTAGTCTATGTTCTGAGCTGAGCTAGAAAAGGGATAACCCCGTGCTGTTATAAAGTCATCATCGGTTGGTCATACCGGGGTTTGGGTTTGAATTCAGTTGGCGTTTGGAATGTATTCTTAAACGTGGACTGGGTTTGAACTCGGGTACTGTGTATGAGTAAGCGTGGTGGATTTATACCGGTACAGTTATTAAATTTTTGGACGCCCTCCGTGGTGCTCCGATGAAGAAATCTCCCACACCCTGCAGAGTGAACGAGAGTAAACAGTTAAATGATAAAAATATTCAATTTTTTTTTTGTTTGTCATAAGATCGATATGTATCTGGCGTATTAAAATGCGCAAGCTAAAACTATAGTTGAGTAAAACGAGAATATAAAATTTTTTTTTCAAGGTTCAGTATATAGTCTACTCCCAAATATCGTTAAGAAACAGAGTGAAGATTTTTTTTTTGAAAAGAGAGCGGAAGCGATTTGTGCGTGTAATTAATTAAAATAAATGAGTGTTATTCCATAATTTTTTTTTTGCGAGTCCAGTCTTGTTGTTTAAATCAAATGAAAAAGTAAAGAAGTAGAATTAAGTCCAGGTCTGAAAAAAAAAAAAATAAAAACGTGTACGCGTATATATATATTTGTGTACGCATATATATATATTTTCGTTTGTTGTTTAAAATGTTTTTTTTGGGAAAAAAGTAAAGAAGTAGGTACTTTTGTGTTTTAAAAATAAAAACGTGTGTGCATACATATATATTGTAATATAAAAATTTTATCAGAGTCAGAGTTAATATTAATCATTCCCTATACAAAACATTAAGTTTTGAATCAAATGATTACTAGGTCATGTAAAAAGTATATATTTGGGGATCAATGGATTAAATTATCTATTGGTCACATGTTGCTGGCTGGCGCCTTTCAAATAAATTTGTCAGCAAACATGTTTGTCCATACAGCAGTGGTGGGTTTTGTTGGGTTCAAAGGAGAGAATGGTGGCGTATATATATAAAAAGAGAGAATTACTGACAGAAATACAAAAAAAAAAAAAAAAAAATACTGTGTTATGTACCCATTATTAATATGTTTATCTTATAGGACTGAGGAGAACAGTGCGAACTGGGTGAAAGAAAGTTTTTTTTTTCCTGTATATTTGTAGAAATGATTTAAACATGTCATATTGTATATGCCTAAATAAAGAAAAAATAATATTAACAGTGAAAAGCGTAGATAACAGAAACCAGACGGAACGTAGGCGTAGGAAGAAAAGAGAGAAAGGAAGGAAGCCACACGAACAGTATCAGCAGCGGGGGAGGATTTGGCACTAGGAGCAGGGATCAGTACCTTTATGTTAGATATACAAATCAAAGTGTTGTACAAAGCGAATTTTTATGCTGAAGACATTTGTAAGTAAAAACGAAGAGGAAATGGCAGAAATAGAAGGAAGCGAGCATGCGTCCGCGACTGGTGCAGAGACGTCGGACACATCCAGCGACCGCGAAATTGTATTCAAGGAATTTCAAGATAAAAAAAAAAAGTTTTAGACGATTGGAGAGGAACACCAAACAGAGGGAACATGATCGTGATGCGAAGTTCGATGCGATCCTCAGAGAGATGAGAGAGGACAGGAAGATCATGATGGCGATGATGGCGAGTATGTTAAGGATTGAAGAATGGCGTATGGGGTCGGACGTTAAAACAGGTAGGGAAGGTAAAACAAATATTAGTGCGAGGAAGGGAGAAGAGGACCAAACCATTCCGATGGGATTAGAAACTCTGAGCGAAGTAGCCATCGAAGAGAAGACAGGCCAGGACCTAGATGTCGAAAATGTTGAATTAGAAAGGCAAACTGAGGCGCAGGGCCAGCGTGAAAACCAAATAGCGACAATGGGAACTTGTAACAAAGAAAGAGAAATAAAAAGAGAGCAGGCCGTAGACACACCAATAAGAATGATTAACATTCCTCACGTAGGATCATCTATCCAGATTCAGACGTTTAGAGGCGACCCCGGGGAAAATCCAGCCGTGCATCTGGACAGCATTAGAGAATTTCTGTGCTTCCACCCGATGAGTGAAAAGGAGAGGATAACGGTCGCCAGCCATTATCTGAGGGAATCGGCGAAGGCGTGGTGGAAATTATTGAAACAACCACCGAGTACTATGCGAGGCTACGAAGAAGCTATTTTGAAAAGGTATTGGAGTGTGGAGAAGCAGGAGGGACTGTTACACAAGTTCTCGAATTTGAAATACGACGAAAGTAGCAGACAGAGTTTTGCAGCCTTCTTCACGCACCAAGCGATGATATTTAAATCCCTCACCGCTTTTAACTACACGGAGCAGCACATTACTCGTATCGTCGTGCATAACCTACCACCGTGGGTGCAAAGGATAATGCTGGGGAGTTGCCCCATGTCGTTCGAAAGGACTGTAGAACTGCTAAACCAGATCGACTATGGGGACTTGTATCCAACAAAAAGGGAATGGGAGCAGTGTAGTTATAATACCAGGCCATTAAAACCTTATATACCTCCCGACCCAGGGAGAAAGTAGAAATAACAATAAATGATAACCCGGAAAACGACCACTGTGACATGCCTATGATGATGAATAAAGGAATTACGGTAATACACCCACCTTTGTAAATGTTAAATTTAAACCCTCACCCAGACTGTTCTCCAAGGTCGATCAATTGTGAAAAAAAGAGAGAAGAAAAAAATGTTAACCAGAAAATTATGTATAATCATTTTTTTTTGTTGTTTTTTTTTTAAGTGAGAAGAAATGAAACAGACAGATCGAAGAACCGATCTTCGTTTCATGTGTTTTTAAGTACGGTAATTCGAACTACTATCCGCCCGCAGTGAGATTTGTCTATTTTCAGTCATAATAAAAAAATTAGTTATATATATTATGTTTTGTAAATAAATATGTAAGGTTCCGTATATAAATGTCACAAACCATGAAATAATATTCGTGTGTGCGTGGTTTGTGAATTTGTATCAATTTAATTTAAAGTTCATTGCGGGCGTATTTGTTTAAATTTTAGCTTTTTGTAAAATTATACAAAGTCGTTTAAAAATACTGATCAAAAGTCACATTCCTTTGATCAGTGTTTTTAATTAAAATCTAAATTGCAAAATGTACAGAGTAATTAAATTGTATTCGAAATTAGTTAAGGAATTTATATGTGTAATTACTGAGTCAATTTAAAAATTGCGTATTAAAGTAAAAGATTGCTGGAAACGGAACAATAAAAAGGATAATTGAGATTGTATGGTCAAGCTGAATGGCTGGAGGCTGGAAAAAGTAGGCGGAGCCTAAAAACAAAAATCAGGCGGAAAGGTCAACTGTGGCGATCTTAGAGAAAAACTAACATTCTAACTTTTGAGGTCTTTGAGAGAGGTAGTCTCAAGACAGCACAGCAGTTGAGAGTAATTCAAACAAATTTGTTAAGAAGTTCACCGGTAAACCGCAATGTTGATGGGCTAAGTGCCAGGAGCTGGTCTCTGCCCTGCCAATTTGGATCTTCGTGCCGCTGACTGATCATGTGTTATGTGCTTCATAATTTCCAGCTTCCAATCTCCAAATTGACAATGCCTTGCAAATAACTTTCAAAATGCGCGCCTACGTTCGTCGGAAATATAAATCGTAAGAAGCCAAGCCGGATGAAGAAAGAAGGGTAACTGTGTTACATGAACTTTTAACTTTCTCCCGAGCTTAATGTTATCAATCAAATAAATGACATGTAAGTTTTTATCTTGTTTATAATGATACTGTTTAACCTGTCAGTAAATTTTCTTTTCTTTTAATCCTCCGCTCTAGTCTTTAGAAATAATTCATAAAAATTGTAATTAATAGTAATAATAATTCAAATGAATGCATTTATATTTTTTTTTGTTGCTTATTCCATAAACAAACGATGCCAATAGTAATATTTCCCAACTCTGTGTAAAACTAGTGTATAATGATGATTAAGTTATTTACAAGTAATTCCGTTTTCTGAATTAAATATTCTTTCATATTCCGAGTTGGTAAATGTTAACTCACTTTATTATTCTATGTTAAGTTGTCATATAATTGTAATCTAAGGTTCAATCTTAAATATATAAAATGATTTCCGAGTATTATATTAATGTCATATATGAAATAAGAAATAACTCACTGTATAATTTGATACTATCGCTACCGCCTGTCAACCTGGAGGGTTAGGGGTTTCAGAGTAAAATTAATTAATTATTGTTTTCGCGGTCAGTTTAATTCCGCTATGTTTTATTGGGATAAGGATCTCAGCCTGTGGCGTAGAAATAGACGAATAGATTCCAGGTTTTGTATAATTTCTTTTAAAAATCCACTTCAAGTACTCGTCCTTCATGTTTGTGGCAATGCCTTCTCTTCGCTGAAGTTAGCGTCTCGCCATACTACCATTGGGGAAAGAAAGCAGTTTCTTTCCCAGGTAATCTCTTGGATCACCGGGTTTCGAAATGATCCCGGCTGGTTGTAGTGTCCCGGATCTACTTGGGGGCATTAAGCCTTGTCAAAGTACAAGCCGCCCGGTATTCCGTTGATGCACCGCAAGTGATTACTGTAGGGCTCTTGAATCCAGGCAACCACCCGTACATCTATCTCCTATGTTGTATTTATATAAAACCTCCTCCAACTGTTCGTCTACGTAACGGCTCGAGTCTATTCGAATAAAATAAGTTAATAAATAATCTTTAGATAAATATTTTTTTCAATGCTCAAATACTCTGATTCTCTTAGCCACCCCTCAATCATTTAACTACACAGCTATTGGCATGAGTTTGTTCACCAGATAAAATGATTACTAAAGACTAGTAGCCAAATACAAGAGGATTCATGAAAGTCTTACCGTACTGTTGAATACTATGTTTATATGCTTATATTTCTATTTTCTTATTAAACAATTTATTTAATATAATTTTGTGTCCTCCACCTTATTACTCTCCAAGTCTATTTAACCATTTTCTGTCTGTATTGGCAACTTAAATATATACGTTACATGAATGACCGTTCCAGTATCTAGAGTCTAATAAATCTATATATCATTAACTGTAAGAATTTAGTCTATGTTCTGAGCTGAGCTAGAAAAGGGATAACCCCGTGCTGTTATAAAGTCATCATCGGTTGGTCATACCGGGGTTTGGGTTTGAATTCAGTTGGCGTTTGGAATGTATTCTTAAACGTGGACTGGGTTTGAACTCGGGTACTGTGTATGAGTAAGCGTGGTGGATTTATACCGGTACAATATATATATATATTGTGCCCTTTTGTATGGGTCTCCATAAATTGTTGTATCAATCTATTTAAAAAATTTTAAATTTAAGATATATTTAACTATATGATGTTAATTTTGTTTATAACAATCTTTTAAAAAAGTGTAACTAAAGTAATTCATGAGTATTTGATATGTGAAAATTGTGCTGATGTTTGAGAGAGACATTTCAATGGGAATGATAATGGTATATGGTTGGGAAAACTGGCCATGATCAATACTGCATTAATAAATTTAATAAATAAATGTTTAAAGTTAAAGTTTTAAAAAGACAAGTTAAAATTAAATGCATATATTTATTGTTGATAAAAATTAATATTTAATAAATGAATATAAATATTTTAATTATTAGTAGTACATAATAGAAGATTAATATTTGATTTTAATAATATCGAATTATTATTTTAAAAGTTGTTATAAGATATTATTTATTTTAAAAATATTTATTTTTAAAAAATGAATTGTTAGTTTATTTTTAGATTATTACAAGCGTTTGTAGCTTTGTTGTAAAAAAAACAGATGTTAATTAGACACATACACACATGCTTGGGAGTTTTTTTTAGTAAAGTTGCAAAGCTATTTTAAAAATTCTGTTATAAAATTTATAAATATTATATTGGCTATCATGAGATAAAAATAAAAATAATTAATGTGAAATATTAAATCTGATTTTTAAAATACTGCTTAAAAAACATAACGAATAAAAATAGACTTAGTTTGTTTATAAAAATAATCTTATAAAAGTTAAAAGTGAAATAAAGTAAGAAAGTATATTTTTAAAAAATGTTTAATGGATTTAAATAAACGATAAAGATTAATTTAAGAATTTAATAATGTGATAAATAATAAATATTAAATAAGTCATTATTTATTTTTAATTCTGTCTTGTTGGTAAAATATGTAAATAAGCTAGCAAGTCGATTGTTTAATTCACCAATCAAGTGGGAGTTTTCTTCCGGTATAAAACCAAGGTTCAATTGTTCGGAGGGGACTTGTGATTGAAATTCTTAAAGTAAAAGGTGCTATTAGAAATAGCTAAGTAATTATAGATGCTCTCAAAATCGTTTTTTTTTAAATTATAAGAGAGTAGTTTTTTAAAAATAATTTATAAAAGTTATCAATAAATATGCAGTGTTAATTTATTATAGTTCCCTATTGATCGTTTTCTATTGAAGCTCAATTTACTATCAAATAATCATGAAGACATCGTATAAGGATAAAATGTATTGGAGACTTTATACTGAAAATTTAACAAACGCTGGATTAACTAGGAGAGTTTCTAGATGCATAAAAATAATACGTTGGACCTTATATAAATTTAAAAGCTGATGGTAATTAATTTTTATAAAACAGATATTTAAAAGAATGAAAAATACTTCTTTATAAAGAAAGTATTTGTAAATTATAAATCTAAGTATATAGCTTAGTAAAGATGGTAAATAATTATGATTATTTAAAAATATTTGCCTTGTTAAGTCTTTATGGTTTAAAAGACTACATTTTGACAGTTTTAAAAGGCAAATAAATTGGAAATTTAATGGGTAAAGACGTACCTATAAATATAATTATTATATTAAAAGTCTGAACGCTGGTCGTACAAAAGACTCTAAAAGTAATCTTACCTAAATATTTGTTAAGGAATGCGCAAATCAATTACATGTGGATATCCAAATAAAGTTAAAATAATTAAATAAGAACTTATAAACTATTGACTAATACTAAAAAATAATAACTTTAAAATAATTTTCTTTTAAAGAAATGAATCTGAATTCCATAAACTATTTTAATTATTATTTTCTTCTTCTGATGGAACTGACTTTTATTTTATTTTTTTTAAAAAAAAGAACGTTTTCATTTATTCCATAAAAACTTTTAAAAAACACGTGATGTACCGGAAAAGGAAGTAATGTTTGGTGAAAATTTGTGCCTAGGAAAAAGAACAATATAGTGAAAGAAGACACCGTTGGATGTTATGTAATATGTTTTATTTATTAACTAACATAAATATTTCATTAATTATAGATTTATTAAAGATAGGAAAGGTACATTTACATTTTTTTTAAAATAATAACTAAATACTAATATAACTTTTTATTGCATAAAGTTTATTTTATAATTATACAACACGTAATATTTTAAAGAATAATTGTTGAGTGTAAATGTGAAATTATTTTGTAAAACTGAAATCTTGGAGGACATCGTGTGACGGACTGTACATTGAAGGATTATTTATGGTAAAAATTATGTAATAATAATAATTTGATGTATTTACTATGTTTTTCTTTAGATCAACCAAATGTTATATGATTATTGAATGAATGTATTGATATTTAAATAATATACACGCATAAGATTAATAATAGCAGTTTTATTTTAATATGCATATTTTAAATTGATGATGTAAATTTAGTACAACGTAATATGAGAACCTAGAAATAATTATATGATTCTTTCTTGAATAAATTTTAATGTTTCTGTTACAATATTAGGAATTAGATTTTATTAGCGTAAGTTATTTATTTTTCTTTTAAAGTTAGTAAGAAGTATATAAAGTCTATATTTTTATTTTTATTTTTATTAGATAAGAAAGTTAATTTTACATAGAAATTTATATCTTGATTGAAGGCTTATTGTATATAGAGGATGAGGTATAAGAGAGTTTGGATCGTTATTATTTTTGTTTTTGAAATTGGTCATTTGTTTTTCTGAAATTAAATAAGGTTAAAATGACTTTTGTAGATAGAAGTTTTTTAAGAAGGAATAAGAATAACAAGTAAAGAAGAGTAATAATTTAAATAGAAAAGAATCATAGAATTTCATTTAACATCATACTTTATAAAAGTTGAAATTAGTGAATAATTTAAAATGTTATTTTTAAAAAGAACATATACCTATTGCATATTTTGATAAGACATGTGGTATGACATTATATCGGAATGAAATAAACAGTGATAATCAATAATTGTTATTATATTACAAAGTTCTATCAGTTTATACATTAATTGATCTTTGAGTAATATTAATGGTACATTTAATACATACTAGTACATTATAATATAAATAGCAGTAAGACTTAAGTGAAATAGCATTTTTAATTATTAAAGTTTGTTTATTTACATACATGCTACATGAATGATATCTTACATAAAACCTTTTCTTATATTAATTGATAACAAATGATTTTTATTAAAATTAAAGTCATAAACTTAATTGAATGTTATTGATAGAACATTTAATAAATGTATAAATTATCTATTTATGATTATGGAAATAGTAACAGTGTAAAAAAACTTGTATTATTATTTTTCTTATTTTTTTGTTTATTTTCTTTAGTTCCATTTGTAAATGTAAATAGTGTAAATAAGTTATTTGTTAAAGTTGATGTAAATAAATTTGTTAAGTTGTTTTAAAAGTGTGTCGAATTCATTATTTTACACCACAGCATTTGACAACAGATAATTTGAATAAACATAATATTTGCACAATATGAATTTATTATTTTATTATTTGAGAAAGAAACACAATATTTTCTTAATATAATTTATAGAAATTGATTGACATTAACATATAATATTACAATGGTCATAAAGTAATTATAATGCACAATATAAGAGTATAAGATTATTTATTGCCACAAATTGTTAAATTATAAGATTTTGGTCTATTTTAAAATTAAGATACTATATGGAAATGAAAGACATGCATATGATTTACTTATTTTCTTAATGATTAATGGTATAATCAAATAGATAAGATTAAGCTATACACTAAAGATTATTATTATTGTCAGTTATTGTTATTAGAATAAGTTAGGTGTATTTAGGTTTGATATTAAATCCCTTATCATTCCTATCTACATGAATTATTATTACTTTAAGATAATTAGAAGAACCTGAGATCATTTAATTATATTTCCTTAACAAAAGATTGAGATTTATTTATCTATTATTATTAAAGATAGTTCATTTATAAAAGTCATAAGAGTGCTGTAGAGTTAGTAATGAGATAATTAAGAAGTAATAGTATTCTTATGCCATTGAGACAGTGTCTTGGAAAGACATTGACTCAATGTAAATCCAATTACCAATTGTAACTTCACTTCACAGTCTCATGATTTTAGTAAATATTTATTTAATTAGTACATAATATTGAACTATATTAATTTTTGATAAGTTTGTAATAAATCTGATAAGTTATAATATTATAAAAATATATTAAAGATAGTTGTACATATTTTAGCTGAGCATAATGATTTAATTGAGCTAGTTATATTTTAAATTATATCATATATCGAGAAGTGAGGGTACAATATATATTACACACACAAAAATGCTTCTGACATCAATATATATAATAGACATCTCTCAGGTATGTGGTGTACATCGAGCCCCAATTGTCTTATTTTGAGCCTTAGTTGGCACATCATTTGCATACTATGGTTGAATTTGGTTATTACAAATTCAAATTATGGGTTGTTTAATAATTATAATCCCATAAACATATCATGCCATCCACACTGCATCCCATTTTATAATAGAATGTATAATATATGAACTCCAATGAAGAATAAAATACACATATGAAGAAAGATAAATCGGGCTCCAATCATTGTGCAAAGCCATTTAACCCATAATATATTGTGCCATCCATGTTGACCTAGCCATTTACCCACCCTGTAACCTCTGTGTTTTTCACTTATATCACTTCATGTACAATTAAATACTCAGGCAACAATTCTATACAAGATAGAATAAATTTATAATTGTAATTACTTTTCTTTATACTCATAACCTCTTGTGTTGTTATTACTCTCTGGCTTAGCTCAGTTTAGGTTATAGGATATGGTAGTCATAATTGAATGCCAATGAGAATGATATGAACATTCATAAACAATAATTTCTTAATGTGGGTTTAATTATGTTCCAAGAATCTATTCAATAATAAGAACCATTGTAATATTAATAATTATTGCATTCAGGACAGTATAAAGAATGATGAGACTGAGGAACCTTTTGCCCACATCACCATCTATTCTAAGCAAAGTAAAACATATTTTTGACACTGCAATATTAAGATCTGTTACATTTAGACTGTCTAAGTAAATGACCTATATTAGCAAATCTATATAGTCCATAGCTATATTATGTTAATCATATGTGTCTGTGGAAATGGACAACGAAATGCGTATAATAAAATAACTCATATGGGATATTACTTCAATAAAACATTTATTGTAAACAAAAGACAAAATAAATGAAAAAAAAATATTATTTTATACACCTTGCTAGTAACTAGAATACTTCTCTTATAAAAACACAAATTAACTTATATTTATTATATCAATTTAAATGATAATTCTACTATTGCCTTCTTCTACTTATACAAAATAAATTTTCTCACAAACTAATATTTCATTCAAACTGAAGGATGAATTGTTACAATAAAAGGAGTAGGATATTAATAAGATATGTAATATGATTTACTATCTATTTGTAACCAATAATTTTAGTAATAGTTTTCTCCACTATTTCTTTATTGACCATATTTTCGAGTATGTTCGCCTTCATAACATTAGAAATATAATGCATATATAAATCGTACTTTTACTAGCTTATTTACAGAACGAATGACACGACAAGTTAATCATTAAACTAATGATCTTTTAAAATGTATTATTTAACATTTATAAAACACTTATATGATATTATTATCTAACAATAACTACGTCCAAATGAAGAAAGAGAGGGGAATAATAATAACTAAACATTCACATGAATACTCATGAGGGTTAACTAACATCTCTAAACTTAACCTTAACTCATTAATCTACCATCCACTAATTTTAAAACATAAAAGGTTACAAAACTTAGCTGACTTAATATTAATATCTGGGGCATTTGCTACTTCATTTAAAAGGAAAACATATACAACTACTTATGTGATATGCTCTACAATAAGTAAGTACACCAACCACCCACCCACGATTTAATAAGCAAATAATCAGGAGAGTAAAACTCAATCCATGTAATACAATTATCCCTTGACCATTTCTACATTCAAATACACTTAGAATATTTCCTACACAGACAAATTTATAAACAGATAAGATTTTAATTCTCTATATTTTTTAACAAATTGCACCAACGAAATTGAAATAAAAATAAAATACAATTATATATATATATATATATATATATATATATATATATATATATATATATATATATATATAATTTATAACAATGCACACACATCGAATATAGGATTATATATGCTATGATTTCTAAATCATATAAGATTATATACTGTCTTATTTTATTAACAACAGGTTACACTAGCTTTAAAAAAATACATTTCTAGTATAAGCAAAATAAAAAAAATACCTATCAACATTTAACCATTAAATGTTGAATTATTTTTAAGTTGAAAGTTTGAAATTAGAAATTTTAAGCGAACGTATACACTGCTCCTGATAGTAACAATGAATTAATAAAAAAAAAAATGTAGCTCATATCGGTTGAAGTATAATCTGACAAAAGCTGCGATATTTCCGATACTTTAAAATCTCCTAGTAAACACATGAAACCACATTGGTATATAATGGAATTATTCTATTAATCACTACAAACAAAATTTCTGATTTGATAACATAATCCTGGTAAAGGCTTATGACTTTATTCCTTTAATTTTTAATGCTTAATATAATTTTTTATTTCCATTGTCAATCATCTATCCCTGCATACATTGTTATAATCAATTACTGAATATTGTTAAATGATACATTTAATTATTTATTTTTATTTATATATGCTAAATATAAAGTTTTTTGGTATATAACTATCCCATTAGATAACAAGTTAAATTGGATAAATTCTTTCTTTTTAATTTTACTTTGCATAATATAAATAGAAACATTTTAAAGACTAAAACATTGAAAGTTTCACAATTGTATTGAATATAGTTTTTTTCTTAATCATCTTCATTTCTAATAACTTTTTATAATTCCAATTATATTGATTTATAACATATATTTTAAATGAACTATAATTGATAATCTTATGTGATATTCAAGCATTTTTAAATTTAGTAAATTTAAACCGTTGGTTGACAAAAAGTTAAAGCTGGAACCTTGAAAGTGTATTATTTCATGTGTAGTATTATTACAATAAGTATGAGATTAAAACCATCCACGAAACAGTATTAAATTTTTATGATGTTATTTCAATTATATCACTATTTCTTTTTTTTTTAAACTTATTCGATTTTCTATAACTTTTTTTTTTTACCTTTCCTTTTTGGAATCTCTTGTCAAAAAAAAAAAAATACAAAACGCAAATACACTGTCAAGACCTCTTTTTTTTAATTATCATAAACTTGGCAATATGCCAGAATTTTCTCCTTATAAATATTAATAATATAGTATTAGAATGAAAGGCAAAAAAGTATTAAATATTAAATATTAACTTACAAATGCTACCCAATAATAAACACATATTCTTTACAATTTTAAATGTAATATGTTAAGTAATACATAATTAGTAAATAATAAAAAAAATTTAAAAAAATCATTCTAATTAATTATATATGTGTGTATATGTTTACTATGGCATGTAAATTTTGCTATTATAATTTAGACATTATCAATAATATTATAAAATATGAACAAAGTGTAAGATGATGTAAAATGAACATACCTACATATACATGTTAATTCTTGGATTGGAATAGATAATAATCCAGAAAACCAATGAATAACACCTGCTATACCTTTTCTATTAATTTTGCTCTCATACCAACATTTTCTGATGTTGTATATCTTCCTCTTCCACTACTGGACATATAATAACTTAAAATTTTATCAACCGGTCCACTCAAATAAAGTTTTAATTTTTTAAAGCCTAATAGTAAATTATATTACAATTCATTTATCTAACATAATTATCTCTAGCCATTATACACAAATGTGAACTTCTCACATTTCTTACTGGTTCCAACCTGGAAGGTCACAATTTATATATATATATAACCACCCACCTTCTTTATCTATAATAATTAACAACGAAAATAAAAAAATAAAACTAATACTCTACCTTCCTTACTATCCAATCTTTAAAGGTGTTTCGTCCTCAGTTAAAGTGCAAAATATCATTGGCAGCTTACTACCAATAACATAAACACTTGGCTACTGGATAAGTGCCAACCAAATAAACACTTTATTTATTGTTAAGGTAAAACCTATAGGTGCCAGTTAATTAAATGTGTAATCAGTATGTTTATCTGATCAGCACTAAACCCAGTACCTGAGCCTCCAGCTAGCTCAACGGATTGTAACTACCTTTTACTTAAAATACAACTCCATCCTTTCATGTAATATTATCTCAATAATAATGCTAATTTACTGAACGAGAAAGCATTAACGTCTTTAACAACAAATCCTTACTTTTAAAAAAATATAGTTTCTCTATTCTTTTAATTTTAACTTAATTGTTTCTTGTTAATAATTAAATCCCTCCATTCCCATCTTATTAAAAATATTGTTCAACATAAATGTGTGTATTCAAAATATAAATGTAAATATTTAAATGACATATTAAGTATTTCTTTTTCTTAATAAAAAACAAACAAACAAGCGTTTAGCTTTATAAGTTAAACACACATACTCTTTTCATTTTAAATAAATATTTTAATATATTATATTACTCTTTTCATTTTTAAAATAAAAATATTTTAATAAATTATATTAAATTAAGTATATTTGTCATATTAGATTAAGATACACCCACACGTACACACAATGTCTTTAAATATAATTAAATAAAGAAGCAAATGTCATTTATATTTCCTAAATGTTATTTTATAAAGTTTAAAGTTTTATTTATCACAGTTTATCTTTTTATTTTGAAAAGAAATCAAGAATGAGAGAATACTAAAATCAAAAGTTACCTAAGATTTGGAAAGTTTGAAATGACGTACACAGCACAATGTAGTTTCTCTAAAAATTATTTATTACCGGTTAGCACTAATTTCAAGCCAACATTCATTGACTCCATGATATTGTACAACTTTTGTGAATTTTTCAGCATCGACACTCAGGTATTTTCTTGCTTTACTTGACCATGATTTATCCTCCAAACTTCCTGCTGATGTTTCCGCAGTGAGGTTTAAGCCAACCATAAAATACGATAATTTAACACTGCATCATTTAAGTAGACATAACAATTTATATAATTGTTATATCTATAACTTTAAGAAATATTTTTAAATGTTTTTAAAATATTCGAAATAAAAATAGAATGTTGAAAGTTTTTAAAGAGTCTTAACAATGGAAAATTTTTGTTATCCCCAGCGTCTATTGTCTTGAAATTACTGTCCTTTGGGCTTCTATTTTTTTCTTCAAAAATTTTACACATATACACACACATTTAAT
This sequence comes from Epiperipatus broadwayi, assembly GCA_028023455.1. Classification (NCBI taxonomy): domain Eukaryota; kingdom Metazoa; phylum Onychophora; class Udeonychophora; order Euonychophora; family Peripatidae; genus Epiperipatus; species Epiperipatus broadwayi. The sequence goes on along the minus strand of JAQFVV010000046.1, from coordinate 7,600,943 downwards.
TGTTTTGTTATTAAACAAAACAAAATTCTCTTTATTATTATTTATTATTACAAAGTAATCAAAATAATATTAAATCATTTTATTTATAAAATCAATTTTTTTTCTTCTTTAAAATAAAAAAAAATTGCACCCTCTTTTAAAGTGTTTATTATTTATTTTCTATAATACCCCCCCCCTACCCTACTCTTTAGTTTTTTAAATTTTATTTCAACTTTTAACTTTAATTCCCACTTTATCTTTAAAAGACATAAATTTATGAGATATTATTGCTATAAAATAATACTACCATACAATAACAATGGACTTCAGTACATTATCTCCATCCCTTCCCTAAACTAAAATATCATTCACTCATTTTCTCATCCCTGGTGTTCGCCTCGAGATGTCACTATTCCTAGGTCAATTCCTAGAAATATACCATTTCACCGGCTTTCACCCAACAAAAGAGGAAATTTTCTACATTATAAACACAAAAAAGAGTCTTCACATTATTTTGGACAGAGGAGGTGGGGGCAGAAGCCAACACAAATGATACTTTTTTCTACAATAAAACACAAAAAGAGTTCCCAACGGCTGCTGGTTATGGCTTTTTTTTCTATGCTAAAAGCAAAAAGAAAGAAATGCCTTTATTGGCTGCCATAGTAGTTGATTCTGTTCATCATTTTCTCGTAATAGTACAATATCTATTTTTTCTGTAGTTTTGTGTGAAAGTTTGTGTATTTGAAGCAGTCATAGTTTTTTAAAATTTGATAAGACGTCTATTTTTTTAATGTGTTGTAACTTACTTTGCTGTTGTATGTTTAGTAATAATGTTCTGAAGATTCCATTACGAATGGGTAACCCTCAAAAATTGCTTTTAAGGGTGCAGAATGGAAAAATTTAAGGATCATGCAAAAAGTACCGTTTTCATGAGAATTTGTCTGTGACAAGTTACTTTTGATATATATATATATATATATATATATATATATATATATATATATATATATATATAACGCACAAACAAAAACAACCCAGTGTCTAATTATTAGGAATTATTTGTCCAAAAAAGAAAATTAGTCAGGTATTATTATTATTTTTTTTGTTACATTTATTATTTCAAAATAAGATTAGTTTTTATATCTTACACACTAACAAAACAACCCAGTTCCTGATTAATTACTGTCTTAAAAAAAGAAAGCAAATTCAACAGGGTTTAGTTTTTTTCAATGGCATATTTGAATTATGGTATTATATATATATATATATATATACCATAATTCAAATATATATATATATATATATATATATACACACAAGATTTACCAAAAAAAAAAGAAACCAACTTTCTGATTAATTACTTTCAAAAGAAACACAAATTAGTCAGCTATCTTTTTTAAATTTAGTATTTCAATAATGGTACCCTTTTTATATAGACAGAATTAACAAAAACAACCCACTTTCTGATTCATTACTGTCCCCCCAAAAAAAAACAAAATAGAAATTAGTCGGGTATCATTTTTCAATTGAATCTTTCAATTATGGTCCTTACTAATAGTAGTCGGTATCAATTATAAATTGTAGTATATAAATGACACTACTTTTGATAGATTTAGAATTACATATTGCTTTTTTAATAAAAATAATTGATTCACTCTTGACCAAAAATACCGTAACATTAAAAAAAGAGACATATAATGTTAAAAAAAATGAGAAAAAGCCCTGTAATTTTAAAAACACACACACACACAAACTAGATTAATAAACATTGTCTTATTATGTCTTGCTTTTGAATCACATCATTGATTTACTCTTGCAAAAAAAGTACCGTAACTTTAAAAAGACACACATAATGGTCAAAAAAAATAAAAAAGCCCTGTAACTTTAAAGACACACACAAATTCAAAAACAAGATACGATTAATAAACATTTACTTATTACATCTTGCTTTTGAATAAAAGTACTGATTTACTCTTGCAAAAAAAAAGACTGTAACTTTAAAAAGACACACATAACGTCTTAAAAAAAAGTTAGAAAAACACCGAAACTTTAAAAAGACCCACACACACAAACTCAAAAACAAGATAAGATTAATAAACATTTACAAAAATGAAAAAAATAACATCATTTAATAGTATCAGTTAGTAGAATAATTTATTACAAATCTAAGAAATCAGATCTTTTTAGATCAAATCGATCATTTAGGTCCGGCCCTGGAATCGTTATATGTATATGTTTTGATTAGCATCAATGCCATCCTGTGGCGAACACCAGGGATGAGAAAACAACCTATCATTCTGAGCATTTTAGTTTCAAAATTTAAATTTATACATATTATATTGCTTTATTTAATTGTAACTCATTTACCTATACCCGTGTAACTATATTTATTTATCATAATTCCCATCCCATTATATTTTTATTCTACGATCAATCAAAAGGATCTTTCTTCCATTTTGTCCCTGATCTATCTAGTTTCATTAAAAACATTTCTATTTCAAACCATATGTGCAATAAACCTTAACCCTCTTAGTTCTACTTCCTTGCTTCCTGTTCATCTATTCTCATTCATCTGGAGTGTCCTTATTATTTTTTGCTTTCTTAAGGATTATGCATCCATGTTATATAATGTCATACAACAATCACTTTTATTAGTTATACTAATCTGACCAGTTCTAAAAAAAACAAACACACTACTATCATGTTTTCTAATCTCTCTTTCACTAACTATCACCTATATTATTAATGGCCAACTTTCACCACACCATTTAGAAAACATCTAACTACAGCTTATGTTGTTTCTACACTTGAAACAACCAGTTTCAGGCCACGTCAATGCACCAAATGAATGTCCAAATACAGCTTATGTTGCTCTACCATTTGCAATGACTAGTTTCAGGCCCCATTAATGAAGCACATAAACATCCAACTACAACTTACGTTAGTCCTACATTTAATGTGCCAAATAAACATCCAACTACAACTTACATTGGTCCTATGTTAATGCGCCCAATGACCGTCCAACTACAACTTACATCGGTTCTACCATTTGAAATGTCTAGTTTCGTGCCACATTGATGCACCAAAATGAACTGCCCCCTTCTTTATCTATAATAATTAACAAAAAAAAAACAAATAGAAAATATAAAACTAATACTCTACCTTCCTTACTATCCAATCTTTAAAGGTGTTTGGTCCTCAGGTAAAATGCAAAATATCATTGGCAGATTACTACCAATAACATAAACACTCAACTACTGGACAAGTACCAACCAAATAAACACTTTATTTATTTTTAAGGTAAAACCTATAGGCGCCAGTTAATTACATGTGTAATCAACATGTTTATCTGAACAGCACTAAACCCAGTACCTGAGCCTCCAGCTAGCTCAATGGATTATAACTACCTTTTAAGAAAAATAAAACTCCGTCCTCTCATATAATCTTCTCTTAATGATAATTTACTGAACGAAAACATTAATGTCTTTAATAACAAATCCTTACTTTTAAAAAATATAGTTTCTTTATTCTTTTAATTTTAACTTAATTGTTTCTCGTTAATAATTAAATCCCTCCATTCCCATCTCATTAAAAAATATTGTTCAACATAAATGTGTGTATTCAAAATATAAGCGTAAATATTTAAACAACATTTTAAGTATTTCTTTTTCCTAATTAAAAAAACAATCGTTTAGCTTTATAAGTTAAACACACATACTCTTTTCATTTTAAATAAATATTTTAATATATTATATTATTCTTTTCATTTTAAATAAATAATTAATACTTTATATTACTCTTTTCATTTTTAAAACAAATATTTTAATAAATTATATTAAATAAAGTATATTTGACATATTACATTAAGATACACCCATACATACACACAATGTCTTTAAATATAATTAAATACAAAAGCCGATGTCGTTTATATTTCCTAAATATTATTTTGTAAAGTTAAAGTTTTATTTATCACAGTTTATCTTTTTATTTTGAAAGGAAATCAAGAATGAGAGAATACTAAAATCAAAAGTTACCTAGGATTTGGAAAGATGGAAATGACGTACACAGCACAAAGTAGTTTCTCTAAAAAATATTTATTATCAGTTAGCATTAACTTCAAACCAACATTCCTTGACTCCATGATATTGTACAGGTTTCGTGAATTTTTCAGCATCGACACTTCAGTATTTTCTTGCTTTACTTGACCATGATTTACCCTCCAAATTTCCTGCTGATGTTTCTGCAGTGAGGGTTCAGCCGATGGAACAATACAGTAATTTAACACAGCCTCATTTCTGTAGACATAACAATTTATATAATTGTTATATCTGTAACTTTAAGAAATATTTTTAAATGTTTTTAAAATATTCGAAATAAAAATGGAATTTTGAAAGTTTTTAAAGCGTCTTAACAATAAAATTTTTTTGTTATATCCAGCATCTATTGTCTTGTTAAATTACTGTCCTTTACTTTGCTCTGATTGGGCGTCTGTTTTTTTCTTCAAAACTTTTACACGTACACACACATTTAATTGTTTTATTATAAATCAAAATGAAATTCTCTTTATTATTATTTTTTATTATTACAATCTAATCAAAATACTATTAAATCATTTTTTTTATAAAATCGATTTTTATATTTTTTAAAATTAAAAAATTCAACCCTCTTTTAAAGCATTTATTATTAATTTTTTTTTAATAACCCCTACCTTACTCTTTAGTTTTTTTAAATTTTCTTTCAACTTTTAACTTTTATTCCCACTTATTTTTTAAAAGACATAAATTTATGAGATATTATTGCTACTAAATAATACTACCATTCAATAACAATGTACTTCGATACAATATATATATATATATATATATATATATATTGTATACATATATATATATATATATATATATATATATATATATATATATATTATATATATAATGTAACAATCTGGATGATGACATTGAGAGAGAGAGAGTTGCATCTGACTACAGTCAATTCTAGGGTCTTCATGAATGATGCTGGAGATGGTATAATGAAGGACATGACCTATGCTTACCCCCAACAATAATTCTTATTCATTAAATATAGATGCAACCTGGGTCATTTCACCTACATCTCACTATTCTCTTTTGGATTCATTGTTTCAGTATTCAAACTCAGGAAAAAATTATATTTGACACTCTTAACAGGGATGTTCATATGCAGATTTACCATTAGACTATCTTCTCAAAGTTATTATTACTGAACGGCCTTTATTTACAATTTCTCTGCTACAGTTATAAAATAGATTGTGTGTGAATGTACAAGATGTTGGCTCAAAAGAATGAATGCAACAATTAGTTCAATAAAGCAAAGGGACTCTATCATCTTAACAAATTTAATGGCATTTATTTTGTAAAATGAGAAAAATATAAAAAACATTAACAAAACTTGGATAAGTCCAAAAATGTAGTGATATTTACACCTAATAATAAAAAAATAAATGTACACCTGCAGTTTAATCATCAGTAATGAGAATCTATCACACAAGCAATTTAATAATTTAAAGTTTCCTGTCTCCTATAATCCCAATGATGGAATCTCATAACACAGACATTCCCAAATAGTGAATAATAATAATAATAATAATAATAATAATAATAATAATAATAATAATAATAATAATAATAATAATAATAATAATAATAATAATAATAATAATAATAATAATAATAATAATAATAATAATAATAATAATAATAATAATAATAATAATAATAATAATAATAATAATAATAATAATAATAATAATAATAATAATAATAATAATAATAATAATTCAATTCATTTTCAATTCATTTTATTTACCGTACAAAATTACAGCATAAAGCCAATTACAGTATTGCTCCATAACAAATATATAAATACATAAATGAATTTAAATTACAAATTATTAATATAAGTATGTGCCATATTTAAATAAAAGATAATTAACACATTTAAAATTCTAAAGTAAAATTAAACATCAGCATATAAACAATTATTATTAAGACAGTAATAATAACAAATAAATAAAGGGGATAAATATAAAACACATAACAAAATAATAAAAAAAACAATTTAACATATATATATATAAACAAAATCAAGTTAAACCAATCAAATCTGGCATTTAAATTTAATAACATTACAAAATTGATTATAATCTAAATTAAAGTAATTAATATTACTACAAATCTGATTATATAAAGATGGTAGCCTAAATAAAGAAGAAAATCTAAGAACATTGGAATGACAAGTTTTAATGTAACAAACAGAAGCTGACCGAGTATCATGCACATGAGATTTAATTATAACAGTAGAAATTGTGTTAGATAAAAGAACTATTTTATTAACAAGTTTATAAAGATATTTAAGATCTCTATATTGTCTTCTAGAAGAAAGATGAACAACAATTTTATTTCCCAAAGAAACATATTTAGAAAACTTATTATAGACTGATTGTAATAAATTACATCCCTGTTTAGAGCTAGGGTTCCAAATGATTGAATAATATTCAGTGATGGGAAGAACCAATGATAAAAATAATTTAAATTTTGTATCACTACTGAAATGATAACCAAACCTTAGAATAGTACCTACAATTTTTAAAGCCTTACCAATAATCATTTCCAAATGAGGAAGAAAGGATCCATTACTAAAAAATATAACTCCCAAATCATTTTGGGATTCAAGAGAAGCAATTTTGTGAGAATGAATAAAATAAGAAAAATGCAAAATTTCAGATTTTTTAGAATATGAGACTAAGGAACATTTACTGAAATTAACAGTCATATTATTTAGATCACACCAAGCACTAAAATTATCTATATCCTTTTGAAGAAGAGTGCAATAAAACACAGATGTGATTCTTCTAAAGATTTTACAGTCATCTGCATAGCACAAAAGATAAGAAGATTTTAAGCAATCCTTAAGATCATTTATATAAATGTTAAAAAGCATAGGTGCTAAATACTACCCTGAGGAACTCCCAAATTACATTTAAAATTAGATGAAATAGTATTATTAAATTTAATATATGCAGTACGACCATGAAAAAAGAATTAAAACCAATAAACAAGCTTAGTAGAAAAATCCATTTGATATAATTTGTGAAGAAGAATACTGTGGTCTAATTTATCAAAAGCTTTTGATAAATCAAAATAAATAACATCAAGTCTCTGCTGGTCCTCAATTGCATGAGCTATATGATCATAAATTGTTAGAAAATTAGTTTCTACAGATCTATTAGGTATAAAACCATGCTGTGAAGAAGAAATGAGTTTACTAACATCTAAAATAATTTTATTATAATAATAATAATAATAATAATAATAATAATAATAATAATAATAATAATAATAATAATAATAATAATAATAATAATAATAATAATAATAATAATAATAATAATAATAATAATAATAATAATAATAATAATAATAATAATAATAATAATAATAATAATAATAATAATAATAATAATAATAATAATAATAATGAAGATTTTTATTTTAATACATCCGAAGCCAACTAGCTAAATTAGTAGTGACATTTATTATAAGTGTAGGTTTGGTACATGATTACAATAGTTGCCTATTGACTTATCTGAAGACTACCTCTTTTAATTATCATGTAAAACAACAAATAATTCTTAATATGATAAAAAGAGATTTGTTCAGAAAGTTAGTCATTCACACCAAATATAACTTAAGTATCATGGTTTGTTCACTAAACAACAAAAAATATAGTTCCGTATCATCAAGTATGTGATATTAATATTTAAAAGTGAATGTCTTGCATCCAAAATCAAAGTAAGCAGTCATGGATAAAAGTCAAATACTTGAAAAAGGAAATCATTTTTTTATTTTATTAGAAAAAGATTTCAACTAACTTCAGCATTTACCCCCTGTTATTATTGCATTCTCCTAATATGGACTCTCCCAGAATATCGAAACATAAGGTTTCATGCTTCCAAACAGTAAGAATGAAATAATAATGCTAATAATATATCTTTTTAAAAAAAAAAAAAAAAAAAAGCTAATAATACATACATAGCTAAAATTAAAAAAAAAATGTTACAGGATATATTTTATGAATGGATAAATCAAAATTTGTGAGTCATGGAAGTCATTCTTAAATCATAGTTCATACAGTTCGTGTACTTCCCTCTGTGCATATATGGGTCCTTTGATGTTGTTCTTGAAAGGCAATTTCTGAACAATTCTGCATCAGCAGAGTATGGTTTTCTTTCACTCTAGTTCACATAATTCTGATTAACTAATAATCAAAATATTTCTGTTAAGAATATATACTATCATAGTTTTGACAAAATATTTAATGATAGATGAAAGCTCATGTTAATCAGTAAATCTAAATATAGCTGATTGTGTCGAGATTGAGATTAGTGATCTTAGTTAAAAAATTGATTGCTAATGTAAGTAGCCAATATTAAATAAATTAAGTAATGTATTAAGATTTTAAAAAATAGTTATTGTAATTTTAATAAAATGTTTGATTTAAAATCAGAAATCAGTCAGTTTATTAGATGAGGTTATTATGATTGAAACAGAAAATATATTAACTTAGTTTAAATTAGAAACAGTCAAGTAGGTTTTTATTGCTGTTTAAAAAAACGTTTGAATTTAATAGTTAGAAAAGAATATTTTTTACATGTGAGGGTGAGCTTGCTTGCAAGTGTAAATGTAAACTGCTATTTATTGTGAAACGTTTTATTTTTTATGTATAATCTTTAGTACCATTTGAAATCATTTTATTTGAATACATTTTTTTTGTCAATTTTAAAGAAATCTTTAAAAATATTCATTCATAAAATTTAATTAATTTAGTTTATTTCTTTAATATTTATTAATAGTTTCATTGAGTCATTTGGTTTGGAATGTTTCCTCTATCTGCAAAATATGCATGATTATTACCAATTTTAAAAGCGCATTGAATAGAGGTTAAAGTCTGTTTAAAGTTTTTTACCTATGCTTTCTGTGCGCTCAATAAATTAATTACTACTCTTTAATCATACAACATAAATTTGGAAATTCTCCTAAAAAACACGTGATCATCTAAAAAAAAAAACAATTTGATATCGAATTGAAAGGAGTAGCAGGTAAGAAAAAGTATGTTTCTTGTCCATCAAAGTTATTGATCACAGGAGGTTATGTTAAAACATGCACATACATATTTGGGGAATTGTGGTTAGGACACTAGTATTGAAAGTTTAATAGAAATGTTATATAAAATACATGAAGTTGCAGACAATTTTGAAACTTGAAAATTTACGAAATTGTAAAATTTTAGTACTCTATTTTTTAAAGTTAAAATATCTACCTAATTATTATTTTTTTATTAGGGACTCAAGTTTCTCCCTCCATTAATCAACATATTTGGATCCAATGATAAACAATTTATTAGCAATATGTTAATTGATGATACATCTGGAAGAAATGCATTGCTGATTAAACTTAAAATATTACAGGTATTATTTTTAAAATATCCTGATTTATCTAGAAATATGTGTTATTTAGATGCATAGTTTGGAAGGGGAAAAAAGATTAAAATTACCGGTAGCTGTAATTTGAAACTTATGCTATAACCTAATTACAAAAGACGACTCTCAAACATTTAAATATTTATTTTCGTTGATAACTAAAGAAATTTTTAAAGAAGTAAGTAAAGTTTAAAGAAAAACTGTTTAATTGAATAATAAATTTATTAGAATAATAAATAAGTATATATTGACTGGAAAATGAAAATTTAATAAATAATGTGATTGAAACTTAGTGATGAATTAATATTCTTAAGTTGAAGGCTGACCAGTGCGATATTATGTCTATGAAATGGTTAAAAGATTAATTAATGTTATTTTCTTTATATGACAGGTATGTAAGAATTACTGAATATATCTAAAATGATTAAAGTTTTATTTTAACTGTGCACAAAAGAATTAAAGAAGTAATATTGGGAATTAAGATTATTACTCACAAAAGTTATTTAATTCTGCTATGTAATAGGCTTAGACACACATGCACACATATAATTCCGCTATGATAAATAAGTTAGAAGACCCTGCACAATTTAAGAGAAATACAGTGTTTAAAACTAATTACGAATAGTGTGGAGAAAACTTTACATGAAGGAATATTTATATAGTGATAAATGAAGTGATTTAACACTTTAAAACCAATTGGATTAATGTAATGTGAAAGAATGTGATCTAATTCTTCTTGTATATGTTTGAAACCAGTTCGCGAAATAATGGCCATTTATTCAGCTTCATGTGCTGATATTTGTTATATGTGTGCAGGTAAAAGCTGTCGCTGCAATTGTTCGGTGCATGCGGAGATTATCGCGGTGTATTGAATTACTTGGTATTGGACTATGAACTCTGTTGATTAAGAACATCAGTGTAATTTTTTTTTCTGGTTTTCTTTGATTTCATTTTAATATCGTTTAAAAAAATGATAATAATGATATGCTTAAATTAAGTTATATTTTATAATGTATTATAGTTAAGTATGACTTTGTATTATTATTATATGCTATTTAATATTGATGCTATTTGGAATACTAGTCATTTTATATTTATGTGTTATGGTTTAAAGTTTTCAGTAAGGTTTACATATTATTCTTATTATTACATTTAGCATTAAGAAAACTATGTTATATTAATAATTTAGTACTAAGATTTTAAAAATATGATCGTGTCCTGGGCTATGAGCGGTATACTTTTTAATTATCATACGTTTTGTGTGAATAATGTATATTTATTGTTTTATTATTTTTTTAAAGCTATATACTTTATTAAGCCATATTTGACCATTATTGTCATTTATCGGTTTTATGCATCAATGACGAATTATATTGAATGGAAGTGTAAAACTAAGATCCCTCTAGAATAAGTGATATTTGCTATATGATCATTGCGTGGTTCAAAGTAAGTGAAACCATTCCTACTTTGAGGAATGGAGATGGAGGATAGCTCTCTCAATATTGTTAATATTAATTAATTTAGCTAGTATTAGGAAAACGATGGTCACTCTATAGTTGAAATTTTCCTTGTAAGATATATTTTTATATTTATAGTCGTAATGGTGATTTATAGTCACAATGGTGATTACTTCCTAACATATTTTACTTCCCTCTGATAGTAGAAAGACCCTTCGAGTTCATGCCATCCTCTTGAAATTATCTTCGTTGTAATATTTTACCACCTCATCAGGTGTTGTTCATTTAGTATGTTGGTCATTGACGAGTTCAGTATTTGAAATTTACAACTCACTTCAGGAACACTATTTAACTCCTAAGTGTATGTTTAATGTTTGATGTACAATAAATTTTGGTGAGCATTCCTAGCGGGAATTAATAAAACCGATAATAATCAAAAAAGCAAGTCATGTATAACGTGGCATTACTTTTATAAGCTTGTATTTACAAAAATGCAATACAGAGAGCGTACCAAGCTCGAAACCAGTTAGTCTGGAGATGAGAGTAATCTGGATAGACATTTTTAAATATTTTCTCATACTGCACTTATTAATTAAGAGCTTGATTGAGCTATTAGTACGCTCTCTGTATTGCAAAACCGATGAGTACTTATTCCAAATTTTAAATTATTATTATTAGCCTAAAAGAGCAATATACATCATAATCATCAGAATACAGAAACAAAACAACGCTGGATTGGTAAGAGTTAAATGTTTATTTTGCTCATTTTTGGGACATATATAGCATTGAATGTGTGTGGAGAATTAAATGTGGCCTCTGAAATGATTTAAAGTTTTATTATTGCTTAAAAGCTAAAAACGTAAAGTTAATTAATGAAGTATAATAGAAAAAGTATAGTTAATAAACTGTGATAATAAAAACCCTAGTATCTAATAAATAATAAATAGTAACATTCTGGTATTGATTGTTTATGAAATAAGCAATTCGTAGTAAACTGTAAAGGTAGATTATGAGTTTATGGCATTAGAAATCATATGTTTATGTAGAAAGATATAACAGATGTAAATTTATTGAATATCTTATTACATTATATTGCTTATGATTGCATAGAATAATTATTTGTAATATTAAAGAAATAGGTATTTGATTTAAAACGTAAATTTGTATAATCATTTAAACTATTCAAATATTACGTTCATCTAAGTCTACTTTATGATATGGATATTCAATTCATTGATGAAAGGTTTTAATGTAAGAAAAATTGAAATTGTATTCTTAGTAAACAATTGCAATAACTTATTGTAAATATATATATATATATATATATATATATATATATATATATATATATATATATATATATATATATATATATATATATATATATATATATATATATATATTGAAGCAGTCGGATCTGAGTTCAATCCTAGCTTCATGACATCTAGCCATAAGACTACTTCAAACCCTAGTACTAACCTTAAATTTCCGATGCAATGGGGCTTTATATGTTCAATCCACGCTAATTTCCATAAAGAATAACTTAATTCATAAATGCGCATTAAAATTAATTAGTTTCAGATTTAAATTGATCAATTCTATTAATAAATTCATGATAGAATTATTCATGAATTTATATATTATAACTGTGTGGATTGTGCGTATATATTTGTAAATATTTAAATATATATAATTGTTTAAAAGTTTCATTGCATCCGGGAATGTTTGATTTTATTTTTAAATAATTTGTTAAAGTTTTATTGATTAAAAGCTACATTCTTTCGATAAGCTTTCAGATTTTCCCTTTTCAAAAACAACAGTTAATGTTTTATTAATTAGAAAAAAGATAAGGATTTCCTAATTAAAATCATTTTCTGATTTTAAGAATTCATTTTCTAATTAGAAAATGAATTCAAGTTAATGAGTTTGAAAGCCTTATCGAAGGAATGTATCTAAAAACAACCAATGTATCTAAAAGTATTGATAATGAAAGAAGCGCTAGCCTGAAGGCATCAGAGAGGACAGTATATATAGCTCTGAAAAGTTTGGAGAAAGAAGCCATCTTTGTTGTAGAGAAGTGCAGTGAACTCTATGTGTTTAAAATCATAAATTTAAATAGTGTTTCGATCATGGTGAAGGGATAAACGTCAGGAATCTGGCTATCAGTTCCTGAAGTCCCCTGGAAATCTTCAATGGAGCTGCTGAATCTTTTCCGGACCAATCATGCTGCTAAAATCGTGAAAATTCATTAAAATACTGTTCAAGTAATCAACAAAATGGTGCCTACATTTTTACCAACCTGGATGTGTAAACTAAGGAAACCAGCTCCGGAAGAAATGGGTAATATATTTCCATAATGAACCTTAAACTATCTAGCCAGTTTCCAAACTTTACTTTGCACTCCCTTTAAAAGCTCTTTTCATTCTATAAATGTCATAATCTCTGTGTAATAATCTCTTTGTAAACTTACTTTTATTCATGCTACTGTAAACTTATATCATAATTCTCTCAACCTCTAGTCTTTAAACTTTCTCTTTTCTTACTTGGCAGTTCATTTATAATGTTATATATATATATATATATATATATATATATATATATATATATATATATATATATATATATATATATATATATATATATATATATATATATATATATATATATATATATATATTGTACCCTCACTTCTCCATATATGATATAACTTAAAATATGACTAGCTCAATTAAATCATTATGCTTAGCTAAAATATGTATAACTATCTTTAATATATTTTTATAACATTATAACTTATCAGATTTATTACAAACTTATCAAAAATTAATATAGTTCAATATTATGTACTAATTAAATAAGTATATACTAAAATCATGAGACTATGAAGTGAAGTTACAATTAGTAATTGAATTTACATTAAATCAATGTCTTTCCAAGACACTGTCTCAATGGCATAAGAATACTATTATCTTTTTATTATCTCATTAATAACTCTACAGCACTCTTATGACTTTTATAAATGAACTATCTTTAATAATAATAGATAAATAAATATCAATCTTTTGTTAAGGAAATATAATTAAACGATCTCAGGTTCTTCTAATTATCTTAAAGTAATAATAATTCATGTAGATAGGAATGATAAGGGATTTAATATCAAACCTAAATACACCTAACTTATTCTAATAACAATAACTAACAATAATAATAATCTTTAGTGTATAGCTTAATCTTATCTATTTGATTATACCATTAATCACTAAGAAAATAAGTAAATCATATACATGTCTTTCATTTCCATATAGTATCTTAATTTTAAAATATACTAAAGTCTTATAATTTAACAATCTGTGGCAATAAATAATATTATACTTTTATATTGTGCATTATAATTACTTTGTGACCATTGTAATATTATATGTTAATGTCAATCAATTTCTATAAATTATATTAATAAAATATTGTGTTTCTTTCTCAAATAATAAAATAATAAATTCATATTGTGCAAATATTATGTACATTCAAATTATCTGTTGTCAAATGCTGTGGTGTAAAATAATGAATTCGACACATTTTTTAAAAAAAAAACAACTTAACAATTTTATTTACATCAACTTTAACAGATAACTTATTTACACTATTTACATTTAAAGTGGAAACCAAAGAAAAAATAAATAAATAATAATACAAGATTTTTACACTGTTACTATTTCCATAATCATAAATAGATAATTTATACATTTCTTAAAATGTTCTATCAATAACATTTAGTTAAGTTTATGACTTTAAATTTTAATAAACATCATTTGTTATCAATTAATACAAGAAAAGGTTGTATGTGAAATATCATTCATGTAGCATATATGTAAATAAACAGACTTTAATAAGTAAAATGCTATTTCACTTAAGTCTTACTGCTATTTATATTATAATGTACTAGTATGTATTACATTTACTATCAGTATTACTCAAAGATCAATTAATGTATAAATTGATATAACTTTGTAATATAATAACAATTATTGATTATAATTATTTATATCATTCCGATTTAATTTCATATTACATGTCTTATCAAAATATGCAATACGTATATGTTCTTTTAAAGTAATATTTAAAATTATTCAACAATTTCAAATTTTTATAAAGTATTATATCAAATAAAATTCTATGATTCTTTTCTATTTAAATTATTACTCTTTTTTACTTGTTATTCTTATTCCTTCCTAAAAAACTTCTATCTACAAAAGTCATTTTAACCTTATTTAACTTCAGAAAAATAGATGACCAATTTTTTAAAAAAAAAAAATAATTATCCAAAACTCTCTTATACCTCATCATCTATATACGATAAACCTTCAATCGAAATATAAATTTCTACATAAAATTAACTTACTTATCTAATAAAAATAAAAAAAATATAGATTTTTATACCTCTTACTAACTCAAAAAGAAAATAAATAACTTACAATAATATAATAAATCTAATTCCTAATATTGTAGCAGAAACATTAAAATTTATTTACGAAAGAATCATATAATTATTTCTAGGTTCTCATATTATGTTGTACTAAATTTACATCATCAATTTAAAGTATGCATATTAAAATAAAACTGCTATTATTAATCTTATGCGTGTATATTATTTAAATATTAATACATTCATTCAACAATCAAATAACATTTGGTTGATCTAAAGAAAACATAGCAAATACATCAAATTATTATTATTACATAATTTTTACCATAAATGATACTTTAATATACAGTCCGTCAAACGATGTCCTCCAGGATTACAGTTTTACAAGATAATTTCACATTTACACTCAACAATTATTCTTTAAAATATTACGTGTTGTATAATTATAAAATAAACTTTATGCAATGAAAAGTTATATTAATATTTAGTTATTATTTTAAAAAAAAATGTAAATGTACCTTTCCTATCTTTAATAAATCAATAATTAATTAAATATTTATGTTAGTTAATAAATAAAAACATATTACATAAAATCCAACGGTGTCTTCTTTCACCATAATTGTTCTTTTTCCTAGGCACAAACTTTCACCAACATTACTTCCTTTTCCGGTACATCACGTGTTTTTTAAAAGTTTTAATGAAATAAATGAAAACGTTCTTTTTTAAAAAATAAAGAAAAAGTCAGTTCCACCATAAACAAAATAAAATTAAAATAGTTTATAAGATCCGGATTTATTTCTTTTTAAGAAAAAAAAAATTATTTAAAAGTTATTATTTTTTAAAATTAGTCTATAGTTTATAAAGTTCTTATTTAATTATTTTAAATTGGCTTGGATATCCACGTATATTTGATTTGCGCATTCCTTAACAAATATTTAGGTAAGATTACTTTTAGATTCTTCTGTACGACCAGTGTTCAGACTTTACTAATATAATAATTTTTTTATAGGTATTTCTTTACCCATTAAATTTCCAATTTATTTGCCTTTTAAAACTGTCAGAATTTAGTCTTTCAAACCATAAAGACTTAACAAGGCAAGTATTTATATAATTACTTTAATTATCATATCTTTATCAAGATATATACTTAAATTTATAATTTACAAATACTTTCTTCATAAAGAAGTATTTCTCATTCTTTTAAATATCTGTTTATAAAAATTAATTACCATCAGCTTTTAAATTTATATAAGGTCCAACATATTACTTTTATGTATCTAGTAACTCTCCTAGTTAATCCAGCGTTTGTTAAATTTTTAGTATAAAGTCTCCAATACATTTTATCCTTATACGATGTTTTCATGACTATTTGATAGTAAATTGAGCTTCGATCGAGATGATCAATAGGAAATTATAATTAAAATTAGCACTGCATATTTGTCGTTAAACTTTTATAAATTATTTTACAAAACTACTCTCTTATAATTTAAAAAAAAAACGATTATGAGAGCGTCTATAATTACTTAGCTATTTCTAATAGCACACTTTACTTTAAAAATTACAATCACAATCCCCTCCGAACAATTGAACCTTGGTTTTATACCGGAAGAAACTCCCCACTTGATTGGTAAATTAAACAATCAACCTGCTAACTTATTTACATATTTTACCAACAATACAGAATTAAAAATAAATAATGACTTATTTAATATTTATTATTTATCACATTATTAAATTCTTAAATTAATCTTTATCGTTTATTTAAATCCATTAAACATTTTTTAAAATATACTTTCTTACTTTATTTCAATTTTAACTTTTATAAGATTATTTTTATAAACAAATTAAGTCTATTTTTATTCGTTATGTTTTTAAGCAGTATTTTAAAAATCAGATTTAATATTTCACATTAACTATTTTTATTTTTATCTCGTGATAGCCAATATAATATTTATAAATTTTATAACAGAATTTTAAAATAGTTTTGCAACTTGACTAAAAAAAACTCACAAGCATGTGTGTATGTGTCTAACTAACATCTGTTTTACAACACAGCTACAAACGCTTGTAATAATCTAAAAATAAACTAACAATTTCATTTTTAAAAATAAATATTTTTAAAATAAATAATATCTTATAACAACTTTTAAAATAATAATTCGATATTATTAAAATCAAATATTAATCTTCTATTATGTACTACTAATAATTAAAATATTTATATCACTTATTAAATATTAATCTTTATCAACAATAAATATATGTATTTAATTTTAACTTGTCTTTTTTAAAACTTTAACTTTAAACATTTATTTATTAAATTTATTAATGCAGTATTGATTATGGCCAGTTTTCCCAACCATATACTATTATCATCCCTATTGAAATGTTTCTCTCAAATATCAGCACAATTTTCACATATCAAATATTTATAGATTACTTTAATTACACTTTTTAAAAGATTGTTATAAATAAAATTACATCATATAGCTAAATATATCTTAAATTTAAAATTTTTTAAATAGATTGATACAACAATTTATGGAGACCCATACAAAAGGGCACATATCCTCCTCCTTCAGATAAAAATTTTAAATTAACCATCTACCTTCATCTTCATTAATCTACAATTAACATCTTCATTTTTCATATCATTAAATATCATATTAAATCACTTTAACATGAAATTTTATAAAGCATTGGAACATCACATTAAAATCTCAACCAAAAAAAACATTTTAAATAAAATCATCATAACTCTCTTTTACTTTATAAAATTAAGTCTCACTTTTCTTTTACTTATATCTTTAATTAGGTCATTTTTTATTTCCCTAATCTTACTATGAAATATCATATGTTTAAATTCCTTTAAATAACACCTTTTACACAAACTAAACTATAAATACATATTTCTATAGTTAACACTATCTTTTAAATCACATTTTGTATTTTACTTCTAAACCTGTTGCTAGTTTCATTAGCAGTTTTTAATGAATCATTATCTAATAAATCTAGACACTTTTCATCTAAAGAGATTAACTTTATCCCTGAAGATTTATTAATTTTATGATCACTACTACAATATTTATGAAAATTCTCAAATTCATCTATAACTCTTTTCATAAATTGATCTTTTATAAGATCTACTCACTCTTATCATATTATTCATTTCTCCCTAAATTAACATTTACTGACTTGGTAATAAATTATTTTATTATATAAAAATAAAATATCTGAACATCACACTAAAATCTTCACCCATAATATATCTTTTGAAAATTGTAATTCACACTTCAGAAGGATATGGAATTAAACTTCTTGCATTATAAGTTCCTTTCTCACCATCTGGTGTGGTTAACATAAATGCATTTTCACCTACTTTGCAAGATATTCTATATGGACCCTCATATAGACTAAGAAATTTTTTGAACTGATTTCTTTGAAGGTTACTAACATGGAAAGACCTTTTTAATTTAATTTCTTATTACTAGCTTTATTAGCTGGTCTTTTTAGAATTGTGGTCACACCACTAGTAGAAGGCTGATTATTTTGATCATCATTTCTGTCCCTAAATGTATCAAATTTAACAAAATTTCTTAAGTGTGGAGACATCCTATCTCTACCTCTATACTCAAATCTCCTTTTATACCCTGCAGAAGATCTCACACCAGTGTTAACATTAATATTTGCTAACGGATAATTATTTCTATCTTTGTTTATTTTAAATCTATTGTCCATAGATAATTCAGCTACTTCAAGAGCATCTAATACCTCAGATACTTCTTCTATTGAACCACGATCAGCAGCTATCAACAACTGTTCAACATTTTTAGGTAAGTTATGCCTTACGATTCTTACAATCTGTCCTTCTGATAATGGACAAGCAGTCAATGTTTTCAACCGAACAGCTTGATTTCTAAAAAAGCTTGTATAGCTGCCTTTACTAATATGGTATTTTTCTTGGGTAATTTGGTATCTAATGCAATCTTGTTTATCAGAGTTCCAAAAACTTCCAACAATAAAACACTTAAAGTCACCGTAAGTTATTGGTTTCTCAAACAGTGATTGCCACCAATCTTTGGCAATTCCATACAAATGATTACTACAAACTGCCACTTTTTCTTTTTCTTACAATGAACATATGGAAAATAATTCGTCTAAATTATTCAAAAATTCTGAGGGATTTTCCATATACTCTCCTTTAAATGGTTTGACTTTCATAAAATGTAAAGCCATTGAATTATTTGCATTTCCCTCACAATTAACCCCTTCTCTAATCGGTCTACTATCAATTTCTTTCACAACAGTATTTTCTAACTGGTTACTATTACCTTTCCTTACCAATTCTACTTTATTTATTCGTGATGAATTAACATAATCTTCATATGCTTTATCACTTATTTTCCCTTTTAATACTTCTGTCTTTGTATTATTTACATTTTTTATCTCTATTTGGTCATACATCTGTTGAAATTTCCCCTCTAAATCCATTTGTTCAAGCACTTGCTTGACATACCCTTTCTGTTCCTTCCTAAATTCGTCCAAATTTTTATCTAAGATTTCTTTATACTTATCATTATTTAGTTCTAACATACCTGCATGCTCTTTTATATCATTTTGCATACGTTTTAAATTTTCTCCTACATTTGATCGATATTTATGTTCATCGATTCTTTTAACATCTAGTTCCTTAAATTTTTCTATTAGTTCCTTCTCTATTTCATTCTTTATATCTCCTTTAGTCTGAACTATTACACTCCTAACACTTTTAATAAATTCACTAACATTATTAACATGGCTTTTAACCTCACAAATCTCACTATCAACCTTCAATTTATAGCTATCAATTTTTAAAGTTAAATCATTATTATTGATCCTACATTGATCAATAGATTCCGCTATTTGATCTTTCAAATTTTTAATCGTACTCTCTGAAAATTCACAAAATCTTTTTTCCAACAATTCCTGATTTTTATCATCAATTTTTATTACTTCTAACTTTAAAGATTCAACTATTTCTTCATTTTTACTAAATCTTATATCCAGATTATTAATTTTATCTTCTACTTCTTTTTTAAAATTCTTTACAATTTCAGAATTATCATCAATCTTTTTTATTTATATTGTCTATACAAGATCTGATTTCTTCTCTATCCTTACTTAAGTCTTCTTTAACTTCTTTAATATTTTCCTCAAGAGATTCTACTTTTATATTATTCTTATTTATATCCTCTCTAAGAGTATCAAACTTCATATTCATATCTTCTTTAAAAGACTCAAATCTTATACTATTTTTATGACTCTCCTCTTTCATTTCTGCTTTAATATAATTACTCTCCTTTTTCATTTCTTCCTTAATATAATTATTCTCCTTTTTCATTTCTTCCTTAATATAATTATTCTCCTTTTCATTTCTTTCTTAATATAATTATTCTCCTTTTTCATTTCTTCCTTAATAGCATCAAATCTAATACTATTTTTATGACTCTCCTCTTTCATTTTTTCTTTAATATGATTACTCTCCTCTTTCACTGAATTAATAATTCCTTGACTCATTAATTCAAAATGCTTCATAAAATCAAACATTGAGAAATTCTCTATATCTTTCTCAGTTTTTATTACTTCTTTCTCTACTGTTTTAAAAATTATCTCTTCCTCCTCCTCTATTTCACTATCCATATTTTGAGTATTTTCTAATATTGTCTCAAAATCTACTAATTTCTTCCCTTCTTTTCTCTCTTCACAACTATTATCCTCAACAATAAAATTAGACATCTCAACTTCTAAATCTTTATCCCAGTTATTCATTTCTATATTTTTTAAAATTCAATTCTAATAGTATGCAGTACTTATTATCAATATTTCAAAAATAATAATTCCCTGTCAACCTTTCCATCTCCACTCAATTCACTTCTACAATCAATCACAAAACATCATCTTTGAAAACTCTACACTATTTATTATAAACTAATTATATAACTACGAATAACAAAATTATGTCATGTCATTATCTTCACACCTATGATCCA
Source organism: Epiperipatus broadwayi (assembly GCA_028023455.1). Taxonomy (NCBI): domain Eukaryota; kingdom Metazoa; phylum Onychophora; class Udeonychophora; order Euonychophora; family Peripatidae; genus Epiperipatus; species Epiperipatus broadwayi. The sequence continues at coordinate 7,579,538 of JAQFVV010000046.1, read as the reverse complement.
CAGACAATTTGCACATAATATATTATATTAAATATACATTTAAAATATCTTAAGAATTGACATGGTCATATTACAAAATAATTATTTGCAACATTTTCATCATTTACATATTTATTTGCTTATTAATTTAAAATTAACCTAGTATTTAATTTTTTAAATAATCATATTATAGATACCACATGAAAATATAACAACTTTACTAATAAGATTTTTATTTTAATTTTACAATTAACATCTAATCAATTATCACTACTATTATAAAAATACTAAACTATTTATATTTAATAAATATACTAATCATTAATTCCTAAATTATACATTTTAACCCATACACTATTTTTACTAACAAATCTATACCTATCACTCTATTCCCCTAACATATACCAACCCTGAAATTATGTATATCCTAATCCTTAACTAAATATTTAAGCCTATAATGTTTGGGCGCCAAAATTCTAACTACCGTTTGTACCCTCACTTCTCGATATATGATATAACTTAAAATATGACTAGCTCAATTAAATCATTATGCTTAGCTAAAATATGTATAACTATCTTTAATATATTTTTATAACATTATAACTTATCAGATTTATTACAAACTTATCAAAAATTAATATAGTTCAATATTATGTACTAATTAAATAAGTATTTACTAAAATCATGAGACTATGAAGTGAAGTTACAATTAGTAATTGAATTTACATTGAATCAATGTCTTTCCAAGACACTGTCTCAATGGCATAAGAATACTATTACCTCTTTATTATCTCATTAATAACTCTACAGCACTCTTATGACTTTTATAAATGAACTATCTTTAATAATAATAGATAAATAAATATCAATCTTTTGTTAAGGAAATATAATTAAACGATCTCAGGTTCTTCTAATTATCTTAAAGTAATAATAATTCATGTAGATAGGAATGATAAGGGATTTAATATCAAACCTAAATACACCTAACTTATTCTAATAACAATAACTAACAATAATAATAATCTTTAGTGTATAGCTTAATCTTATCTATTTGATTATATCATTAATCACTAAGAAAATAAGTAAATCATATACATGTCTTTCATTTCCATATAGTATCTTAATTTTAAAATATACTAAAGTCTTATAATTTAACAATCTGTGGCAATAAATAATATTATACTCTTATATTGTGCATTATAATTATTTTGTGACTATTGTAATATTATATGTTAATGTCAATCAATTTCTATAAATTATATTAAGAAAATATTGTGTTTCTTTCTCAAATAATAAAATAATAAATTCATATTGTGCAAATATTATGTACATTCAAATTATCTGTTGTCAAATGCTGTGGTGTAAAATAATGAATTCGACACATTTTAAAAAAAAAAAACAACTTAACAAATTTATTTACATCAACTTTAACAGATAACTTATTTACACTATTTACATTTAAAGTGGAAACCAAAGAAAATAAAAATAAAAAATAATAATACAAGATTTTTACACTGTTACTATTTCCATAATCATAAATAGATAATTTATACATTTCTTAAAATGTTCTATCAATAACATTTAGTTAAGTTTATGACTTTAAATTTTAATAAACATCATTTGTTATCAATTAATACAAGAAAAGGTTTTATGTGAAATATCATTCATGTAGCATATATGTAAATAAACAGACTTTAATAAGTAAAATGCTATTTCACTTAAGTCTTACTGCTATTTATATTATAATGTACTAGTATGTATTACATTTACTATCAGTATTACTCAAAGATCAATTAATGTATAAATTGATATAACTTTGTAATATAATAACAATTATTTATTATAATTATTTATATCATTCCGATGTAATTTCATATTACATGTCTTATCAAAATATGCAATACGTATATGTTCTTTTAAAGTAATATTTAAAATTATTCAACAATTTCAAATTTTTATAAAGTATTATATCAAATAAAATTCTATGATTCTTTTCTATTTAAATTATTACTCTTTTTTACTTGTTATTCTTATTCCTTCCTAAAAAACTTCTATCTACAAAAGTCATTTTAACCTTATTTAACTTCAGAAAAATAAATGACCAATTTTTAAAAAAAAAAATAATTATCCAAAACTCTCTTATACCTTATCATCTATATACGATAAACCTTCAATCGAAATATAAATTTCTACATAAAATTAACTTACTTATCTAATAAAAATAAAAAAATATATAGATTTTTATACCTCTTACTAACTCAAAAAGAAAATAAATAACTTACAATAATATAATAAATCTAATTCCTAATATTGTAGCAGAAACATTAAAATTTATCTACGAAAGAATCATATAATTATTTCTAGGTTCTCATATTACGTTGTACTAAATTTACATCATCAATTTAAAGTATGCATATTAAAATAAAACTGCTATTATTAATCTTATGCGTGTATATTATTTAAATATTAATACATTCGTTCAACAATCAAATAACATTTGGTTGCAAATACATCAAATTATTATTATTACATAATTTTTACCATAAATGATACTTTAATGTACAGTCCGTCACACGATGTCCTCCAGGATTACAGTTTTACAAGATAATTTCACATTTACACTCAACAATTATTCTTTAAAATATTACGTGTTGTATAATTATAAAATAAACTTTTTTGCAATGAAAAGTTATATTAATATTTAGTTATTATTTTAAAAAAAAATGTAAATGTACCTTTCCTATCTTTAATAAATCAATAATTAATTAAATATTTATGTTAGTTAATAAATAAAAACATATTACATAAAATCCAACGGTGTCTTCTTTCACCATAATTGTTCTTTTTCCTAGGCACAAACTTTCACCAACACTACTTCCTTTTCCAGTACATCACATGTTTTTTAAAAGTTTTAATGAAATAAATGAAAACGTTCTTTTTTAAAAAATAAAGAAAAAGTCAGTTCCACCATAAACAAAATAAAATTAAAATAGTTTATAAGATCCGGATTTATTTCTTTTTAAGAAAAAAAAAATTATTTATAAGTTATTATTTTTTTAAAATTAGTCTATAGTTTATAAAATTCTTATTTAATTATTTTAAATTGGCTTGGATATCCACGTATATTTGATTTGCGCATTCCTTAACAAATATTTAGGTAAGATTACTTTTAGATTCTTCTGTACGACCAGCGTTCAGACTTTACTAATATAATAATTTTTTATAGGTATTTCTTTACCCATTAAATTTCCAATTTATTTGCCTTTTAAAACTGTCAGAATTTAGTCTTTCAAACCATAAAGACTTAACAAGGCAAGTATTTATATAATTACTGTTAATTATCATATCTTTATCAAGATATATACTTAAATTTATAATTTACAAATACTTTTTTCATAAAGAAGTATTTCTCATTCTTTTAAATATCTGTTTATAAAAATTAATTACCATCAGCTTTTAAATTTATATAAGGTCCAACATATTACTTTTATGTATCTAGTAACTCTCCTAGTTAATCCAGCGTTTGTTAAATTTTTAGTATAAAGTCTCCAATACATTTTATCCTTATACGATGTTTTCATGACTATTTGATAGTAAATTGAGCTTCGATCGAGACGATCAATAGGAAATTATAATTAAAATTAGCACTGCATATTTGTCATTAAACTTTTATAAATTATTTTACAAAACTACTCTCTTATAATTTAAAAAAAAAACGATTATGAGAGCGTCTATAATTACTTAGCTATTTCTAATAGCACACTTTACTTTAAAAATTACAATCACAATCCCCTCTGAACAATTGAACTTTGGTTTTATACCGGAAGAAACTCCCCACTTGATTGGTAAATTAAACAATCAACCTGCTAGCTTATTTACATATTTTACCAACAATACAGAATTAAAAATAAATAATGACTTATTTAATATTTATTATTTATCACATTATTAAATTCTTAAATTAATCTTTATCGTTTATTTAAATCCATTAAAGATTTTTTAAAATATACTTTCTTACTTTATTTCAATTTTAACTTTTATGAGATTATTTTTATAAACAAATTAAGTCTATTTTTATTCGTTATGTTTTTAAGCAGTATTTTAAAAATCAGATTTAATATTTCACATTAACTATTTTTATTTTTATCTCGTGATAGCCAATATAATATTTATAAATTTTATAACAGAATTTTAAAATAGTTTTGCAACTTGACTAAAAAAAACTCACAAGCATGTGTGTATGTGTCTAACTAACATCTGTTTTACAACACAGCTACAAACGCTTGTAATAATCTAAAAATAAACTAACAATTTCATTTTTAAAAATAAATATTTTTAAAATAAATAATATCTTATAACAACTTTTAAAATAATAATTCGATATTATTAAAATCAAATATTAATCTTCTATTATGTACTACTAATAATTAAAATATTTATATTCACTTATTAAATATTAATCTTTATCAACAATAAATATATGCATTTAATTTTAACTTGTCTTTTTTAAAACTTTAACTTTAAACATTTATTTATTAAATTTATTAATGCAGTATTGATTATGGCCAGTTTTCCCAACCATATACTATTATCATCCCTATTGAAACGTTTCTCTCAAATATCAGCACAATTTTCACATATCAAATATTCATAGATTACTTTAATTACACTTTTTAAAAGATTGTTATAAATAAAATTACATCATATAGCTAAATATATCTTAAATTTAAAATTTATTAAATAGATTGATACAACAATTTATGGAGACCCATACAAAAGGGCACAATATATATATATATATATATATATATATATATATATATATATATATATATATATATATATATATGTGCTTTATTAATGTCATTTATTTTCAATTTTATGCCAATAATCTTTCGACTCGATGAGCTCCTTTGTTCAATTTGCCTCACGCAAATAATATAATATTAATTCTAATAGTAGTTCTTGCCCATTAGAACTAAATTTATAAGTTCTATCAATCATCGAGTCGAAAGAAATTATTACATGTGTGTTATTTTTATAATTGGCTAATAATAAATTATTAGCTCCATTTCTAATCTAAGTCCCAGTTATTTTCTCATGTTTACCAATATGTATTTATTCATATATATAATGTTAAAATATTTTTGCAAAAGGGCCGATAAAGGAATAAAATATATTCTACTTCAAATTTCAATTACTTGCTATTTATATTCAGGAGGGGCATGATATTTGGGGCATGATTAATATAATTTTATAATGTGTTAAAATAGTTTTAGTTAAAAGCTCATTTGACTTTAATTAATTTGATCAAGTCATCACGTAGAGCATTCTATAATTGGGTTTTATTTTTCAAACAGTGAGTCTTAAGTCATCATCTTCAACGTTGCTGATGTAGGTCAATCTTCCAGTCTGTTAGGCTGGTCGGTGATAATATTTCTGTTATTTTAAATTATCGAGGAAGAAAGCACTTCCTCTACAATTCATATTAGTTAAAGGGCATCAGACTTGTCAGATGCAAGCTGCCACAGGACACCAATTATCGACTAGCCATTGTCTTTCAATTTTACTTTATAGCTCATAATTTGTCACCACCGTTATCTCTCTGTTCCAGTAAAGCCCGCTCTGATGCTCATAATTCATGATGAAGTGATTTAAATTAAAGTCCAACAAATTCTAAGTAAATAAGTTTTCCAATAAAGATTGAAGTTATGCCCTAAAATATGTATCTTGCTCTTCATGAATGGATTTGTGAATGTGAAAATAAATATCACATTTTTTTGTATAAAATTAGAGTAATAAATTCCTTTACTAATGAATACCATTATCTGCCTTTTATTTTTTGTTGGGGGCATAGACATAGACTTTCAAATATTGTGTAATATTCATTGGCATATAATAAAAACTGCCACTTGTATTATAATTATAAACTTTGTTTAAGGACTAAAATTAATTAACTTAATCTTTATTTAAAATTCAAACAAAACAAATTATTATTATTAAATATTTTCTAAACAAACTTGGTTTCTTAGTTCTTAATTCTTTTATGATTATTTTAATGTTAATACTCGCTGTCTGTGTTGGCAACCCGAACATATACATATGATTCAATTCAAAATTATTTTAGTCAGTTTATTATCAGATATTAATGTCAGTTCAGTGATCTCTGATCCTCACCAACCATTGAGCTAGTTTCTTGGCACATAGCACTGTGCTGTCAATTTAGATTTCTACTAATCTGAGCTGTTGAGTTGGGTTTGAATTCAGTTTTGGCTCAGCTGAGTTTGGATTCGACTTGCAGTTTTTTGGTGGGTTTTTTGACTGGTACAATATATATATATATATATATATATATATACCATATATGTACCAGTAGAAAAGGGCACAATATATATATATATATATATATTGTGCCCTTTTCTATAGGTCAGCAATAATTCATAACAGTCAATTACTAAAAAATTTTAAATTTAAAATATATTCTTTTAATATGGTAATTGTATTAAGACAATTATACCTTTAAAGTACACTTTGAAGCTAAAGAGAATACGTAATATATATAATCATTTAAAAGTAGTTAAGTAAAGCTTTAAATATTGTTGCATATGGTTGTAAAAGCTGGCCATATTAAATAACACAGCTATAAATAATTAAAAGTATATTTAAAAATTCGATTTTAATAGTTTAAAACGTATAATTTAATAAATGCTATGTTTAAATTTGTAATCATATTTAATTAGTCAAAATTAATATAGTATATTTTAAAATAAACTTTATGATGGTGAAAATTATATCTAGTTCTATATTTTCTAAATTATTCTTCCAAGTTTTATAATTATATTATATAAAATAATAAGTGTATCAATTTATAAATCTGGACAGAGAAATAGATTGAAAATCATCTGTCAAAGTTATTAATCATGTGACTTGTATACTATATACGTTCACACACACGCTTGTTTGAAATAATAACAAAGTTTAAAATATTTTAAAAGTTATATTATAGAATTGGAGAGAATTATTGCCTATCATAAAAGTAAATAGTAATAAATATTAAGTTAACTATCATATGTAATGTTTTAAGTAATGTAATAAAGATGAATACAGATATAATAAAAATTAAATATTTTGTTTAAATAAAAATAGCTAAATGGAATAGGTTATTAAGGTTATTTTAAAAGTTATTTTAAATGTTTAAATAATATTAATAAAATAATAATTGATTCAAAAGTAATATTTTAAATAATATTTTTTAAATTTTATTATGTCATAATTTCTAATTTTGAAATTCAATTCTACTTGAAATTGGAAATATGTAAATTTGTTCTCAAGCTAAAGTAAGAATTAACCAATAGGAATAGGTATTCTTACAGAATATAAATATGAATTGCATGGGGGTATAGGGGGAGATTAATAATGTATTGAAACCGGAGAAAGGTAGATTATAACTATCAAAGAGATAGTATTTATTTTTAAATTTTTTATTTTAGTCAATTTTTTTTAGTACTTTCTTATCGTTTTATTTGCAAAAAACTAATTGATAATTTTTTTTAAAGTATATTTGCAAAAAAGGGTGTTAAATTATAATAATTTAGAAACTTCGTGGAAATGATTTTCTAATTTTTAAAGTACTTACCAGTCGTATTTTATCTAATAGTTTAACCTAAGCTTCGCAATAAAAAATGGATATACTACGAAATAAAATGGATATAAGTTGTAATGCTGAAAAAATATTTGGAATATTTATTTATACAGCTTTATTAATACTTTACCGAAGAACTGTTTTGGTACATAAAAAAAAACACAGCTCAGACATCATACGGAGTCTAATGAAAATAATTGGAGATGCATTATTATTTATAAGCCTATCCAAGATTTATTTTTTAAATAGTAATAAGACAATTGTATATTGCATGAATTATTTTATATAATATGATATTCAAAGGAGTAAAATGTTATATCCTTTCTAAAGGTAACATTTTTAAAAAATATTTTCGAGTGCAAAATTTAAGAAAGAACCCAGGAGATTATGTTATAGAAGCGTTTTTGGTATTAAAATATCCGTCTTAGAATTATTTAAAATGTATTTGGAAAAGATTTGTTCAAAAGTACTTGAAGTTTTTATTTTAAAAGAGATTTATAAAAAATACCAAACGAAAGTTTAAATGTATCAAGAAGAAAACATAGATAAAAAGTGAACACATAGATGAATAAAAAAATGGATCCATGGAAATACAAATAGTACTTAAAAGTTTATCGAATATTTTTTCAAAGTTAAATTAGATGGATTGATGCATCTGATATGCAGAGAATATTGGTAGAGAAGATTAAGAAGCTTCACGGGATTAATTAATATTATGATTTCATAATTATCGTCCTAAATACTAAAACCAAGGATTATTTTCTATAAATTTTATTAAATGGATTAATAATTATTTTGTTTTAAACTTTAACACGCTTGGAGGAGAACATTTTTGGAAAACTCTAGAGAAAATAATAAGCATTTTGGACTTATCAGGAACTATTGTCAAGAAAATATGTAAATGTAGTTTTGATTCCTTTTATTTTGTTAACCTAGTTTAAATCTAAAATTTTATATAAGATTAGGAAAAACATAAAAACATTAATTCATTAATATTAAAATTTTATAATATAACAATCTAATAATATAGCTAAAAATATTTTAATATAAAGTGTATGGGTGTGAATTTTTTATATCTGCAATGCTCAAGTGGATAAAGGAAGCCTACTGAACACGATGACTAGACAAAGGTTATTGGTAATAATAATAACTATTGATAATTTATAATGTATATATTTTTTTTGTTTTCTTTAGATCATCCATAAATTGGAAGAATGAAGTGTAAAAGGTTTTTTTACTTATATGTACCGCATTTCATACAACATTTTTTAAAAAAAAAAACATTATGAGATAGGATTGATTTGAAAATATGCATACGACAATTTTTTAATTTTTTTTTTATTAGTGATATAATCCAACATAACAAATAATTATGTGATTCTTTAAAATTTCCATGTTATGGGATATTCAAATATTGTCTAAGTAGATTGTATATGATTAGACATATAGAATAATTAAGTAAGCAGACTTTTCTTGTGGAACAGCTAGATTGTTTAACTACTAATGAATTTTATTTATTGTTTTGTAAATGCAGATAGTTATTTATCGGTGTAAGATGTAGAAAAATCTTGAGAAAAATGTTGAGATAGTGGCTTGGAAGTACTTTGTGAACAGGGAACCAAGACGATGTTTTAAGAAATAGGATGTTATAAGGAATGGAAATAATATTTAGTCTTTATGTGAATATCAGCATAGTTAACAAAGCCCTATGGCTGATACACATTTTATTTGGACAGTGTTTATATTTCTTTAAATATTTGATGTTCTAGTAAAGCTGAAGAAATAGCTTTAACATCGTCTCTGTACTAGAGGATATTAGGCAGGTAAATGTCATACCTCTTCACACTGTGCCATGATTTTGAGATATGTTAAGAGTAATAATCTAGCTTTCTTCCTTATTCCTATGCATCTGTTTTCGCTATCTTTATTTCATGTAACTGCATCGTTTAGTAAGATATGTTTAAGAGAAATAAATAATTTAAAACTTATGTTATGCTATCATTTTGTATAAGATTAGTTTATTTGCTTATAAGGAACAGAATGTTATAACTTAAAATTGAAGATCCAAAGTATCCTAAGGAAAGAAAAGAATCATAGAATATATTTTGAATTTTATTTCGGAAATGAAATATAAACTTTTTTAAAATAAAGTATCTAAACAAAGATATTTTCTTTAAAGTGATAATAATTTTAAATGCTTTAGTATTATTTTTTTAAGAGAAAAATAAGTATTGCATATTTTAAAATACAATAGTACAAAGTAAATTATGTAAACAATATGCATAGTATATATTTTTTTTGTTTATTGATTAACAGACATGTATTGATGATTACACTTATATCATACTAAAGTAAGGCTTAAAGAAGAATATATTATGATTAGTAAACATTGTGTGATAAATACTAAAATCTAGTACTGAATTTTGGATAATACTTTGTGTAACATCTTTGACTTTGCAAGATGAAATTTTTTTAATATTTTGAGAAGTCCATACTCATTATAAAATTTTGTTTTCTATAGAATGTTTTTCTAGGTATGAATTTTTTAAAATAAAATAGTTTAATAATATTAAGGATAAAATGCTGTTGCTAATAAAGTAGATAAATATAGTTGTAATAAGTTAACCATAATGAGAAACCAAATAGTAACTTTTTTTTTTTAAATTTTGTCCTAAATCTAAATAAAGACATGATTGAAATATAATTTTTTTTTTTATAACTGGTAGATCAAACTGTAAAGTAAAAAGTTAAGGATATCCACTGTAAATAGTGTAAATAAATTGTTTATTTATTTGTTGTTAGTAATAAACTTTGTTAAATTTTGTTATTTCAAAAATGTTGTGTCCGAGTTATTTATTTCTCCACATCGCTGCATGAAATCACGATATATGCATAATAATCAAAACAAATATATAATTTTGCACAAAAAGATAAATAGAGAATTATTTAAGAATTTAAATATTTTATTGGTATTCATTATAATTAAATAATCATAATCTTACATTATTTTATTGGTCATAAATCAGTTATCACAATATTATATTAAATTATATGCTATCAGTTGCCACACATATTTTGTTTATCAGATTATCAAAATGCTACCAGTATTTATTATATCATTACATGAAGATATAAGATCATATTATATGTTTTATTTTATTATGATAATAAAATTATAGTTAAAGACAAGATATACAAATTAGTTAAACAATGAAGAATATCATTACTGTTATTTATTATTATTAGTTTCAGTGTAGTAGATTATGACATAAAATCCCTTCTCATATTTTACTACGGTATTTTTATTAACTTAGAATAAACTTTATGAACCTGAGATTATTTTATTTTAGGTAGATTATTATAAATAGAAGATTAAGATTTAATTATTGGTTTAATCTTAGTGAGTAGAAGTTATTAAAGTCGTAAGAATACTATGAAATTGTTATTTAAAATAGTAATAAAGGGGGAGATAGTGTTCTTATGCCATTGAGGTAGTATCCTGTGGGATATTGGCTCAATGTAATCTATCTTGTCACCTGTATTTTCACTTCAAGTCTCATGAACATATTAAATATTTATTTAATTTATTTTTATAAACTGAACCTTATTCGTATCTTAAATTTGAGCTAGTGAAACATTTTAATTTTAATGATGAATATTTTAGTTATTAATTATTAACTGAGATAGAACCCGTTTTATTTCATATTATATATTATTCTGGAAGTGAAGATGCATAATTATATATATAATTCTGTTGAAGATCTTTTTATATGAAATGTTATATTAAATTTGTTCTTTGTTATTGAATGTTCTTTTCTTATTTAAATTTGGTGTAATATATTTCATGTTCTTGGTACTCACTAAATCCAGAAACCTAAATAATATATAATTTTATGATGCAAATAATTTCACGGTTTTTCCAGGTACATATACATAATTAAATGTTTAACTATTGAACTAATAGTTATTGGCAAAGATGAATAATTTGCTTATTGATCACTATAATTAAAATTGCAAATATATTTAAAGAAAATTGTGTAAAGATTAATTATTGTTGATTTAATTTTTACTAAATTTATTCGTTGTTTTTATTTTTAAAATAATTTTATTGATACTAAAATACATGATTTAGCTATGCAGGACTAGCACTTGAAATATGATGACTTTATTATGACTCAGTCTCCTGTGTTCTTTTCAGCAGGGATAGAGGCCTTGACTGGTAGCGATCTCATTGTCCTGGGGCGAGACATCCATAAAGGCTTCATGTGCTGCCGAAAAGGAATTTGGTTGATAGAAGCAAGTCTTTTGCTTGCAGGGCTTTCATCTGGGAGTTAAAGATTGCTGATGGTTTAGGTCTCGGAAACGTAAATATAGTTGTGCACCTAGCCATCCATATAGTTATTAGTTGTTGATGAATATCTTGGGTGGACATAAAAGCTTTTTTCCACTCTGGGTATTCGAATGTTCTTCTAGTCGATGATATTAAAATTAGAGTTTAATATGATATATTGCCTTAGTTAAATTATTTATGAATTTATTAAATTATTATTGTTACTATTATTCTTTAATAGGAAGGAGACATTTGCTCATAAATAAAGTGTATGTCTACTCAGGTTACCCCTAGAATTAAATTCATTTATCGACAACGGATTAATGAAAAAAACTATTGAAATGTACGTTCATAAATAAAAACCCTTAAATGATCGTAATATTACAGTTTTAAAATAAGAACTCACATATTTATTGCCAAAGAAATATAATGTGGCATGATGGATTCCTATGATTTATAAAACTGTAAATGTAGTAAATCTGATCATGACAATACAACATAGAAGTAGGTAAAGATATAATAGTAAATTGAAGAACGGACAGTGAAAAAAAATCATATTACAAAGAAATTATTTGTACACTTGCTATTAGTGATTTATGTAAAAATTACTGAGATCGTTAAAGTGTAGTAAAAGTGATATGAGATTTCTTCTCTTAACTATTAGTTGTAATGTTTTATAATGTTTACTATTACTATTATTACTATTATTATTATTATTATTATTATTATTATTATTATTATTATTATTATTATTATTATTATTATTATTATTATTATTATTATTATTATTATTATTTTTATTATTCTTATTTTTTTTAGCAATTGTAGAACCCTGAGTTTTAGCCAAAGTGTTGTTATTATTTAATCTAGATTATGAGCGAGAGGCTGGAAGGGTTTTCACTTTGACTCTCTGATGTTCGTTTTCTCTCACTTTTCCAGTGGGTACAATTTGACTAGTCACACATATTGGCTGATAAATAGCCAGTGATTTAGAGTTATTATCGTGAGCTAGTGGATTTATCATAGAATAGAGTGATTAGTTTGTTGTATATAATTATTGCATGATTGAATCTGATTGCCATGAATAATTAATTTATGTGTTCCATTGCGTTTTAATGCTTATAAATAGCAATTATTTAATAAGTTGATTAAATTTAAGTATTTACAGTGATGGAACTATGCAATAAATAACATGACAGTTATTTATAGTTGATTACCGATAGTTTGTAAAAGATTTGTCAAGACATTATAAAAGACATGCGGTAGATGTAGATTTCTTAGAAGTTAGTAGTAAATTAAAGTGATGAATTCTTTATAAAATAATGTATGTGTAGACATTCCAGTTTAAGAAGACCAATGCATTAATGTTGCAATTTTGATGTTTTGGGTACTGGAGGAACAGAAATATATGCCTGATTATTTGTGAAATACTTTCAAGTTTAATAAAATTTTAATATTGTAAATTATTATAAGAAATATAGAAAAATTAAGTAAAGATATTAATGATTTGGAGGGCCCCAAGAAGAGTTGTCTCCTGATTCACAAAATGTGAGCCTAGAGTTTAATTAAACAGTTGAATCTCTTGTACCTCATGATTCAAATCCGGAAACAAACCGGGAGAGAACTCGTAGTGAAGAATCTAAATAAGTTATGTTAATCTTTCCGAATATGATTAAATGTCAAAATGAGTTGAGAAATAGTTTTGAAAATGAAATTGATATTCAGATAAATTAAGTTTAAAGAAAAAAAAATATAGTCTTGAAAATAAATTTGATGCCTAAAATATTAGTTTTGAAAATAAATATCATGGTTTTAAAAAAAAAAAATGATGTTCAGAAAAATAAAATTACAGATAGATTTTATGTGTTTGAAAATAAAATTGATGCACAAGAAAATTCTCCGAATGAGATAATAAGTAGATTTGATGTCTTAGAAAGTAAAGATGAAAATAGATTTGATGTGTTAGAAATTAACCAATGAGAAACAAGAGAGCTTGCTGAGAATTTAAAAAGACATCAGGGAATCAAACTGAATTATTTAAAAAAATATTTGGAAAAAAAAATTGGGGAATCAAGATAACAACTCAGAAGCGATTTTGTGGAGCAAATGGAAGTTAGTTTAGGAAAAATTCTCGATTTGAAAAGTTTGAATTCGATTGTAAAGTAATTAAATAAGAGAATGACTATAAGGTGGATAATTTGGATATAAAAGTAGCAGAGACGTCAAGCGTTGTTAGCCGAGACGTCAGCGCAGCCGCCTTGAAAGCAAGCAAGTTGGTTGCAGATGGTTGTTGCGAGTTCGGCACCCTGTCGAAGCTATGACATATAGAAAAAAAAGTAGCAGGGACAAATGAAAAATTGTCAGGTCATAATAGACATAGGACATAAATTATTGTGGAAAAAATCAAGACTGATTTATATGCCAAATTTAAAAGTAATGATTAAACACAAGTTAAGTTAAAATAAAAGTAGAGAATTATGTAAAGAGTACACTGGGGCAAATGTCTCAATTAAATGGGAATGTACAATATCAAATTAATGTAGGTTTGCAGACCGTTAAACAATGAGTGCGATTAGAAATATCTTTAAATACAGTTAAGCCAATAAAGTCCGTTTTTGAAACATCATATTATTATTATTACTATTATCATCATTATTATTATCATGATCATTATTATTATCATTATCATCATCATCATCACTACTTCTACTACTACTACTACTACTACTACTACTACTACCACTATCACTACCATTATCACCACCACCACTACTACTACTACTACTACTGCTGCTGCTGCTGCTGCTGCTACTACTACTACTACTACTACTACTACTACTACTACTACTACTACTACTACTACTACTACTACTACTACTACTACTACTACTACTACTACTACTACTACTACTACTACTACTACTACTACTACTACTGGGTTTTAAAGCAAACTTTATTAGATAAAAATTGGTTACATCATATCAGGTTGTACATTCTATCATACATAATATACTAGGATCCATCATTGAATAAAAAAATATTTTCCCCCTTTACCATGAAATTCTTTAGTAATTGTTATAGTTTTCATATTTCACTATTTATTGTTGGTCCATTCTGGCATTCCATGTATTCTGAGGTTATGTTTTGTTTATCCATTATAATGCTGTTCTTATTTTAAAGAGATACCAAGTGGTAGCAAAATTGTCCAGTGGTGCAAAAAGATTGTCTTTTTTTTAAAAGTTTTTCGAGCTTGTCATGATATGTGTTAGGATATCTTCTTGGATTGTTTCCTGAGCTGAATATACATCTGGTATACCATAAAACCTGTATGCTGAAAGTGGCTGCATGTATTGTTGGTATTTTGTTTTCCTTGAATGTTGTCAACATTTTTTCTATTGTGGTTACATTTTTCCTATAATTGTTCAACAACAAATATCTAACTTTCTCTAAGCCTCTACAGTAGTATATCAAATGTTCTTGCATTTCTTTTTTCCTATGACACAGAGCACATATTGGATCAACCTTTAGGCAGAATCTCCTGAAGTGAATGACATGTACTCAAGGTTAAGCGTATAGATTCAATTTGAGGATAAAGTCAAAAAATGTTGATTCTAAGTACCATCTTTTGCATTTTTGATTAGTTGGCTCTTATCTATTCCCAGTACTGTTAGTTTATTATTTTCTTGTATCTGAAATAGAAAATCATCTATTTGCCAATTATCATATTTAATAGAGTTCTTATGTATTATTTTGTGTTTAATGTTTTCAATACTTACCAATAGTGTATTTATATAATTATCCTTGGGAGGGAGTCAGTCAGTGGGTGTGATTTCTAGTTTTTTCTTGGTGTTTGGAAACCATTTAAATATGGCAATCAGTAGATTTCCTGTTTTTGGGTGTAGAAAGTTTGTATTGCAAGCAGTCCAAGGCAATTCCATTTTGTTGTTTGGTTTAGTTGTTTTATTGAGATTGCTACTACTTTTCTTTTCCATAAAAGCTTGTTGCATAATGCGTTAATTGCTGAAATAAATGATTTTTGTGATATTTATTATTGTCAAATAAAAATAAATTATTAAACTCAGGTGCTTATTATACATGTATATAATTTTAATGCGCAAATACGCGCACAACAACCGAGCTTCATCAGATTAAATGACAATATATTATAAACTCAAAATAATTATAATATCTAAAGAATAATGCCCGAGCGCTTTCAAGAGAACTTAGCTCTCATAATCATGGGCAACAAAGAATAAGCATAGCGTGTTGGTATATGCTAAAATATGCTGATATATGTAAATTAGTTGAAAATAAATGCATCAGATCTAAATGATCCATTTCTTAGAGATTTTATAACATGCATCTTTCCTATTCATAGCCTTATCATCAATAGTAATAAAACATGCTTCTTTAACTTTTCTCTTAATATCATTTCTCTCCCTGCAAACTATTCTTGCATTTTTAGGTTCACATGCATGACCAGCTGATTTCTGATGAATAGCAAATATTGAGTTGCAATTTGGGTCTACTTGGGCCTTATTGTAAGAATATCTATGCTGGGATAGTCTTGTAGAAAGAGTTGCTTTCGTTTCCCCATAGTATGATGCCATGCAGTTATTTTCTGGACATGAAATATTATATACGGCCTGAGAGGTGTTGTTGGGTGTTATAGTGTCTTTAGTGTTATTAATAATTCTATTTGTATTAGGGGGTGTATGAAAGCTTAGTTGAAATTCTTTATTAAACACTGAGTAAAATTTTCGATGGGTAGTTGCAATATATGGTAACAAAATTCTATTTTTCTGCTGCTTAATAACATTGCTGTTTAGTTTACTGTAAAATTGTAACAAAGCTATCTCAAAAATCCTTCTGCCACTATTCTACCATGGATTTTTGCAAATGCAAAAATGCACAAACCCAATGTTCCTTTATGCTTAATGCTGGATTTTGGGGGTGCACATTATTTTAGCACAGCTAAATTAATAAATCGTTGGCTGATTGACAGTATTGGATTTGGAAGATATACTATCAAATCTCCATTTGAATTTGTAGCCAGAATTAAGGACAAAATTCTAAACCCAGAAACTAAAATTGCAGTGCTTGATGTCACTGAGTTATATGGATCAATTAATAGAAATAGGTCCATTGATATAGTAAAAGAAGAGCTTATGAACAACGACGTGTATCAAAAAAAGATAGCTTTCATAATTGATTTCTTAAAATGGCTTAACAACAACATTGTGGAAACATTCAATAATCAATGTTACCAAATGAACGATGGATGGCCGATGGGATTACCCATGATCGGTAATATCTCAAGTATCGTACTTAATTATTTTGAAAAAAGTATTATTCCTAAATACGAACAAACACTTAAGTTAATTGTATACACAAGATACGTTGACGACCTTTTCATCGCTGCTACTGAAGAAATTATTGAGAAAATTAAACAGGACATACAAGACAGTACGCAGCTGAAGCTAAACACAGAAATGGAAGATCGTGAAGGGAAAACTAAATACTTGGATATATATGTGCAAAGAGAAAATCAAAGACTAAATTATACAATGATTATAAAACCTATAAAAAAAAGAGGCAATATTCAACCTACTTCAAACACGCCTTCTATTCATAAATTAGCTGGTTTAGCATCTTTCTTGCATAGGAATGAGCAACTTTGCAGATTTGAATCGGACAAAAGAGCAAATTTAATCTTATATAGAAACGATTTATTAGATTTCGGCTTCAAGCATTACACAATTGATAGGAAGATCAGACAATTTTACAGTAAACTAAACAGCAATGTTATTAAGCAGCAGTAAAATAGAATTTTGTTACCATATATTGCAACTACCCATCGAAAATTTTACTCAGTGTTTAATAAAGAATTTCAACTAAGCTTTCATACACCCCCTAATACAAATAGAATTATTAATAACACTAAAGACACTATAACACCCAACAACACCTCTCAGGCCGTATATAATATTTCATGTCCAGAAAATAACTGCATGGCATCATACTATGGGGAAACGAAAGCAACTCTTTCTACAAGACTATCCCAGCATAGATATTCTTACAATAAGGCCCATGTAGACCCAAATTGCAACTCAATATTTGCTATTCATCAGAAATCAGCTGGTCATGCATGTGAACCTAAAAATGCAAGAATAGTTTGCAGGGAGAGAAATGACATTAAGAGAAAAGTTAAAGAAGCATGTTTTATTGCTATTGATGATAAGGCTATGAATAGGAAAGATGCGTGTTACAAAATCTCTAAGAAATGGATCATTTAGATCTGACGCATTTATTTTCAACTAATTTACATATATCAGCATATTTTAGCATATACCAACACGCTATGCTTATTCTTTGTTGCTCATGATTATGAGAGCTAAGTTCTCTTGAAAGCGCTCGGGCATTATTCTTTAGATATTATAATTATTTTGAGTTTATAATATATTGTCATTTAATCTTGATGAAGCTCGGTTGTTGTGCGCGTATTTGCGCATTAAAATTATATTGTCAAATAATACGTGATTTTTTGTCATAATAAGCTGATTGTATAAAGAAACTAGTGAGTAGAATGAGAGGTATGATTTGAAAAGTGATTCAGTGATTCTCTCTGAATCTGCTTTAAGTTTGTTTTGTATTGACTTTCTCATTTGACTCATGCCCAAGTGAAAAGGGAAACCCAGAAATGTACTGGGTTTCCCTGGATTTCTCTTGATATATCTGGGCGTTTGATTTACCTGTAAATATTGACCATGCAGCTGTTTTGTTGGTGTTGATTTTTAGCCCAAAACTTGCTGTATATTCTTTTGTGATTTTCTGCAGTATAGGTAATTGCTTTTTTGATGTTAAAAATTCTGTGACATCAACCATGTAAGATATAGATGGCAAGTAAGTGTTGGTGTTTTCAATTGGACTTGCTTGGATAATTTTTTGAAATTGCTCTAACAGGGGGTTTAAATATAATGCAAATAATGGTGTGCTGAGTGGATATCATTGTGGGATACATTGACTGGGGTAGAAGGATGATGAATATCTGACATCGAGTATGATAAAAATTGCTCTGTTTAGTAGCAGGTTGGCGATTTTATATAATAATGTGCAGATATTTTTTTTATTGAATTAACAGTGTTTTGATTGACACTGAATCAAATGTGCTTTCAAAATCCAATTTCATGGCCATTGGAATATACTTTTTTCTTTTTAATTACTGGGTTAATGATTGTTTTGAACACAGTGCTGCGTGAACTTTTGATGATATTTGTTTATTTTATTTTAAAAATATATTTATTGACATCATAAAAATTGTACAGATGCATAATAAAAACACTTTGTTGATGTTGACTCATCCATTGCTGGCGTTGGTCTGGAAAAAGTATGCAAGAGCCATTCTCCGCACTAGCAGGTTATAAAATGAGCAGATACATACTATTTAGTTGGCATTGCCCACCTCTGCCAGTGCAAAGAATGACCCAATCATGCTAACTTATCAGCTGGGATAGATGTAGAATGATATCAATGCCCCTCTAGAAGAATCTGACATGTTGCAACACAGACTACACTACAATGTGGATATATCGGGTCCAAAATTCATGTAGAGTCTGTAGGCCATACTAGTAGGCTCCATGTATTGTTAAACAAAAATCTAGAGGATAGTATCTTATCCTTGTCTTGAAGAGCTTTGAGCTTATCGCAAAATATAGCATTGGGATCCGGTGTTGGTTTTGCTTACTTATCTTGTGATATTAGTTTCATTATATATATTGTTCAATTTTTTTTTTAAACTTTTTTCAGAACGTTTATTTCCAAAGGCTTCATTCAGATTGAACTCAGATTGCAGATGGTGGTAATAGGTGCTTGGTTTTTTAATGATGATAACCATTGAAAGCTGATATAGTTTTGTATATTGTATAGCTTTTATGATAGTTGATTTGTGAGCTGGCAACAGGTATGTGCTTGTAAATTGGCTGAGATGTGACAATACAAAGTGTGGGTTTCTTAGTGGTCCTGAGTGACTTGTACCTGGAATTGATGCTATAATGAGTGCAAAATATGTGATATCAAATGGCGTCTCTATTTCTAGCTTTCCAAAAAAAAAATATGGAGGTTACAGAACCAACAAACAACTCTTAACACCACTTCAAACAAGATAAACTTACAAAAAGAAGGAAATGAATATCACAAACCAGTAAAATTGAGTACCCCCCCTTCTACAACATTAAATAACATGTAAATGAATATACCAGCACTTAACATCCAAGGTTTAAACTTCACAAAATATACAACAAATTAACAAATGGATACAGACAATGCAAACCAACATATTAGGTGTACTAGAGACAAAAATATATAATAGATCCCAAATCAACCCAGTAACATATATGAGTAAACTTGGATTTTGCACATGTTACAGTCACACATCAGCACCATCAAGTGGGACAGGTATATTTATCATTCAAAAAAGCCTTTTCACATCATTTAAAATAATTTTATAGATTCCAATGTTTTGATAACTACAGTTAAAAACAGAAGCTTTCATTTAACATGATATTTGTAGACATTCCTGCCAGTCCTATTGTAATTAACATAATACTTTTAACCATTAACTCCCTCTTAGCATCCAATCTCTATCCCATTATTCATGCCAGAGATTTTAATATGAACTATCAAAAGTTTGTTGCAAAATGGATAAATCAACTTGCAGTACCACTTATGAGTGACAGAGTTTCAGTATCTTTTTATAACAACTGGCATGACAATCTCATACATCTTATGTTTTATTCTCCAGTGTTACATCACTCAATTGAAGTAAGTTTTTGTCCCTCTTCTTTCTCCTTCCCCATTTTGATCACATGGCACAAATAATAAAATTAAATTCAAACACATACCACAACAGAATCACTAAAGACAATAATGATTCTTCTACCAGTCAATACTACAGAATTCCTCTTCTCCAAAACATAAAATAATAATCCAATCAAATTCAATTTGATCCAATATCTAAATATATAGCATATACACATTTATTATCATTTAATATCAATCATATTGCTCAAAAATCAATCCCCATCTCTAAACTAATCATGCTAGAAGATAAGCTGCACAAAAGAATCTGTATGTCAAAACCAGTCACTCACAATCAAGCAAACATAATGAAGCTGACACAGACCATATAATCAAACATGCAATAAAGTAAAGCAATGTCTAGCAATTAAAAAAGAATTTGTCTAACACAGCAGCACACATGGAACTATGGATATATTTGATGGGCATTAGTCTATCCATCCACAAATAGAGTACCCATGGCATTAGAATTGGATAGGAAAATCACAGCTAGATAAAATATGATACAACCAATATATCAGCACTTCAAAGAAAAGTTAACAATGCATAACCTATTATTATTATTATTATTATTATTATTATTATTATTATTATTATTATTATTATTATTATTATTATTATTATTATTATTATTATTATTATTATTATTATTATTATTATTATTATTATTATTATTATTATTATTATTATTATTATTATTATTATTATTCAAAGGCTAAACTTTATTAGTATTCTAAAAGGTTATACAAGTTACATTTGACAACATAGTTCTTATATATAAATTGGTTTCACAAAACTACACATGTACAATGATTTGATCAGTGATTGTATGCGTTATCAAACTAGAAGTATTTAGGAAAAAACAGTTGAACAAAGTTAATGATGATCACTCAATAAACGATTAGATACAATTAGATATACTTTAATTGAATTAAAGGAGGAATGCGTCTAATGTGTGTCAGTAGACTTCAGAACTGGCACAAGGATCCATGTTAGATATAGTTTTTTGTTAGTGCTTTTATATAAGTTCTTGTATATTCCAGGTGTCAATGTACTTAGATTGACCAGTAATCTTCATGTCTCTTTCACGTATGGTTTGTAGCTTATTTCTGAACATGTTTGGATGTCTTCTGGGGTTATAATTGTATATGAAATTACACCTTGTACACCATAAGGCATAGAGTAAAAGAGTGCAGATTCTAATTTCAGCAAAGATACCCCTTTTAAAAGAGTCAAAAAGTGTTTTCATATTGATTTTTTTATCCTTGAGTGAAGTGCTAATAATTTCATGAATGTTTTCTAAACATGGGCATGAGAAAAAAAGGTGGTTTTGTATCTCTGAGTCCCTATGACAAAGATTACATATATCATCTATATCTTTATAGTTTCTTTGATATTTCAAAAAGTGTTGTGTAGGTAGCGAGTCCAGATTTATCTTTAGGAGAAAGTCAAAATATTTTGGTTCAAGTGACCATAGTTTAAATTTGTGACATAATTGTTTATTATTAATATGAAGTGGAGTTTGTACATCATATTAACTTGGATGTAAAAGTTGATAAACTTTCCAATATTTATATTTGGCTTGTGGTGGTTCAAAGTTAAGAGTGTGGATTGTTAATAATGGTGTAAGTAGTGTTCAGATATCCCTGGAGAGAAGGTGGTCTATCTGTAGAGGTAATCTTGGCAGAAATTTCTAAATATGGGAATTTTTGTGCACATATAGATATTATGTTCAATGTTTTTTGTATCATGAAGACATGTATTGAGTGAAGGCCAAGGCTATTTTGTAAAAGGGGTTTTCTTAGACGTTTTACTGATATAGAGATAATCTTTTTCCCCAGAATAATTTCCTACGTAGGGAGTCTATCTTATTTGTAAATGCTGTGGCATAAATGATTGTTGTAGTAAAATAAGAGATTTTTGTAATCACTAGCATGTTAAGCAAAGCCATTTTTGTATATATAGATAGGTAGGCTTTGGAGAGTGAATTGACAGTCTTTTCCACTTTCTCTATTAAATCTTTTTGTATGAGTGATCTCATAGGTGAATGACATAAATAAAAGTTGAACCCAAGAAATGCACTTGGTCTACCTTTGAAAACTTTATTAATGCAATTACCGGTGAAGATCTGTCATGCACACAATTTCTCCATATTAAATGTTAGCTTAAATTCTTTTGTAAAATTGTTAAGTATCTTAAGTAGTTTGGGAATTTGCTTTTGGGATGATAGAAATACTTCTATATCATCCATATGTGTGATGCATGAGATGTTGTACTTGAGGGTAGGCACGTAGACTCCTGAAAATTCATTTTCTATTATTTTTATAAGAGGGTAGATATAGGCAGTGAACAATAAGGCACTGAGAGGTGAGCTCTGTGGAATGGACTGATGCGGCACTATTGGCGGTGAAGTTTTTCCATTTAGGAAAACATAAATCTCATGGTTTAGAAGTAAGTTAGCAAGCAAGTTTAGATAGACATTGGGGACTGAGTCTTTTTGTAGAGTTTTAAGAAGAGTATTGATGGAAATCATGTCAAAAGCAGCTTCAATATCTAGTTGAATAACAATTGGACTATTATTATTATTATTATTATTATTATTATTATTATTATTTTTATTATTATTATTATTATTATTATTATTATTATTATTATTATTATTATTATTATTATTATTATTATTATTATTATTATTATTATTATTATGATGTTTCAAAGAAAAGAACTTTATTGATAACCATAGAGTTACATTTGCTATAAGACACTTCGGATACATATATTTACATTGCTAGTGAGTAAACCAAGTTTAAGTTGGTATCTGTGATGTACAAAAAAGGAACTTAACTTAGGAGGGAAAGATATTTAAACATTGTTAGGGGGGGTGAAAATACATATGTATACGTTACATTTATGAGTGCTGCTTGCTGTAATCATAGTTCTCCAAAGTCTTGGGTTATCATTGTTCAATTTGCAAAACTTCAACTTTGATGTATATTGCCATGCTGGGTTTAGTTTGCTTTCCAGTAATTGAGGTCTGATTTTTTTGTTACTGTTCTTTATATTAATATTATGCAATCAAAGACAACATTCTGTTTTTTTATTTGTAGATAATTGCCACATTTTTTTTATTATTATTATTATTATTATTATTATTATTATTATTATTATTATTATTATTATTATTATTATTATTATTATTATTATTATTATTATTATTATTATTATTATTATTATTATTATTATTATTATTATTATTATTATTATTATTATTATTATTATTATTATTATTATTATTATTATTATTATTATTATTATTATTATTATTATTATTATTATTATTATTATTATTATTATTATTATTATTATTATTATGTTTCAAAGAAAAGAACTTTATTGATAACCATAGAGTTACATTTGCTATAAGACACTTCGTATACATATATTTACATTGCTAGTGAGTAAACCAAGTTTAAGTTGGTATCTGTGATGTACAAAAAAGGAACTTAACTTAGGAGGGAAAGATATTTAAACATTGTTAGGGGGGTGAAAATACATATGTATACGTTACATTTATGAGTGCTGCTTGCTGTAATCATAGTTCTCCAAAGTCTTGGGTTATCATTGTTCAATTTGCAAAACTTCAACTTTGATGTATATTGCCATGCTGGGTTTAGTTTGCTTTCCAGTATTTGAGGTCTGATTTTGTTGTTACTGTCCTTTATATTAATATTATGCAATCAAAGACAACATTCTGTTTTTTTATTTGTAGATAATTGCCACATTTTTTTTTTATATATATTGGTTGAGGGCATAGATTTTGGTTATTGGGAGCCATCTTAGAGGTTTGATTGTTGTGTTATCAGTGACCAGGTTGCTGCATAGATGTCTGGATGTGCAATTTTATTGTCTCTGGCTCGTAGTTTTGCCAGTTTGATATTGAAAGTTGATGGATGTCGCCTTGTGTTGTTACCTAGAGTGAATGTGCATCTAGTGCACCAGTATGCATAAAGCATAAAAGTGGCTGCATGGACTGATGGAATAGAGCCTTTGCAATATGAATTAATGATTGTTTGAAGGGTTGTGTTAGATTGTCTATATGCTCCTATCATAATAACTCGAATTCTGTCTAGTGCCGGACAAAGATAGAATAGATGTTCCTGTGTTTCTTCAGCCCTGTGACACAGGGGACAAAAAGGATCAATGTTAGTGTATAGTCTCCGATATCTCAGAAAATATGTCGTGGGCAGTGCTTGTAGGTTTAGTCTCAGCAAAAAATCAAAATACTTTGGCTCCAGTGACCATTTTTTAAACTTACGGAGTAATTGTAGATTATTGATTTTCAGCATTGTCAGATTGGTGTCATGGGTTGGATTTGGATGGATTAATGAATAAATTTGCCAGTATGAATGCTTGTATATTGTCTGAAGAGATATCTGTGGAGCTGTGGTTTTTATATGATTGATCATTGATGCTAGTTGGTCATAAGCAGGGGGTGGTCTATCTGTTGGTGTTATTTGAAGTAGGCATTCAAGCATTGGAAAGTGTTTGACTGTGGATGTTATTAAGTTTGTGGCCTTCTGTAGATGGAAAATATAAATACTATGAAGTCCTAGTCCATTGTGAATAGGTGGTCTGGTAAGTTGTTTTGCAGATATTGACACAGTCTTCCTCTGCCACAAGAGCTTATTACAGAGAGAAGAGATTTTGTTAATAAAACCTTTAGAAAATGTGATAATGGGTGAGTAATAGGTGATTTTTGTTATGGCTAGCTGGTTAAATAGCTGGATCTTGGAGTATATTGAAAGATATGCCTTTGAGAGAGAAGTAGTAATTCGCTCTGTTTCTTCTTTGAGTTTGTTCTGGATCTTGACCCTCATTGCACTTGCACTCATATAAAAGGGAAATCCCAAGAAAGCAGATGGCTTTCCCCCATACATGCCCGTGTACTGCTTTGCATTATAAAGAGACCAAACTGCCGTCTTATTTAGATTGACCCTGAGTTTGTGTGTAGCTGCAAATTCTTGTAGTATTGTATGCAAGGCTGGTAGGTGTTTTTTAGATGGGAGGAAGACAGTTATATCATCCATATAAGCGATACATGTTACCTGCTGAGATGTGTTTGGTATTTGGATGCCAATGAATGTTTGCTGGATTTTTATTAATAGAGGGTTGATGTAAAAGGTGAAAAGTAAAGCACTCAGGGGGGATCCTTGTGAGATTGATTGTGTTGGAGTAAAAGATTCAGAATTTTTGCCACTGAGTGTAATATGTATATCCCGATTTAACAACAAGTTGGTTATAACATATAAAATAGTGCGAGGTATTGCAGTGGCAGCCAACATTTTAATTAATATCTCGATTGCCACAGAATCAAAAGCTGATTCAATGTCTATTTGAACTGCAACTGGGCTGTATTTTTTCCGGCCTCGCACCGATCCCAATACAGCTTTGAAAAGAAGTGCTGCCTGTCCTGTAGATGATTGCTTTCTTGCAAACTGATATGGTGAAATCAATGGGAGCAGATATGATTCAATCCTGTCTTTAATGACTTTCTCAATGATCTTGATGGCTATTGGGCACATGGAGATAGGCCTAATATTATTAAGGGTGGTTATTGGAGCTGGTTTCTTATTAAATGGTACTATTGCAATTGGATAAAGATTTTCAATGTTGTATATTTTTTGTGAGAGATAGTTTGCAAGATTACATAATACTTGATTAGTTGTATGGCTAAGGTGTTCGTACACAAATTTTGGTATGCCATGAGTGCCTGGATGACAGGCATTGGGCAGAGTGGCAAGCTTCAAAGCAAATTCATTAATGGTAAATGGTGTATTTGTTTCAGGTGATCCAAAATAATCGGGGGGTGGGTTGAAGAGTTGATGTGTCTGAAGATTCTGTTTGAAATGCTTATAAATAGGTTCAATCATGTTATGTGCTGCATGTATAGTTGTTCCAATTTGAAGTGCCATAGGTACTCTAATGGTGGAGGGAAAACCCATGGCCCATCTGATGTAGCCTCTAGTCCATGTATGTTGTTGACTGAGGCAGATTTTGCTTTTTTTTATCGCTAAATAGTCTTTAAGTGCTGCACATGTGCTGTTATATGCCTGGGTGAGCTTATATATATGCTGATATGTATTTTGAGTAGGTTTAGACATTGTTATCCTCTTGTGAAGTTCATCTGCCAGAGCTAATAGCCTGGAGGGTGGAGGTTTTTTTTTGGTGACATGGTCAATATTGAATGAAAGTATATTTATGTATGCCTGATATCTCTGCACAGCACGTAGTTGTAGTCCTGCAAGTTTATGGAGCATAATATATGTTTCAGAAAAAAGGGATTCTGGAGTGGATGCTGGTATTAGAATTCTCATTGTTTTCCCAAGTGGTAGTGTAGTTGGCTGAATTTCAGTTAGATCAAGTGTTGCAGTTTGAGCAGAGTGATCTGAGAATGGGGATGGATTGAGCTTGAGGCTGAAGTAATGATGCAGCATTGGTGAATAGAAGCAAAGGTCAATTAAAGATGTGTGTCGGTTATTATGGAATGTTACTGTGTTTGGTGGTAAAAAACCTTCAGCACTCATGAGTGGTATTGCAATTTGATGCAGCCATTTTGAGATGAAATCTGTGTACTTCATGTTAAAATCTCCCATGATGATAGTTGGGTAAGGAGTTGATGCTAGCAGTGAATTGATGGTGAGTATTATGTTTGATATGATGACGTTTCCAGGTGGGATGTAGGTGAAAACTATGTTGAGAGTGTTTGCATGGTGATGAAATGTAGCTATCAACAAGTTTGCATCGATATATATGATTCTGAATGATGTGAATGGGCAAGCTGGGGTTATTAGTAGGCCAGTTCCACCCGCAGGTGATGACATGTCCCTGGAGCATGCAAAGAAGCCTTCAGTGCGAAGATGCACTGTTGGGTCAATCTGTGATCCACTATATATTTTTGTTTCCAGAAGTCCCAATATAAGTGTCTGTGTGATTTTGGTCCATTCTCTAAGTTGATGCAGTTTGTTTGCCGAGTTCAAACCCCGCACATTAAAAGCTGTTATTTTGACTTTCATTATGGTTGTATTTTGGGATTGTTCACATTTCAAAATATGTTAGTGACTGGTTTTCATTGTATGAGCTGTACATTGTTGGAGTTTTAATTGGTTGGTTAGATAGAAGTGATGTCCATTGGTGACCAGTCATCCGTTTGAATTCTGGTTAATGATGATGCGGTGTTGTACTCTTCTGTTTGTGAGTTGTTGTCCTCTTCTGTTTTTGGTTTTTTATTGTTTTTGCTTCTTTTTGGGCGACCTGGCCCTTTTTTTTTCTATTGTATTTACTTCAACTTGTGGAAGGCATGGCATGATTGCTTCCATGATATATGTTGATGTGTTATTTTTTATTGTGTGTGTGATGTTTGTTCTATTGGTACTTTGTGTTTCACTGTAATTGCTTTGTGATATTTCAGTTGGGTTAATATTTGAATCATTCGTGCATTGTATGTTTTGACAGTTGCTTGTGTTATTTTGAATTGCTTGTGTGACATTTGGATTTAAGTGCTGCATTCTGTTTGGTTCATTTATACTGTTGTCTTGGTTTTTTGTAGTTTGATCTTCTTTAGATGAAGAAGTTGTTTGCATCTGGTTATTCATATCTGAATTTATCTTGACTATGTTAGTGTGGCTGATATCTTCCGTTTGTGTGTGGTTGAGCTGATTATTTGTTTGCTGTGATTGTAGACTCTTTCTGTTATCACATTGTTTTTTCAGATGGTCGCTGTTTAGTTCATCTGTGTTTTTATTTTCCTCATTGGAATTTTGATTAATGAGAGGGAGTGAGAGTGTTTCTTCAGGTGGAGAAGTTGTTTGCATATTGTTGTACATATTTGGATTTATGCTATCATTATATATATGGTTGCTGTCTTCAGTATGTGTTTGGATGGCCACTCCATTTGTTTTTTGCGATTGTGGATTCTTTTTGGTGTCACATTGCGTTGCCAAGTGGCCTCGCTTCCCGCATGTGTAGCATATGGGTTTAAGCCCTCTTATGAAGAGGCTCAGCATGGCTTCCTGATCTGCAAATTGTGTAGGAATATTGTTTGGATCTATTTCTGGATGCAATCTCAGCTTGAAGTCAAAGCTATTGCTGTATACAAGCACTGGCGTATCTTTCAGATAAATTGGGTTGAATGCTGTGACTTTTCCAAATGGCTGCATCATTTTCTGAAAGATTTTGATGTCATATCCAAGGTATGCATTCTTGATTATGCCAGTAATCTGGTTATGTTGATCTGGATCTACTGCAATGAGTGCATAGTTGCCTAAAGTTTTAATGGTGGTTTGAAACCGGGTTTTTTGGCTTTCTTGGTAAAATTCGAGGATTAAATACCGTGAGTTAGGATGGTCAGCAATCCTTAGTATGCTATCCCAAAGTCCGTGTAGTGTTATTGCTTCATAAAGTAAATTTCTAGGAAATTTATATAGCGATAAATTTGCATCTGTAGCTGATAATATTATTGAACGAGGAGAAAAAAATCTTTTGAAAGACGTATGAAGGCCACGTGGGATCGTATTATTAAACTGTTCACATATTATTTTCAAATCCTCATTATTCCACTGGGCGGTAGGGGGGCATTGATTTTCTTGCGTTTGTATATCTAGCTGCAAAATATCATTAGTATTTATTTTTCGGAAGCGATGGAAAACTTTATTTTTTTCTAAAATTGGAACTTGATTGTGTTCTTTTTGTTGTAAATTATTTTTTTCCGAAGAGAAATTATTTTCCTGTAAATTATTTTTAGCTACGTTGGCATATGTTTTTGCTTCACCTGTAATTTGCATAGGCTTGGATAGCATATTGGCGCCGTTCTGCTGGTCACATGACCGGGGTGTCGCCATTGTAATGCTTTTTACGTTGAGCAACGAATATTATTTTTAACAAAACAATTCATAAAAATATCTATTTAGTTAAAATACAAATTAATTTGGATTGTCCAATACTTACTGTTCATATATATATAACTGCAAGTCAAAGATGTGTTGGTTTTAGTGTTTTCTTTGGTTAAACTCCTAAGATCTCTGTAAACAACGATCCGTTAAAATCATCATTTGCTGCGAGACTATTATTATTATTATTATTATTATTATTATTATTATTATTATTATAT
This sequence comes from Epiperipatus broadwayi, assembly GCA_028023455.1. Lineage (NCBI taxonomy): Eukaryota > Metazoa > Onychophora > Udeonychophora > Euonychophora > Peripatidae > Epiperipatus > Epiperipatus broadwayi. Next base: position 7,549,565 of record JAQFVV010000046.1, on the reverse strand, counting down.
TATTATTATTATTATTATTATTATTATTATTATTATTATTATTATTATTATTATTATTATTATTATTATTATTATTATTATTATTATTATTATTATTATTATTATTATTATTATTATTATTATTATTATTATTATTATTATTATTATTATTATTATGTTTCAAAGAAAAGAACTTTATTGATAACCATAGAGTTACATTTGCTATAAGACACTTCGTATACATATATTTACATTGCTAGTGAGTAAACCAAGTTTAAGTTGGTATCTGTGATGTACAAAAAAGGAACTTAACTTAGGAGGGAAAGATATTTAAACATTGTTAGGGGGGGTGAAAATACATATGTATACGTTACATTTATGAGTGCTGCTTGCTGTAATCATAGTTCTCCAAAGTCTTGGGTTATCATTGTTCAATTTGCAAAACTTCAACTTTGATGTATATTGCCATGCTGGGTTTAGTTTGCTTTCCAGTATTTGAGGTCTGATTTTGTTGTTACTGTCCTTTATATTAATATTATGCAATCAAAGACAACATTCTGTTTTTTTATTTGTAGATAATTGCCACATTTTTTTTTATATTATTATTATTATTATTATTATTATTATTATTATTATTATTATTATTATTATTATTATTATTATTATTATTATTATTATTATTATTATTATTATTATTATTATTATTATTATTATTATTATTATTATTATTATTATTATTATTATTATTATTATTATTATTATTATTATTATTATTATTATTATTATTATTATTATTATGTTTCAAAGAAAAGAACTTTATTGATAACCATAGAGTTACATTTGCTATAAGACACTTCGTATACATATATTTACATTGCTAGTGAGTAAACCAAGTTTAAGTTGGTATCTGTGATGTACAAAAAAGGAACTTAACTTAGGAGGGAAAGATATTTAAACATTGTTAGGGGGGTGAAAATACATATGTATACGTTACATTTATGAGTGCTGCTTGCTGTAATCATAGTTCTCCAAAGTCTTGGGTTATCATTGTTCAATTTGCAAAACTTCAACTTTGATGTATATTGCCATGCTGGGTTTAGTTTGCTTTCCAGTATTTGAGGTCTGATTTTGTTGTTACTGTCCTTTATATTAATATTATGCAATCAAAGACAACATTCTGTTTTTTTATTTGTAGATAATTGCCACATTTTTTTTATATATATATTGGTTGAGGGCATAGATTTTGGTTATTGGGAGCCATCTTAGAGGTTTGATTGTTGTGTTATCAGTGACCAGGTTGCTGCATAGATGTCTGGATGTGCAATTTTATTGTCTCTGGCTCGTAGTTTTGCCAGTTTGATATTGAAAGTTGATGGATGTCGCCTTGTGTTGTTACCTAGAGTGAATGTGCATCTAGTGCACCAGTATGCATAAAGCATAAAAGTGGCTGCATGGACTGATGGAATAGAGCCTTTGCAATATGAATTAATGATTGTTTGAAGGGTTGTGTTAGATTGTCTATATGCTCCTATCATAATAACTCGAATTCTGTCTAGTGCCGGACAAAGATAGAATAGATGTTCCTGTGTTTCTTCAGCCCTGTGACACAGGGGACAAAAAGGATCAATGTTAGTGTATAGTCTCCGATATCTCAGAAAATATGTCGTGGGCAGTGCTTGTAGGTTTAGTCTCAGCAAAAAATCAAAATACTTTGGCTCCAGTGACCATTTTTTAAACTTACGGAGTAATTGTAGATTATTGATTTTCAGCATTGTCAGATTGGTGTCATGGGTTGGATTTGGATGGATTAATGAATAAATTTGCCAGTATGAATGCTTGTATATTGTCTGAAGAGATATCTGTGGAGCTGTGGTTTTTATATGATTGATCATTGATGCTAGTTGGTCATAAGCAGGGGGTGGTCTATCTGTTGGTGTTATTTGAAGTAGGCATTCAAGCATTGGAAAGTGTTTGACTGTGGATGTTATTAAGTTTGTGGCCTTCTGTAGATGGAAAATATAAATACTATGAAGTCCTAGTCCATTGTGAATAGGTGGTCTGGTAAGTTGTTTTGCAGATATTGACACAGTCTTCCTCTGCCACAAGAGCTTATTACAGAGAGAAGAGATTTTGTTAATAAAACCTTTAGAAAATGTGATAATGGGTGAGTAATAGGTGATTTTTGTTATGGCTAGCTGGTTAAATAGCTGGATCTTGGAGTATATTGAAAGATATGCCTTTGAGAGAGAAGTAGTAATTCGCTCTGTTTCTTCTTTGAGTTTGTTCTGGATCTTGACCCTCATTGCACTTGCACTCATATAAAAGGGAAATCCCAAGAAAGCAGATGGCTTTCCCCCATACATGCCCGTGTACTGCTTTGCATTATAAAGAGACCAAACTGCCATCTTATTTAGATTGACCCTGAGTTTGTGTGTAGCTGCAAATTCTTGTAGTATTGTATGCAAGGCTGGTAGGTGTTTTTTAGATGGGAGGAAGACAGTTATATCATCCATATAAGCGATACATGTTACCTGCTGAGATGTGTTTGGTATTTGGATGCCAATGAATGTTTGCTGGATTTTTATTAATAGAGGGTTGATGTAAAAGGTGAAAAGTAAAGCACTCAGGGGGGATCCTTGTGAGATTGATTGTGTTGGAGTAAAAGATTCAGAATTTTTGCCACTGAGTGTAATATGTATATCCCGATTTAACAACAAGTTGGTTATAACATATAAAATAGTGCGAGGTATTGCAGTGGCAGCCAACATTTTAATTAATATCTCGATTGCCACAGAATCAAAAGCTGATTCAATGTCTATTTGAACTGCAACTGGGCTGTATTTTTTCCGGCCTCGCACCGATCCCAATACAGCTTTGAAAAGAAGTGCTGCCTGTCCTGTAGATGATTGCTTTCTTGCAAACTGATATGGTGAAATCAATGGGAGCAGATATGATTCAATCCTGTCTTTAATGACTTTCTCAATGATCTTGATGGCTATTGGGCACATGGAGATAGGCCTAATATTATTAAGGGTGGTTATTGGAGCTGGTTTCTTATTAAATGGTACTATTGCAATTGGATAAAGATTTTCAATGTTGTATATTTTTTGTGAGAGATAGTTTGCAAGATTACATAATACTTGATTAGTTGTATGGCTAAGGTGTTCGTACACAAATTTTGGTATGCCATGAGTGCCTGGATGACAGGCATTGGGCAGAGTGGCAAGCTTCAAAGCAAATTCATTAATGGTAAATGGTGTATTTGTTTCAGGTGATCCAAAATAATCGGGGGTGGGTTGAAGAGTTGATGTGTCTGAAGATTCTGTTTGAAATGCTTATAAATAGGTTCAATCATGTTATGTGCTGCATGTATAGTTGTTCCAATTTGAAGTGCCATAGGTACTCTAATGGTGGAGGGAAAACCCATGGCCCATCTGATGTAGCCTCTAGTCCATGTATGTTGTTGACTGAGGCAGATTTTGCTTTTTTTTATCGCTAAATAGTCTTTAAGTGCTGCACATGTGCTGTTATATGCCTGGGTGAGCTTATATATATGCTGATATGTATTTTGAGTAGGTTTAGACATTGTTATCCTCTTGTGAAGTTCATCTGCCAGAGCTAATAGCCTGGAGGGTGGAGGTTTTTTTTTGGTGACATGGTCAATATTGAATGAAAGTATATTTATGTATGCCTGATATCTCTGCACAGCACTTAGTTGTAGTCCTGCAAGTTTATGGAGCATAATATATGTTTCAGAAAAAAAGGGATTCTGGAGTGGATGCTGGTATTAGAATTCTCATTGTTTTCCCAAGTGGTAGTGTAGTTGGCTGAATTTCAGTTAGATCAAGTGTTGCAGTTTGAGCAGAGTGATCTGAGAATGGGGATGGATTGAGCTTGAGGCTGAAGTAATGATGCAGCATTGGTGAATAGAAGCAAAGGTCAATTAAAGATGTGTGTCGGTTATTATGGAATGTTACTGTGTTTGGTGGTAAAAAACCTTCAGCACTCATGAGTGGTATTGCAATTTGATGCAGCCATTTTGAGATGAAATCTGTGTACTTCATGTTAAAATCTCCCATGATGATAGTTGGGTAAGGAGTTGATGCTAGCAGTGAATTGATGGTGAGTATTATGTTTGATATGATGACGTTTCCAGGTGGGATGTAGGTGAAAACTATGTTGAGAGTGTTTGCATGGTGATGAAATGTAGCTATCAACAAGTTTGCATCGATATATATGATTCTGAATGATGTGAATGGGCAAGCTGGGGTTATTAGTAGGCCAGTTCCACCCGCAGGTGATGACATGTCCCTGGAGCATGCAAAGAAGCCTTCAGTGCGAAGATGCACTGTTGGGTCAATCTGTGATCCACTATATATTTTTGTTTCCAGAAGTCCCAATATATGTGTCTGTGTGATTTTGGTCCATTCTCTAAGTTGATGCAGTTTGTTTGCCGAGTTCAAACCCCGCACATTAAAAGCTGTTATTTTGACTTTCATTATGGTTGTATTTTGGGATTGTTCACATTTCAAAATATGTTAGTGACTGGTTTTCATTGTATGAGCTGTACATTGTTGGAGTTTTAATTGGCTGGTTAGATAGAAGTGATGTCCATTGGTGACCAGTCATCCGTTTGAATTCTGGTTAATGATGATGCGGTGTTGTACTCTTCTGTTTGTGAGTTGTTGTCCTCTTCTGTTTTTGTGTTTTTATTGTTTTTGCTTCTTTTTGGGCGACCTGGCCCTTTTTTTTCTCTATTGTATTTACTTCAACTTGTGGAAGGCATGGCATGATTGCTTCCATGATATATGTTGATGTGTTATTTTTTATTGTGTGTGTGATGTTTGTTCTATTGGTACTTTGTGTTTCACTGTAATTGCTTTGTGATATTTCAGTTGGGTTAATATTTGAATCATTCGTGCATTGTATGTTTTGACAGTTGCTTGTGTTATTTTGAATTGCTTGTGTGACATTTGGATTTAAGTGCTGCATTCTGTTTGGTTCATTTATACTGTTGTCTTGGTTTTTTGTAGTTTGATCTTCTTTAGATGAAGAAGTTGTTTGCATCTGGTTATTCATATCTGAATTTATCTTGACTATGTTAGTGTGGCTGATATCTTCCGTTTGTGTGTGGTTGAGCTGATTATTTGTTTGCTGTGATTGTAGACTCTTTCTGTTATCACATTGTTTTTTCAGATGGTCGCTGTTTAGTTCATCTGTGTTTTTATTTTCCTCATTGGAATTTTGATTAATGAGAGGGAGTGAGAGTGTTTCTTCAGGTGGAGAAGTTGTTTGCATATTGTTGTACATATTTGGATTTATGCTATCATTATATATATGGTTGCTGTCTTCAGTATGTGTTTGGATGGCCACTCCATTTGTTTTTTGCGATTGTGGATTCTTTTTGGTGTCACATTGCGTTGCCAAGTGGCCTCGCTTCCCGCATGTGTAGCATATGGGTTTAAGCCCTCTTATGAAGAGGCTCAGCATGGCTTCCTGATCTGCAAATTGTGTAGGAATATTGTTTGGATCTATTTCTGGATGCAATCTCAGCTTGAAGTCAAAGCTATTGCTGTATACAAGCACTGGCGTATCTTTCAGATAAATTGGGTTGAATGCTGTGACTTTTCCAAATGGCTGCATCATTTTCTGAAAGATTTTGATGTCATATCCAAGGTATGCATTCTTGATTATGCCAGTAATCTGGTTATGTTGATCTGGATCTACTGCAATGAGTGCATAGTTGCCTAAAGTTTTAATGGTGGTTTGAAACCGGGTTTTTTGGCTTTCTTGGTAAAATTCGAGGATTAAATACCGTGAGTTAGGATGGTCAGCAATCCTTAGTATGCTATCCCAAAGTCCGTGTAGTGTTATTGCTTCATAAAGTAAATTTCTAGGAAATTTATATAGCGATAAATTTGCATCTGTAGCTGATAATATTATTGAACGAGGAGAAAAAATCTTTTGAAAGACGTATGAAGGCCACGTGGGATCGTATTATTAAACTGTTCACATATTATTTTCAAATCCTCATTATTCCACTGGGCGGTAGGGGGGCATTGATTTTCTTGCGTTTGTATATCTAGCTGCAAAATATCATTAGTATTTATTTTTCGGAAGCGATGGAAAACTTTATTTTTTTCTAAAATTGGAACTTGATTGTGTTCTTTTTGTTGTAAATTATTTTTTTCCGAAGAGAAATTATTTTCCTGTAAATTATTTTTAGCTACGTTGGCATATGTTTTTGCTTCACCTGTAATTTGCATAGGCTTGGATAGCATATTGGCGCCGTTCTGCTGGTCACATGACCGGGGTGTCGCCATTGTAATGCTTTTTACGTTGAGCAACGAATATTATTTTTAACAAAACAATTCATAAAAATATCTATTTAGTTAAAATACAAATTAATTTGGATTGTCCAATACTTACTGTTCATATATATATATAACTGCAAGTCAAAGATGTGTTGGTTTTAGTGTTTTCTTTGGTTAAACTCCTAAGATCTCTGTAAACAACGATCCGTTAAAATCATCATTTGCTGCGAGACTATTATTATTATTATTATTATTATTATTATTATTATTATTATTATTATTATTATAATAAATAATATTATATTATTATTATTATTATTATTATTATTATTATTATTATTATTATTATTATTATTATTATTTATTATTATTATTAAATTATTATTATTATTATTATTATTATTATTATTATTATTATTATTATTATTATTATTATTATTATTATTATTATTATTATTATTATTATTATTATTATTATTATTATTATTATTATTATTATTATTATTATTATTATTATTATTATTATTATTATTATTATTATTATTATTATGTTTCAAAGAAAAGAACTTTATTGATAACCATAGAGTTACATTTGCTATAAGACACTTCAGTATACATATATTTACATTGCTAGTGAGTAAACCAAGTTTAAGTTGGTATCTGTGATGTACAAAAAGCTTAACTTAGGAGGGAAAGATATTTAAACATTGTTAGGGGGTTAAAATACATATGTATTACGTTACATTTATGAGTGCTGCTTGCTGTAATCATAGTTCTCCAAAGTCTTGGGTTATCATTGTTCAATTTGCAAAACTTCAACTTTGATGTATATTGCCATGCTGGGTTTAGTTTGCTTTCCAGTATTTGAGGTCTGATTATGCAATCAAAGACAACATTCTGTTTTTTTATTTGTAGATAATTGCCACATTTTTTTTTATATTATTATTATTATTATTATTATTATTATTATTATTATTATTATTATTATTATTATTATTATTATTATTATTATTATTATTATTATTATTATTATTATTATTATTATTATTATTATTATTATTATTATTATTATTATTATTATTATTATTATTATTATTATTGATAAACAGAGCAAAACTCTCCATACAATATTGCCACCTGTGCTATACAGAGTAGCCAATGGATGCCAGAAGGCTTTTGCATAAAATCCCTATCTAATGCCTACTCATCTAATATCCCCAGACTAGTTTCTGGCTTGTGGCCTTCGTCAGTGAGGAGCTTTGGATCTGAGAGCACTGCATCTAGATCTTAGGATCTAATGCAACCCTCTAGCATCCACACACTGATGAAGGCCACAAGCCAGAAACTAGTCTGGGGATATTGGATGAGTAGGCATTAGATAGGGATTTTATACACAAGTCTTCTGGCTTCCATTGGTTACTCTGTTTAGCACAGGTGGCAATACTGTATGGAGAGTTTTGCTCTGTTTATCAACAATTAATGTGCTAGTATAGGAAATGTGATCATGTTATATTATTATTATTATTATTATTATTATTATTATTATTATTATTATTATTATTATTATTATTATTATTATTATTATTATTATTATTATTATTATTATTATTACATTTCAATAAGTTTACATCAAGAAAATTTGAAATTTAACATACAATGAATAATATTAGGGTACACACATATAAATGAATTTAGTGGTTACACTTTGTGGTTGATGGACTATAACAATATAAAAAATAAAAAAGCAAAAATAATCAGAGTTCTAAAGTTTGAGGAGCTTAATTAGTTTTGTCCACATGTCACTTTGAATGTTAGTTGTATGATAGTTTTCTTTGCAGCATTCACAACATTGATGGTTGTTTTAACAATGACCATGTTGCTGCATAAAAGTGGGGGTTGGTTATTATTTTATCTCTATTTCGAATGTGTAGCAGTTTGTTGCTAAATGTAGCTGGGTGTCGTCTGGTGTTATTGCCAATTAAGAAAGTACATCGGGTGCACCAGTACGCATATAGAACAAATGTGGCTGCCCTAATGCTAGGTATTGATCTTCCCTGAAAAGCAGCTATTATGTGATTAATGATTGTACCCAGTTTTCTGTAGGTGTTACACATCATCTGTCATGTTTGGTTAAGTGCTACACATTGATAAATAAAGTGGTCCAGTGTCTCTTCTGCTCGATGGCAGAGTCCACAGAAGAGGTCAATAGATATATACATTCTTTTATGATAAAGAAAGTGGGTTGTTGGCAAGGCAATGAGATTGATTTTCATGATAAAATCAAAGTATTTGGGCTCTAGAGCCCTTTTTTTATATTCATAGAGTAGTCTCTTGTTGTTAATTCCTAGCATAGGTTGTATAACATTAGTATCTGCTTCTCTATTTATTAAACCATAAATATCCCAGTATGAATACTTATGCAAATACTGTTCTGGAATCTTGTCTGTGGTTTTGCATTGGTACATAATGTTGGTGAAAAAGGAACCTTTTGGAGGTAGTCTATCTGTTGGAGTAACTTCTAGCAAATGGTTAATTTCAGGGCTTTTGGCAAATATTGTGATTATTGAGTTCCTTAACTTTTGTAGATGAAAAATATTGATGTTGTGCAAGCCAAGTCCATTTTTTATTAGGGGTTGGCTAAGCTTTTTTATGGAAATTGCTAATGTTTTTCTGGCCCAAAGTAGTTTTATTATATATGGTTTTAATTTTTGAAATGAACCTCTTTGAGAATGAAATAACCAGTAAATAGTAAGTTATTTTGTTTGTGATAATCTGGTTAATTAACTGTACTTTGGAATATAGTGAAAGATATGCCTTGGACAAGGAGTTTATAATTTTTGTGGCTTGTTCTTTAAGTTTATTTTGGATATGGCATCTCATTCCTGTAATTCCCATATGAAATGTTTTTGATTTGTAAATTGATGTACATGGTTTACCAATCTATAGTGACCAGGCTGTGGTTTTTTCCAGATTAAATGTTAATTCATATTTTTGTGAATATTCTTGTAATATCTTTTGGAGTTGCGGTATTTGTTTTTTTTGATGTTAGGAATATGGTAACATCATCCATATAGGCGATGCATGTAGTGCGCTGTGTTGTGTCTGGTATCTCGATCCCAGTAAATGCATTTTGTATGCTTTTAATAAGGGGATTGATGTAAAATATAAACAATAGTGAACTAAGAGGGGATCCTTGGGATATAGATTTGGTGGGTGTGAAAGATGGTGAGTTTCTTCCAGTTAAAGTTATATGGATATCTCTGTTCAGAAGCAGGTTAGCAATTATATATAGATGTGTTCTAGGAATTTCTTTGTCTTTTAGCATTTTTAAAAGTGTGTATATATTGACTGAGTCAAATGCAGCTTCTATGTCAAGCTGCACAACAACGGGTCCGTATTTTTTTCCGCTGTTTTACTGTGGCTAGAATTGCTTTGTAGAATAAGGCTGCTTCTGTTGTTGAAGAGTTTTTCTTTGCATATTGTGCTTCAGAGATAAGTGGCATTATATACGTTTCAATTTCATCTTTAATAATTTTCTCCATAATTTTGATCGGCAAAGGTCCCATAGATATTGGTCTGATGTCTGTAATAGATGAGATAATTGCTTTGATGTCTGTAATAGATGAGATAATTGCTTTCTTTTTATTATAGGGTACTATGGCTATTGGATAGACACCCTCCATGGGTTGAATTTGTTGTGCTAGATGGTTTGCTAACTGACACAAATATTCTATTGTGAATTTACTTACTTGCTTTAGTACAAACAATGGGACTCCAGGACTACATGGATGGCAAGCATTTTCGAGTAGTATTTAGTTTTGTTGTGAATAGATCTTTTGTGAATGAGGTTTTTGTCTCTGGTGGGCCAAACAGATTATGTGGTATTTTATATGATTGTTTTTCTTGTAATTTCTTTTTAAAATATTCAAAAATTGGCATAATCATGTTGTGTCCTGCATATGTTCCACTATTTGTATATAGTGCCATTGGCACTTTTACATCTGGTTGGTTTCCCAGTGCCCATTCTATATAATCTCTTGTCCAAGTGTGTGGCCTGGTTAGGCATACCTTGCTTTTCTTTATCTTCAGATAGCTTTTGAGTTCATCACATGCTTTATTGTATGCATGTGTAAGCTTGAATATATACTGCTGGGTGCAGTCTGATGGATTAATAATGATTATTCTCTGGTGTAACTGAGCTGCCAGAGACAAAAGTCTTAATGGTGGAGGTTGTTTTTTTGTTATATGGTTGATGTTAAAGGACAACATTCCGATAAATGCTAGGTATTTCTGGACCGGGTTCAAAGTCATATCTTTGATTTTGATTAGCATTATGTAGGTCTCAGAGAACAGAAATTCAGGGGTTGTTTCTGGGAGTAAAACTCTTATTGATCTTGTAAGTGGAAAGGGTGATATTTGAATTTGGGCACAGTCAATTGTGATTATTTGAGCTGAGTGATCGGACAAAGTTGAGGGAGTTAGTTTTATTTTAATAAGGTGGTGAAGCATTGGAGAATAAAAGCACAGATCAATAAGTGAAGAGAAGCGATTATTGTGGAAAGAGATGGCATCATCTGGCAAAAACCTTGGCCACTCATTAGTGGTATGTTTATTCTGTGAAGCCAATGTTGGGTAAATTCCTGATATTTTAAATTAAAATCTCCAATTAGGATGGTTGGGTTTGAAGTGTATCTAACCTTGAATTAATGTTTGCAATTATGGTGTCCATTTTTTATCCTGTATAGGCGGCATATATACAAAAACCAGATTTATTGTTATGCTTTTTTGGTTGAAGGTTGCAATTAATAAGTTCATGTCAATGTGAATTATTTTGAACGTTGTGAATGGACAATTTCTAGCAATTATGAGTCCAGTGGCAGCTGAGGGAGAGGAAGAGTCTCTGGAGCATGCACAGAACCTTCCATATTTAATTGTTTCACTGGGTCAGTTTGTGATCCAGCATAATTTTTTGTCTCAAGTATACCAAGCAAGTGTGGTTGTATATCCTTGATCCAATGTTTTAACTTATTAATTTTTGAGGTTGAGTTCAAACCCCTGACATTGTTTGCTGCAATTTTTATTTTCATTATATGTTTTTGGTTGTGATTTAAATATTATGGTTGATCTGGTGTTTCTTCCCATTCATTCTTATATTCCATTTCCAGATCTTCATCTGTTTCCACTGTAGTTGTATTGTTGTGATCAGAAAGGCTAAGGTTGGATTCTGTATTGATTTTTTTGTGCCCTCTATTTTTCTTTGGGGAGTGGCCTGGTCTTCTTCTTTGTTCTGTGTCAGCTTTGGTGATTTGAGGCATATTTGGGGTGATAGCTTCCATAATTTCCATTGTTGTATTATTTTTAATATTGGGTGATTGGTGTGTTATATATATTTTTTCTTGATCACTATTACTGTGTGAGTTTATTTGTTCTTTTATTATCTCTTTTTCATCAGTGTCTTTGGTAGGCTGACTTAGATTGTGTGCTGTTTTTTTCCATTGGAGCCTCTTGAGGCTGTTGACTTTATGTTTTTTTATCAGTGGGGGTTTGAATTCTATTGGTTGATTTTGTTGATAAATCCAGAATTTCAGGTGCTGGCAATGTGTGTGCAGTTTTTTTATTATTCAATTGCTGTTGATCAGTGGTTTTTTTATTATTATTTTCTTGTTTATTAGTTGTTTTCGTTATCTGTTTTGTACTGTTTGATTCTGGTAGGTGAGCTTCTGTTGGTTGATCTTCAGAGCTTGGTTGGTTATTCTGGTTGATTTTGGTGTTGCAATCGATAGCTAAGTGTCTTGTTTCACTGCATGCAAAACATCTTGGTCTTAATCCTTTTATGTGAATGGTCAGTATTGCATTCTGGTCAATTATTTGTGTTGGAATATCCTCAGGGTTTACATTGTCAGTCAGCTTTATTTTGAAATGAAAGTTGTTGCTGAAAACCGGTATGGGTGTGTCGGATAAGTAGATTTGTTTTATATGAATAGCTTTGCCAAATGACTGTATTAATTTTTGAAAATCCTGAATGGTATATCCGAAGTAAGTGTTTTTAATTATTCTGTTACAATAGTTTTGCAAGCTTTGATCGACTATTATTAGCACGTAGCTTCCCAAAGTTTTTACTTTAGTTTGAAATCTTGCACGCTGATGTTCATCGAAAAACTGAATTGCAACGTATCACGAGTTTGGATGCTCTCCAATACTAGAGACTGTATCCCACAAAGCTCTTGCTGTCAGCTCCTCATAAAGAAGCTCTCTGGGGAATTTATAGTGTTAAATTTCTATCAGTGACAGCTAACACTAATGATCTCAGTGAAAAAAATTTTTGGAAAGTTGCGAATAATTTTTTTGGGATGGTGCTGTTGAAATTAACGTTTATTTCTTGCAGTTCATCTTGATTCCATATCGTTGGGGAGGGCTCTTCATTATTGTTTTCTATGAGGTTTAAATTATTTATGTCAGCTTGATTTACCTTCCTAAATAATGCTGTCTGTGTTAATGCTGGACTTTTTTCGATGCTGTGAGGCTGCTGGTTTATTTTTGTTATGTTCACGTATGTTTTTGTGATAGTCACATTTTTCATTTTATCACTGTTTGTTTGAGTGCAATTTACGTCATTTGCTTCTTGACATGACGCCATGCTTGTTTATGGCATTAGAATTTATTTTTTGTTATGAATGACTGTATTACTTACTTTTTGCTAGAAAACAACTGTTCAGTAATCAGCCATCGCTGTCTATCTATCACAGATATATATCACAGTTTTTAAGTCTGAAAACGATTAGAATATGGGAAAAAAAGATTATTCATTCTTGATGGCTTAGGCATACACGCGCATGCACCTATTATTTATTATTATTATTATTATTATTATTATTATTATTATTATTATTATTATTATTATTATTATTATTATTATTATTATTATTATTATTATTATTATTATTATTATTATTATTATTATTATTATTATTATTATTATTATTATTATTATTATTATTATTATTATTATTAAGTTTCAACAATAATAAACTGTATTAATCCTTTTATTTACATAGTATTAAAATGCCACTTAATTGTAGCCAGATACATGTTTGAACCTATTATTGTCAGTTCATTTTTGAGTGTTACATTATTTATTTTTCTTAAATGTACATATCTATATAGGCATTTGTATATGATTCTATCCACTTTAGAAGTTTCAATTAAGCAAATTATTGTCCAGTAGGAGCATAATCTGGACCATACTATCTTTAATTCTTAGTAAATAGGAGATTGATTTCATCATTGTTTTTTGATTTCAAGTGTCATGGTATATAATGGAATAGACATTATAATGGTATATGAGTTTTCTTTATCTCAAAGGTTTTATATTCTAGTTTGTCATTCAGCCCAAAGTCATATGATCATATTTCTGATCATTAACAACTTACATAGATTATCCATAAACTAGCAACTTTGTTCTTTATAAATTTGCTGCTTTTCTGAGTAGGGATCAAGTAGCTGCCTAAATATCTGGGCAGGTGATCTGCTTGTCACTAACTTGAATTTTAATCAAATTGTTCTCAATGGTGGATGTATGCCTTCTGGGGTTATTACTCAATACAAAAGCTAGTGCACCAGAGTGTATACAAGCTGAATATCATGACTCTTATGGTTGGTACAGACCTACCTTAATAAGTTGACATAATTTGCATCATTGTAGTGTTTTGTTTTCTGTATTTACCCTGTATAATGTATCTAGTCTCCTCCATGGCCTTGTAGTTGAAAATTATGTGCTATAAAGTCTCCTCAGCCCTATGGAAAAAGCCACAGAATGGATCAACCAACCTGTACATTCTTCTGTGAAGTCAAAAAAATTTAGTAGGTAAAGCATTCAAATTCATTTTAATTATAAAATCTAGGAAGTTAGGTTATAGTTGCCATATTTTGTATTGCTTGATCATATAGTTGTTTCCTATTTCTAGTATTGATGGGATCTTATCATTGTAATTATTTTGATGTATAAACTTATATATTCCCCAATATTTATACTTTTCCTCAAGTTGATTTGGGATTGTTCTTTCCCTCCTGCATTGGTAGATGATGGCTTCCAAAAACCAATTTTTTAGAGGAGGTTTATCTGTAGGCGTTATCTGGTCTAAATGTCTTAATTTAGAAAATTGAGTGAGTATAGCAATCATGGCATTCTAAAGGAGTTTGCTATTAACTGAAAGGAGACCCTTTGATTCCTCTTGGAGGCCTTAAAGGAACCGAGCAGGGCAAATTGCTAATGTCCACTCCATACGTTCTTGTCGTTGCAGCTGTTATTACTATATGTTTATTCATATAGTATACGAACATGGATGGGCTGCTCACCAACACGCATTAGCCAGCATGGTGAGTTTATTGGCTTTTTACCTCTGAGTTTAAGATCAAGAAACACCATGGTCTTTCTTCTCAGTGCCTGATAAGGCAGAATGAATGTTTGTGTAAATGATAAAGATTTTTCCCAATTATACAATTATGACAGACAAAAATAAAGCATGGCCCTTAATCCCAGGAGGCTGTAAAGTCACCAACCAAGGCAGCGGTTGGTGGCCGAAGGCGGAGGGTGCTAAGAATATCCTGGAGGCGGACCCAGGCTGCCATTTGATGACGACTTTTTATTTAGGTACTTACAACTGCAGATCACTTTCAAGTGAAGGAAGATTGCAAGAATTAGAAGAAGAACTCTCTTATATTAAATGGGATATTATTGGACTTTGTGAAGTTAGAAGAAAAGGTGAAGAGACAATTGATTTAAAAAGTGGACATATGCTCTATTATAAAGGCACAAATATTGGAAATACAAGTGGAGTAGGATTCATTATAAATAAAAAGTGGAAGAACAATATTGTGGAGATTGATGGTGTATCAGACAGAGTGGCAAGATTAGTTATACAACTTAATAGCAGATATCAAATGCAGATAATTCAGGTTTATGCCCCAACAAGTTCTCACAGTGATGAAGTAGTAGAAGATTTTTATATGGATGTACAAAAGGCTTTTGATCAGAGTAAACAACATTTTAAAATTGTTATGGGAGATTTTAATGCTAGAATTGGTAAACAAATGAAAGATGAAAGTGTTGTAGGTAATTTTGGTTATGGTAATAGAAATGAGAGAGGACATAGACTTGTGGAGTTTGCAGAGAAGGAAAAACTTTATATTATGAATTCTTTTTTTGAGAAAAATGTTAGAAGGAAATGGACATGGAAGCATCCAAATGAAGGTACAGCAGAATTGGATTATATTTTGACTAACAGGAAATACATATTTCAAGATTGTAATGTTCTTAATAAATTTAACACAGGAAGTGATCATCGATTAGTAAGGGGTAAGATACATGTTAATGTAAAACTAGAGAGACAAAAATTATTAAGAAAAACTATATTTACAGTTGATATTCCTAATCTTCAGAAACATTCTAATGAATTTAAATTAGAACTTACAAATCGGTTTCAAGTATTAGTAGATTTTGAACATGATTCAGATTTGAATGAAATTAATATGAAAATAACTGATACACTTTTAAAAACTGCAACAAAGATAGCTGGTAGAAAAAAGCAGCAATTGACTAATAAAATTTCTACTGAGACTAGAGAACTTATGAAGAAAAGAAGGAATATGAAGATATGCAAGAATGATGCATTAAAAAGAATTGAATATCTCGAATTTTGTAAAATGGTGCGGAAAAGAGTTGAAAATGATATAAGAAAGTATAACTGTGAACTAGCAAGAAAAGCTGTAGAAGAAAATAAAAGTCTTAAGAATGTAAAACAACATTTTGGTATTGGTAGGAAATTTATATCTGCAATAAGGAAAAAGATGGAATTATTACTAAAAAGAGGGATGACATTATGAAATTGGTAGAAGATTTTTATCAAGAATTATATAGTAATAAAGAACAAGTACCTCCTATATCTATTACATCTTCCGAATTGCCCAGAATTTTAAATGAAGAAGTGAGAAATGCAATTAAATGTATGAAAAAAGGAAAGGCTCCAGGTAATGATGGAATTATAATTGATATATTAAAAGAAGCAGGTGAAGAAACAGAAAAAATATTAGCAAAGTTATATACCAAATGTCTAAATGATAAAGATGTACCGGATGATTGGAAGAATGCAGTAATAATATTAATATTTAAAAAAGGTGATAAAGAAGATATTAGAAATTACAGACCTATCAGCCTTTTATCAGTTTTATATAAAATTTTTACCAAGATAATTACAACTCGTCTACAGAGAACCTTGGATTTTCACCAACCAAGAGAACAAGCTGGATTTAAAAGTGGTTTTAGTACAGTAGATCATATTCAAGTATTGAGAGAAGTTATAGAAAGGACAAATGAATATGAGTTGTCATTATGTTTTGGATTTGTAGATTATGAAAAGGCATTTGATTCTATAAACATTTCTTCAGTGATTAAAGCATTGGATCATCAAGGTATAGATCCAGGATATTGTCATATTTTAAAGAATATTTATAAAAATGCAACAGCAACAATTAGATTACATAATGATACTGGGAAAGTCAACATTGAGAAAGGTGTAAGACAAGGTGACTCCATATCTCCAAAACTTTTTACAGCAGTGCTGCAAGAAGTATTTTGTGGATTAAAATGGGAAACTAAAGGAGTGAAAGTAAATGGAGATTATTTAAGTCATTTAGATTTCGCAGATGATGTAGTTGTTTTTGCAAATAATGCTTCCGAGCTGCAGGAAATGTTGCAGGAGTTATCAGATGAAAGTAGGAAAGTAGGACTAAAGATAAATGTTAAAAAGACTAAAGTAATGTTTAATCGATTTGCTCAAAATATGAAAATAAAGATTGATTATGATGAATTAGAAGAAGTTAAGAGTTACAAATACCTTGGTCAGATTATTAATACAGATGGAAACATAATAGAGGAAATTAATCATAGAATTAAACTTGGTTGGAGTGCTTTTGGTAGAAATAACTTGATATTAAAAGGAAATATGCCTATGTGTTTGAAAAGAAAGGTTTTTAACAAATGTGTTTTACCAGTTCTTACTTATGGATCTGAGACTTGGACACTTAATAGAAGATCAATACAGAGACTTCAGACCACTCAAAGAAGTATGGAGAGATGTATGTTGGGAGTAACAAGAAGAGATCGAAAACGCAATGTATGGGTAAGAGAACAAACAGGTGTTACTGACCTCATTGAAAAAATTAAAAGATTGAAGTGGAGTTGGGCTGGACATATTGCTAGAAGAGATGATAATAGATGGACAATTGAAATTTTAAACTGGATTCCAAGAGATTGTAAAAGACCCAAAAGGAGACCACATGTAAGATGGATGGATGAAATAAAATGTGTAGGGGTGATGTGGAGAAGAGAAGCTAAAGATCGGAGAAGATGGATTAAACTTGGAGAGACCTTCATCCTGCAGTGGATTGATAATGGTTGATAATGATGATGATGATGCAACCAAGTCCATTTGTCATTAGAGGGCGATTGATATTTTTCCTTAAAAGTGCCACTGTCTTTTTCCCCAGATGAGCCTAACAACATATGGAATTAGTCTGTGCCATATTTTTTTTTGAAAATTGAACTACAGGCATGTAATATGTTATCTTGGTTATTATAATCTTGTTAATCAGTTGCACTTTTGTATATATGGGCATATATGCCTTTAAGAGTGATGCAGCTATGATTTTGATTTCTTCTTTGAGCTTGACTTACCTCTCATTCCAGTGGCTCTTAGAAAAAAAGGAAAGCCTAGAAATGGGGTAGGTTTTGCTTGATACATTGGTTATCATCGCCTTCCAGTGAATAGTGTCCAGGTTGCAGTCTTTTCTAAGTTTATGCTCATTCCATATTGTTTTGATAATTGTTCAAGCACTGCCTGAAGGGGTGGTATTTGCTTCTTGGATGTCAAGAAGATTGTGATATTGTCTATGTATGTGAGATATGCAATAATCTGTGTTGTAACAAATATTTGAACTCCAATGAATGAGCAAATGGAATGATATAATAAATAAACATTAATGCACTCAGAGGAGCCCTCTGGGACAGCGATTGCATTGGGATGAAAGAGAGTGAATTTCTGCCATTCATAGTAACATAGAGTTATCTGTTCAGTATCATGTTTGCATTTAAATATAGCAGAGATTTGGGTTATTTTAGTCTGCTTGAGCATATACAGTAGCAGAGGGATTCTCACTGAATCAAAAGCTGAAGCAATGTCTACCTTCACCACCACTCACTGAATCAAAAGCTGAAACAATGTCTATCTCCACCACCACTGGTTTGTATTTCTTTCTCATCCTAGAGCACTGTCGACAACATCATCTTTGCAAATTGTGATTAACTGATGGTTGGTACAATTTAAAGCTCAATCTTATCTTTTATAATCTTTTTCAATATTTTAATAGGAAAAGATTCCATAGACTTTGGTCTAAGCTCATTTGGCATTTGCATACTTTTCTTTTTCTTAATATATGACACTATTGCCATGAAGTAAATCTATGTAGTTGGCTTAATTTCTTGAGCAAGATGGTTTGCTAAATACTTGAGGCATTTAGCTGTAAAAACTTAAATGTCTTGAGAATGAACAATGGTATTTCATGGCCACCTGGGTGACAAGCATTGCTGATAGTTCTAATTTTGCCTATTATATCACTTTCCCTAACTGGTAATTCACTCTCACTCTCTCCAAACACTTTTGGTGGTTAACAAATGTGAGGCTCAGCACTCATTTGAGTAATGACATGATCATGATATGGCCAGTGAACATAACATTCTCTGTCTGGAATGCCATTGAAACTTTTAGTCTGTTACATAACCTAAAGCCCACATGATAAAGTTTTGTTTCCTTGTGTGTGGTAGTGCTATGCAAATCATACTTTTCTTTATGTTCAGATATTCTTTCAGTGATTCCCAGGCCTTGTTATAAGCATCATTCAGCTTCCTTATATGTATTTGGGTGTTGTGTGTTGGAGCAATCATCATTAGTCTCTGATGCAGCTGAATGGAATATTGCAGAAGTCTTGATGGTGTTGTTTCATTTTTTGTTTACATGATCAACATTGAAAAACAAGATACTTACAAAGTCAGTTATTGCTGTATACTTTCAGTTTCATTTCTTTAACTTTTGCAACAAAATATATGTCTCCGAAAAGAGAAATTCGATTTCATTTGTTGGGATAAGTACTATCGTCATTTTTGTTAGCTTGTGATTAACTACTTACTGTTTTTCTAGATTGATCATAATTAACTGAGCAAAATGTTCAGAAAAAGTGGTCAGGACCAATTTGTATTCCATAGGTGGTGCAGAGATGGTGAGTAAAAGTTCATATCCATTAATGTTGCTAACTGACCATTATGAAAAGACAGTGCCCCTTCTGGCAGAAAACCTTGTCCACTAATCAATGGTAAGGCTACTTTATGTAGTAATTTCTGTGTAAATTCTTTATTAGATGAGTTACAGTCATCAAACAAAACAGTTGGGCTTGCATTCATGGCAAGAATTGAGTTTATGTTGGAAATTATAGATTCTATCTTTTGCTTTTGTACTGGCATGTATACAAGCGCTATATTCATAATAATTACTTTTCGAGTCAGTGTTATTATTAGGCGTGAATTAATGTGAAGTATTTTTAAATTTTTAAATAAACAATCTTGAGAAATTACTATTCCAGTTTCTGCAGATAGAGAAGATGAATCTCTGGAATGTGCACAAAAGCTCTTGCCTCTCAGATAGGTAGCTTGATTTATTGGTGAGCCTGCATATATCTTTGTTTCTAATAATCCTGTTATATGCAATCCGATTTGATTTATTCATTGTCTAACTTTGAAATTTTTATTGATTGAATTAAGTCCTCTGACATTTAAAACAGCAATTTTAAGTTTCAATAATAATCTTATTTGAGTTAGGCACTCATGCCTTGCCACTTTTCTTTTTTGATTTCCACAACATCTTGAAACACAAGGCAACTCTCTTCATCCACTGCTACACCCTAATGATATATCTTTTTTTCACTGTGAGGGTTCTGTTGTTCAAGTCTCACATTTTTAAATCTTCTATATTTTTGCTGGTTGCACTGGTTTGGGCATATATTCAGCGTGTGTTTCTATTTGGATAAGCATTTCCGGAGTGATAGCCTCCAATACTTTAGTCAATGTTTTATTCATAATTGTTGGCCATGGTAGGCTTTTTTTGCAATTGTGATTCTTTTATGTACATCAATCATGTCTTCAGTTTCAATCTCAAGTGTCATTATTTGGGTGTATTCTTTATTTGCACACTCTGACTGATTTTATTGGTCACACTTCATCTGGCTTACCTTTGCTGTAATTCTTTTATTCTCTTTTTCATTTTTTAATATCTTTTGCTCATAGAGCTGAGCTAGCATTGCCTGGTGTGCAATTGTAAGCTTACTTTGATTATTACATTTTATGTTGTCCAGTATCTTATTTTCCACTTTTTAAGTCACCTAGTTCTTAGTCACATTTAATGTGTTTGATGTGTTTTATCTTGTTGTCTGTTGTTGCTTCAACTATATCTTTATCTGTTTTTTGCTTACTTTGATTATTAT
This sequence comes from Epiperipatus broadwayi, assembly GCA_028023455.1. NCBI lineage: Eukaryota > Metazoa > Onychophora > Udeonychophora > Euonychophora > Peripatidae > Epiperipatus > Epiperipatus broadwayi. The sequence continues at coordinate 7,528,686 of JAQFVV010000046.1, read as the reverse complement.
TTTGTATTTCATCCAGTTCTTATTTTTCACTTTTAACTCATATAGTTCTTGGTCACATTTAATGTGTTTGAGGTGTTTTATTTTTTTGTCAGCCCTTGCTTTATTTTCTGTATCTTCAATTATATCTTCTTTATCTGGTTGGTCTGTTTCTCCATTTTTGCATACTGCCAATATCTATTTTTGATTGTTGGTGTTCATAAAATGTATCTTCTTTTCCAGTTTCAGATTTTAGTATTTGATTGCTATCTTGATTTTATTTATTCTGATTGATTTTGTTGATCAAGCTTTATCTGTATTGTTCTCACTTGAATTCTTTTGCCTTTTTTTCCATTGGTTAGTTTGTCTTTCTCAAACAGCTGTGACAGTACTGAATGATCGGCAACTTTCATCATACTTTGCTTCTTATTTCTTTGTATATTATCTAATTCTTTATTATTTTTTTGAAAATAACACATATCTTGGTCACCATCTTGATGTTTGGTGTATTTCCTTATGTCTCACCTTGGCTGATTTTCAGTTCCTTCTATTGTATATTTTTTATCTGGAAGTTCTATTTCTGCCCACTATTTTTTATTTTTTGTGAGTCATCTATTTTTTGGCCAGTCTCTGGGCATTTGACCTTTTCCATCTTCTTGTCTGGGTTTGTTTGATGTTCCATTTGCTCTGTTGCATATTATTTAATTATTTTTTCATGATTTTTAGCTGCTGACTGGCCATTACTGTTGTGATTTCCTCTCCAGTCTATGGTCAGGTGTTCTTTACTGCCACACACAAAACTTTGTGGTCTAAGTTCTTTAATTTGTATATTCAGTACTGTTTCCTAATATATTATTATGTTCGAGATATCTTCAGATCTTATGCCTTTATTCATCTTGATATTGAAATAAAAACTGTTTGAATACACCAGTATAGACTTGTCTGAGCAATATATTTGTTTCATGTATATCAGTTGCCCAAAGTGTCTCATTAGTTTTGTGAAATCATGTATATTATACCCAAAATCTGGTATTATTAATAATGCCGGTGTGATAGCTTGCATTTCTTTAACAATTATGAGAGCATAATTTTCCAAATGTTTAATTTTTTTTGAAAATCTGTGCATTGCTTTTCATTAATGAATTGTACCGCCAGATACCTTGAGTGATATGCTCTTCTATGGTTGATACTGAGCTCCACATTTTGTTCTTTGATAACTCTATATATAATATTTCTCTTGGAAATGTGTATAGAAAGATTTCTATCTGTTGCTGCCAATATGATTGACTTATTTGAAAATAATCTCTTAAATGAGGTAAACAACTTTTTTGGTATGGTCTCATTAAATCTGTGACTTATCTCTTCCACTACTTCTTTTAACCAAACGTTTTGCAAAGGCACATTGGTATCACATTCATCCTTATTTATATCATTTATTTATTCAGGTCATCCTCTTGGGATTTGTTTTGTATTTTGTGAATTTAATTCAGCTATGTTTGCATATGTTGTCTGTGCTTTAATGTTGTTATATACTTGTGAAGTCTGATTCACACCAAACTTTATTTTGGATTCTGATGTAGATGCAATTTTGACAATATAGAGCATGTTATAAGCAATGAAACACTTACTTTGTCAGTAAAAGTCTATTTTTCCTGATAGGTGTGACTATTACTATCTTCAGGTGATGTTTTAAGGAACTATTTTTTGGCAATTTAAAGATTTTTATATACTTTTGTTGGAAACATTTATCTAATGCATCTAACTAAAAACACAGCATTATTATTATTATTATTATTATTATTATTATTATTATTATTATTATTATTATTATTATTATTATTATTATTATTATTATTATTATTATTATTATTATTATTATTATTATTATTATTATTATTATTATTATTATTATTATTATTATTTACTTATGCCACAAGGTTTATACTTTATACACTTTTATGCGATAGATAGGTTCCTCAGAAAACACGCACAAATGAAATTGCACAAAAATAGATGTAACTTACCTTGATAAAGGGGGGATATGGAGTGTGATTTTTCAAAAATTGCATAAAAGCAAAGCACCAATGTAAAATTACTTTAAAATTTGCGCAAAAAAAAATAAGGAAATAAAATATGACTAATAAAAAATTTCAAATTTGGAAAAACTTTTTTTAACTATAATATTTAATTTTATTCAAAACAATATAGTTTTATACATAATTTACAGTAATTTACATTTTTTTGTACACGTTTTAATTATTATAACTATTTGCCGATAAACAGCTTCGTTTGCAAACTGGTAAAAAATCAGATTCTTCTCAAGAGGAAATACAACTAGTGCCAACATCACTCTCACATTGTGTTAATGGTTTTCTGGTGACAACATAATTAGTAATTAATCTAACAACTAAAAATTAAATTCTTATTTTTGTCTTTAATTTTTCAATTTTAAATGTGCCCACTGCTATTACTCACCTTTTAAAAATATAATTGCGGACACTAAATGATTAATAATTGATTACATTCTTTTTTAAAAAGCAAAAACAGAATGTGATTTAAAATGCAAAATTAACATGCACAATATTTGAACAAATTTCATAATAATCTTGTAAAATTTAATGTGTGTATACATAAAATGTGGAAATCATGATTTTAATTTCATTATTGCATAAAATATTCTATTATAAAGCACTGAAACTATCGTAATTACTAAGATGAAAGAATTCCAATAATGTGCTATTAATTTCAATATACGTGAAATTTATTATTTAAAGTAATAGTGCATTATCGGAGTTCGACTTCCGGAGAAACGTGAATCGCATAATTTCAAAATAGCATTAAATAAATCCATATAAAATGAGACCCAGGTGTACTTAAATTATATTTTATCATAATTATTATTTATGCACCCATTTTAATAGTTTGAGTAACTTTTTAAATATTACATCATTCTGGCATTTTTATTTTTATTCGATGTGGCATAATTCTTTTTGGTTTATGGTCACAGCTTTATAATTGTCAGAAATTATGATAAACCATTTTAATTAATATTTAATAGTCTATTATATCACACAGTTATTGAATTTGGCATCACATTCATGATATATTGTTTAAATAATAATGAAGATTTAATTATGTTAAGGCACATAATATATGTGTATAAATACAATTATACAATTAAAATGTGACAATGTATATTTTTTGTATTGTCATAAATATTTTTTGTATTTTATATAATAAAGTATTTTTTGAATAAACTACATATTATTTTGTTATAATTTCCAAACTTTTACTGACCAAAATTTCATTGTCATTGTAGGACTGTTAGACATTACGTAGTACCAAGATTGAGTGTGAAATAAAGAACAATCATATATATATATATATATATATATATATATATATATATATATATATATATATATATATAGTACCCTTTTGATTAAGTCTAAATAGATTCACTGAGCCAATTTAAAAAAAATATTAAGGATACATTTTGAATTATATAACTACTGTATAATGTTGGTAATGTCTTAAAATGCTTTGTTAAAATAAAATGAAAGTAGTATATACATAAAAACTACATCAATATGTTAAATAATAAAGTAAAGCTAAACATTATAATTTTGTATGGTTGGGAAAACTGGCCATAGTGAAATAACATATTAAAAGTCTTCTTAAACATGTGCTTAAAAGGTAATTTTAAAATGATCACTTAAAATAATATAAACCAATGTATTTTTTTTAAAAAAATATTTTTAATATTTGTGTTATAAATTATGCATTTAAAATATAATATTTTGTGATGGAAAATTGTATGACACAAGTACTCATACTTTGTGCATACAAGTTTTCTAAAGATATTTTCAAAATTGCTTTCGAATTATTCTAAAAACTGAAACATTTGTTTGTCACAAGATAAAAGTAACTGTTAGAAAATATTTAATTTTGTGGTTTTATAACAAATGTTGTTAATAAAGTTAAATTTTAAAAAATATATGCATTAAAAATAAATATTGAATAAATTAATAAAGTATTATTTTTAAAATGTTATTTTAAAATGTTTATTTCATTTAAATAAAAGTATAAAATTAATTTAGAATTAAATAATATAATATTTAATGAGTCATGTTTTTATTTTACAAATTAAGTACATAAGATAGTACTAATATGTAAATTAGATAATCAGATAAAGATGCAATAGCCAATCTAATCATCAATTTAATTTAGTATAAAAGTGGGTGATCTCATGTCTCTGTGTGCTTTTAATAACTTAAATAGGTGCTTAATAACTAAATAACTTTCTTAATAATTTATTTTTTAATATTAAAATATTTCCCAGTTTATTACTTGAAATCATTGTTTTAACAGAGATTATTGAACAAACTATAAATTTACTAAGTTAAAAATCATGCATTATTAAAGCAGCAAATTAAAGATTGAGACAGCTTCACAGTAGTTATGAATATATTCAAAAAATTTAAGGTTGGAGGTACAGATAACAAGTAAAAGAACAATTTTAAAAATATTATTGGAAAAAAATATATCATTAGTTATTTTAATATTTTGAACATTGTCGAGAAAATTAAACATATGTATATTCTTCAAAAATTTTGTATTTTAAATGTAAATGTATTATATTGCAAGGATAGATAACAATATCAAAAATCAAAAGCTATATGGTAAAAACTTTTAATTTTAATATTTTAAAAACAATATATTTTCAAAGAGTTGTGGTAAATATTTTTAAAAGAAATATTCTTTTAAAAAGCTTATTATAAACTTATCTTGAAGTGGTGATAAGGATGTAAAAACCAATAGTACTGCAAATATGTTTTTATATGACAAGTTGTCATTAAAAAAAGGCTGCACTTATTTAACAATGTAAAAAACAATTTTGGAAAATTATTTGTCAGAAAAAAAATACCGGAATAATTAAAAATTATCCTGAATGAAATAACTTTATAATAACTTTAAAATAATATTTTAAAAATGGAATATAAATTGTGTATTTTCCATACAATTACGCATGAATCCATATAGCCATAACTGATGCATCAAAACACCCGAGTGGGGTCCTTGTGAACAGGAAACTCTGTAGATTATTTTAGAAAACTTTTCCAGTGATATCACAATTTAATAATCATTGTCATGAAAGCTACAGACAAATAACTATAATTTTTATGAACTTTTATCAAAGGATTAATAATTATTTTCAAAATAATTTCAGATTTAAAAGTTGAGTTGATTTTATTTTTCATTATGAGTTTAATACACTGTGTCAAAAGAAGGAGAAAAAAGTTTTATTCTAAAGTGTAAGGCAATGGTTGTCTTAGCAACAAGCATTGGGGAGTAACCTTCTAAAAAAAATATTAGGAGGAAGAAAAGAACATGTTAATTTACATTATGGTGGGTTAGAGGTTTTCGTAAATATAGTTTATCATTTTGCTTACTAATAATAATATTAAGTTTTTTTATTATTGTTAGGTAGGAAAATTACATATACAATATCTATTAATCTAACATAAGTATTATTGTAAGAAATATTTCATTCTTTGTAATTTTTTTTATAAATATTTTCTAAGTGTCATAATGTCTTTCTGAGTAAATGTTATTATTATTTAATATGTTTCTTTTATGAAATATGGGACCAGAAAGTGGCAAAGAATGACTGACCAGATTTAGTGTGACTGTGGGTAAATTTGTAAAATATATTAATTTTACATGATGTATATATATATATATATATATATATATAAATATATACATCATGTAAATATATATATATATAGATCGGAATCTATATATATATATATATATATATATATATTAGATTGCTTGGAATGTTTTTATAGTACTACCTTATCATATGAACATTTGAATTAAATACACATAAAACTTTATTATTATTCTAGAAATATGAGCTAGATTTTTGAAAAAAAGTTATGCATTCTTTTCTTTTATATTACTAATGCAATATCAATTAATGATACATATAATTTTTATATGATTCTTTAGAGGAGGAATCCTATTATTTTTTTTAAAAAATGTTTTAATATTGATTTAATACATTAAAAACAACATCATTTGTATTTTATTGCTTAATTTTGAAAGTGAATAAACCTTTTCTTGTTATAGTAGTTTTAGATTATTGAAGTCATATGTCAATCCTGTTTATTGAGTAGAGTAATGTTTTGATATTTTTGGTATGTAGATTGATAAATCTATTATGAAATTTTTAAGTGATAGTGACCTTGGGATTATAAAAAGAAACCAATGGGATGCTTATATGTAGGATTTATGGGGAATAGAAAGTAACATATATTATTATCTTAGTAGTTTATGCAGGTACATATAACATAGCAATGTGACTTGTATATATATTTCCATGGCATTGTCTTTCTTTGTATTAAGTATTTTAATGCTGGAAGGAGCTGAATAAATAGCCTGGACATTATTATTTTATATTTGAGGATATTAGACAGAGAAGTCATACCCCTTTGTATGCATTGTTGTCATGTAGATTATCCCATATATTTTTATATTATTGAGTTTATACTCAAGTTAGTTCTTCATGCCTAGGCATCGGATTGCTATCTTAATTTCAAAAAATACTGCATAGTACAGAATTGTATTTATGAAGGAAAATAATGAATAATTTTTGAATTTTAGAATCGTTATATTTGAAAGAAGATGAGATAGGTTTTTCTTTCTTTAGTTTATGTTGAAGTCAAATACAAATGAGATTGAAAGTAAATGCAAACTATAAGAATAAAGAATCATAAATATTTCCATATTTTATTAAACTGTTTAAAAATATATTACAGATCATAAATTATTCACAAGATTTTTGAAGAATTTTGGATATTTTTATTATACATGGTAATGCATATTTTTAAAGAATAGAACATCAAGAAGAAACAACATAAAATAGAATGAGTACTTATATTTTGTGAATACTATTTTATATTTAGAATACACATAAAACACACATATAGGGATTTTTCTTAGAGTAGTACTAAGCAAGGTATATAAAAGTATGTCAAACATATTATTTTATTCAAGTCAATTTATTTATTACACGAACCATGATAAATATTCTGAGTAACATCAGCCCTATAATAGTAGAAGTTTGATTAATTTATTATAAAATCTATGAACATATAGTAAAAATGAATGTTACTTCAAGATTTTTTTTTTATGATTTGGTGTCAATTATTGGATACTATATTCAATTATAAGTGTATTCGTAATTAGTAGTAGTATTATTGTTGTAAACAAATGTGCAAAAGTTTATAAGTCAGAGTAAAGGCTTATTTACTTGTTGACTTTTTTTCTTCAAAAAATGAGGAAGTATGTAATTTATCTAAGATATAACTGTAAATATTGTATATTGTTTTTGTTAAAAGTCTATAATAAATTTTGTTAAACTTGTTTTATAAAATTTTGTGTTGTATTTATTATTCGGTTGTTTTCTCATCCTTGGTGTTCGCCTCAAGATGTCGCTATTTCTAGGTAAATTCCTAGAAATATATCATTTCTCCAGCCTTCACCCAATAAAAGAGGAAATTTTGTACGTTATAAATGCAGAAAAGTCCTCATGTTATGTTGGACAGAGGCGGTGGCAGCGACAGAAGCCAACACAAATGAGACTTCTTTCTATGATAAAACACAGAAAGAGTTCCCGTAGGCTGCTGATTATGGCTTTTGTTTTTCTATGCTAAAAGCAAAAAGAAAGAAATGCCTTGATCAGCTGCTGTAGTAGTCGATTTTGTTCATCATTTTCTCATAATAGTAGAATATCTATTTTCTCTGTAGTTTCATGTGAGAGAGTGTGCATTTCAAGCAGTCATAGTTTTTTAAAATTTGATAAGATGTCTATTTTTTTTAATGTGTTGTAACTTACTTTACAGTTGTAAGTTTAGTAATAATGTCCTGAAGATTCCATTATGAATGGGTATCCCTCAAAAATTGCTTTTAAGGGTGCAAAATGAAAAAAAATTAAGGATCACGTGAAAAGTACCGTTTTCGTGAGAATTCGTCTGTGACCAGTTAATTTTGCTATACTGTATATATATGCACAAACAAAAACAAACCAGTGTCTAATTATTAGGAATTACTTGTCCAAAAAAAAAAAAATTAGTCGGGTATTATTATTATTTTTGTTACATTTATTATTTTAAAAAAAGATTAGTTTTTATATCTATACACTAACCAAAACAACCCACTTCCTGATTAAATACTGTCTTAAAAAAAAGAAAGCAAATTCAACGAGGTTTGATTTTTTTCAATGGAGTATTTGAATTATGGTATTTTTATATATATACACAAGATTTACCCCCCCCCCCAAAAGAAACCCATTTTCTGATTAATTACTGTCAAAAGAAACGCAAATTAGTCAGCTATCATTTTTAAATTTAGTATTTCAATAATGGTACCCTTTTCATATAGACAGAGTTAACAAAAACAACCCACTTTCTGATTCATTACAGTCCCTCCCCAAAAAAAAATGAAAACGAAAATTAGTCAGGTATCATTTTTCAATTGAATCTTTCAATGATGGTCCTTACTAATAGTAGTCGGGTATCAATTCTAAATTGTAGTATATAAATGACGTTACTTTTGATAGATTTAGAATTACGGCTTGCTTTTTTAATAAAAATAATTGATTTTTACTCTTGACCAAAAATACCGTAACTTTAAAAAAAGTCACACCTAATGTCCCAAAAAAAAAATGAGAAAAAGCCCCGTAACTTTAAAGACACACACACAAACGCAAAAACAATCTAAGATTAATAAACATTGACTTATTATGTCTTGCTTTTGAATCAAATGATTGATTTACTCTTGCAAAAAAAAAGGTACTGTAACTTTAAAAAGACACACATAAAATCCCCCAAAAAATATTAGAAAAAGCCAGTAACTTTAAAGACTCAAACACAAATTCAAAAACAAGATAAGATTAATAAACATTTACTTATTACATCTTGCTTTTGAATAAAAGTATTGATTTACTCTTGCAAAAAAAAAAAATCTGTAACTTTAAAAAGACACACATAAAGTCCAAAAAATTTTTAGATAAACACCGTAACTTTAAAAAGACACACACACACACAAACTCAAATACAAGATAAGATTAATAAACATTTACAAAAAAAATGAAAAAAACTAACATCATATAATAGTATTAGTTAGTAGAATATTTTTTTATAAATCTAAGATATCAGATCTTTTTAGGTCAAATCGATCATTTAGGTCAGGCCCCCAAATCATTATATGTATATGTTTTTGATTACCATCAACACCATCTCTAGGCGAACACCAAGGATGAAAATACAACCGATTACAAATATATGACTGTCAGATACCAAAGAAATATAATATCTGCACAGTACAAATATAATCATTTCCTTGAGAAATTAAAATGCTTCAGAATATAATATATTTGAGAAATTTCATTTTACATCATCATCATCATCATCATCATCATTATTATTATTATTATTATTATTATTATTATTATTATTATTATTATTATTATTATTATTATTATTATTATTATTATTATTATTATTATTATTATTATTATTATTATTATTATTATTATTATTATTATGTTTCAAAAGGTCTTTATTGTCTCAAAAGGATTACAACTTTTGCATTTTCATAATTCGTCTACATATAATATCCAGGATTTTCCATTATCATTTGAACACCATTTGCAAATCAATCACTTATAACAGAAGGGAAAAAATGTTCCTAAATTGTCCTTGTTGCTAATTTGACATGCATATGCTTCTAAGTTTTTTTATAATGTTTGATTTCCTCAATTCACTATAACATAGATCTAATCTTAAGTAATGACCAGGTTGCTGCATATATGTGAGGTCTGGCCAGTGTCTTATCCGTTTTCTGTATTATTTCAAGTTTATTTGAAAAAGTAGCTGGATGCCTCCTGGAATTGTTACCAATTAGGAAAGTGCATCTAGTACACCAGTATGCATATAGCACAAAGGTTGCTGCCATAACACTTGGTGTAATCCCTCTCCAAATGCAGAAATTAATTGATGCATTGTTACATTAGACTTCCTGTAATTGCTAGTTATGAGATTTCTTATCTGCCTAAGTACCTCACAGTGATATACCTCACAGTGATATAGCAGAAGCAATAGGGTTTTCTCAGCTCGATGGCATAACCCAAAAAAGGGATCAATTGACTTATACAGTCTTTTATGGCAAAGAAAATATGTGGTAGGTAATGCAGATAGATTAAGTTTTATTAGAAAATTGAAAAACTTTGGTTCTAAGGCCCATTGTTTATACCTTTTAACCAGTTGTTTATTATTAATTTCCAGTATTGGTTCTAAAGCAATTGTGTTATTGTCTTCATGTATTAGTTCATAAATTTTCAAGTATTTATACTTATTAATAAATTGCTCTGGGATTTTTGATTATGTTTTACAAAGATATGTTAATTGTTCAAAATATGATAATTTTTTGTGGTGGTTTATCAGTTGGAATGACCTCTATGAGCTGCTTATTTTTTTGGAAATTGTTTAACAGTATCAATTATATTGTTCCTCATTCTCTGTTTTGCAAAAAGACCAATATCATGTAACCCCAAACCATATTTATTCACAGTCTGACATAGTTTTGCCATTGATATTGCCACGACTTTCCTTGACCATAGTAGCTGATTGCAAATGGTCTTAATTTTGGAAATAAAAGCTTTCGAGAAAGCAACCACTGGCATAAAGTAAACTATCTTAGTCATCATCAAACTATTAATTACTTGAATTTTAGAATATACTAACATATAGGTATTGGCTAGAGAGTCTTCTATTTTCTGTATTTCATTTTTCAATTTGTTCTGCAACTGACATCTCATTCCAGTATTCCTAGATGGAATGGAAATCCAAGGAATGAGCATGGCTTTGCCTGGAAAATGGATGTACATGGCCTTCCCGTGAATATTGTCCATGCTGCTGTTTTTTCTGGATTGAAACTTAGTTTAAATTCCTTTGAGTATTCTTCTAAAATCATTTGTAGTTTTGGTATCTGCCTTTTTGATTTCAGGAAAACTGTAATATCAACCATGTATGCAATGCAGGTCAATTTTGACCTGTTCCTGGGATCTCCATTCCCTCAAATGCCTGTTGTAATTGGACAAGAAGAGGATTTATATATAAAATATATAAGATGGCACTAAGTGGGGACCCTTGTGAAAGTGATTTAGTTGGTGTGAAAGCTGGTGAATTTCTACCATTTAGAGTAATGTGAAGCTCACGATTTAAGAGTAAATTTGTTATAACATATATATGTGATTTTGGTATTTCAGTGTCATTCAATAATCTCAACAATATAGATATATCAACAGTGTCAAAAGCCGAAGCAATATCCAGCTGTTCAACAATTGGACCATATCTTTTCTTTTCTCTAACTGATGTCAAAATAGCCTTAAATAACATAGCAGCTTGTGTGGTAGATGAATGTTTTTTAGCAAATTGAGCTGGTGAAAACATCGGTAAAATAAATGGTTCTATTTTATCTTTAATTACTTTCTCTAAAATCTTTATGGGCAATGGACCCATTGATATTGGCCTTATCTCTGATAACAAAGGAATGGGCTTTTTTTTTATTAAACGGCACCATCGCGATGGTATTAACTCTCTCCATTGTTATTATTCCCTGTGATAAATAATTTGGCAGCTGACACAGGCATTTTCCAGCTTGTCAAGATGTTTTAATATGAACAGTGGAATTCCAGGGCTTTCTGGGTGACAGTTGTTGTCCATTTTATTCATTTTCATTATAAAATCATCTATAGTATATAGTGATTCACTATATACAATAGATGATTCAGTCTCTGCCATTCCAAATACATTTGGCTGGTATTGTATCAATTTTACTGGTCCCAGTTTATTTTTAAAATAGATAAGAATTGGTAAGATCATATTATTTCCAGTAAATGTTTCATTGTTTATTTTAATTGCTAATGGCACTTTGAATTCAGGTTCCTTCCCTAATGCCCATCTAATATATTGCCGAGTCCATGTGTGTTGATGCATTAGGCATATTTTACTTTTTTATTTTTTAAATAGCTCTTCAGTGTTTCACATACTTTGTTGTAAGCATTTGTTAGTGTATGTATACGTTTCTGTGTGTGTTGATTATGGGTTATGGCCACAATACGTTTATGAATTTGTTCTGCAAGCTTCTACAACCCTGAGGGAGTTGGCAGATTTTTCACTATATGATTAATGTTAAATGACAGGATATTAATGTAAGCTAAATATTGCTGTATTGGGTTAAAGATCATTGAAAGAATCTTATTCCACATAATATAAGTCTGTAAATAAATCATTTTTTTATAGCGTGATGTTTGTAAACTGTAATATTTAACACAGCATTACGCTGTTGCACATGCGCTTTGAAGATTTTAACTATAACTGAATGAATACTAACACTCAACCAAAGACCTTATCATGTGGTTCAGTGTTAGTATTCATTCATTTATAGTTAAAATCTTCAAAGCGCATGTGCAACAGCATAATGCTGTGTTAAATATTATAATATAAGTCTCTAAAAAAACAAATTTGGGTGTTAAGGTTGGAATCTACATTCTTATTGTTCTAGTTAATTGCAGTCTAGAGACTTGTATATTACTGAGGTCAATTGATATGAACTGAGCTGAGTGATCAGAAATTGCTGATGGGATTAACTTCATGCTTATTAGATGACAAAACACTGGAGAGTAAAAACAAAGATCAATTAATGTTGAAAATCGGCCATTATGAAATGAAACAGCATCTTGGGGTAAGAAACCCCTTGCACTCATCAATGGAATTGTTAATTTATGTATCCACTTATTTACAAAATCATCATATGTTATATTGCAGTTTTCAATCAAAATTGTTGGATTAGCTGTAGAACCCAGTGTTTAATTAATTGTGGCATTTATTGTATTTATTATATATTTTTGCAATGGCATATAAACAAAGATTACATTTATTTTAATTATTTTGTGAAATAAAGTAATGATTAATGGATTTGCATCAATGTCAATGTATATGATTTGAAAATTGGTAAACTGACAAGCAGTATCTATCAAAAGACCTGTCCCGGCTGATGGATAGGTAGAGTCTCTTGAACATGCAACAAAGTCCTCACTATTTAGAAATTTTGCTGGATCAATTTGTAACCCTGCATAAATTTTGGTTTCAAGCAGTCCCATTATATGAGGTTTTGTTTCCCTGATCTATTGTTTCAACTTAAATATTTTTTCTATTGAATTCAAACCCGTACATTAAAAGAAGCAATTTTAATTTTCATTTATAAAGATTTACTTTTTACTTTGAATTTATTTGAATTTACTTTATCTTTAATTATCCTTATTTTAGGCTGTCTATCAATTGTAAATCTTGGGCATCTTCTAACTCATTCTTAATTTCAACATCAGTATATCTGTCCATTCGATTCTGTTCTCCTGTGTCATCAAACATAAGCTCTCCTAATTTTAGCTTTTTGCCTATTTTCCTGTTTTTGGGGGTCTTCCTGGCTTTCTCTTCTGTTCACTATTAACCTGAGTAACTTGCTGCATATTTGACATTATTGTCTGAGTAATCTCAGTATTCATATTGTTCCTAGTTCTTTGTTTTTTAGATAATTCCAGTTTTTCATCCAAATTCATATTCTCTTCATAATATTGCTTCCCATCAACATTGTTTTTCAATGTGTGTTTGTCTATATTCTTTTCTAAAGCTTTAATCACATGCATTTGTATGTCATTCCTTTTTTTCTTTTACTTTTGTATTATTTATCTTAAGGTACACTTTTTCCTCCAACCTTAATGAAGAATCTAGAATCTCCCCAATATTACTATCATCATTACTTACATTTTCAGTTTCATTTTTTTGCTTATCTGTATTCATATGTGTTGTATAGAATTTCTTTCCTTTTCACTTCCTTGAGTTTCCACATCTGATGTCAGTATTTGCTTTACATCTCTTTGTTTATAGCTTGTTTTCTTTTCTATACTTTCTTCTGATAAATCAAATCCTTTGTTATTTCCGTTCTTTGGACAGTCTATAATCAAATGGCTTCTTTCTCCACAGCCAAAACATTGTGGTCTTAGCCCTTTAATGTTTAAGTATAATACTGCTTCCTGATCCATAATTTGCCTTGGAATTTCTTCTGGTTTAATATGCTGGTGTAGCTTTATCTTAAAATGATAACTGTTGGTGTATATAAGTGTTGGTGTATCATTGCACAAGATTTGCTTAATGTATGTTGCATGCCCAAATAGTTGGACCATACTTTTGAAATCATGAATGATTAACCCAAAATATGCATTTTTAATGATTCCTGAGCAATAATTTTGCATATTTTCATCAACAACAATCATTACTATCCACCAATTGTTTTTATTTGTGATTTAAATCTCATTTTTTGATTTTCATTGAAAAATTGTATAGCTATATATCACCGAGGTTTAATGTTGACCTATTTCTGAGATTGAATCCTATAAGTTTTCTTCTGTTAGTTTTTGATATAATAACTCTTTGTGAAATTTATATAACGTTAGATTTCTATCTGTAATTGCGAGCACTAATGATTTATTAGAAAAGAATTTTTTAAAAGATTCATATAACTTGTTTGGTATTGTGTTATTAAACTGGATGTTTATATCTTGAATTTCTTCTTCTGTCCAATTATCTTCAGTTTGCTCTGCTAAATGATTAGGTGCTCATCTTGATTTTCTAAACTTAGTTCAAAAATGTCTAATCAATTGGCTCTCCTAAATTTGCCTATTTGTCCTTCCCCTCCATTTTTTTTTGTTCTCTTGCTGTATAATATTTTCTAATATTGCTTTTTGTGGTTTCATTGCAGCAATATGTGCATAAGATTTTTTTTCCTTGCTGGCTTCTGCAACTGATTTGACATCTCTATTGTTATTTCTTTTACTAACAACACAATTGTTATCTGCAGACGCCATTTCAACTAGATGACTAGATTTTCTTAGGACAAAATAATAAAAAAAACCTTACTTTGTTAACAGCGTCTTTTCTTATAATCCGGAAATCGATTATAATTTTGAAAATTATAAGATTTTTAAATTAATAATTAGATTCTGTTTGCCTTTAATGAAGTACATTCACGAGCTTTTGTAAGTTTGTTCCTACTTATTGACAGCAGGACCACTCTACTACTATTATTATTATTATTATTATTATTATTATTATTATTATTATTATTATTATTATTATTATTATTATTATTATTATTATTATTATTATTATTATTATTATTATTATTATTATTATTATTATTATTATTATTATTATTATTATTATTATTATTATTATTATTATTATTAGTTAGGTGTAGTTGAGGGTGATACAAAATCCCTTAAATTACTTGAATACAGAAGATTATAAGTTGATTAGAATTATTTTAAAGAACCTGACATTATTATATAGTCATATTATTTTGAATAAAGAGATTAGGATTTATTTAGTAGCATTATATTAAATTGATTATTATTTTAAAGTCGTAAGAATGCTATGAATTTATTATTATTAAAAATAATAGGGTGGGTAGTATTCTTATGCCATTGAGGTTGTATCCCGTGGGATATTAACTCAATATAATTCTTTACTGTTTGTACTTCATTGTCTCATGATTTATTTACTTTTATTTATTTAATTTTATAAAAACGAACTATTTACTACTTCATAATTAGTTAGAGCTAATTTAATAGTAGAGAGTATCATAGGATATCTGTATTATTGATTATATGTATTTTACAGAGCATAACCATTTTATCATAGCTACTCTTATTTTCATATTATTATATTTGCGGATAGGGAGGGTACAACGTGGTAATATATATATATATATATATGTGTGTGTGTGTGTGTGTGGTTTGTGGTTCTTCAATGAATTCACTTTTTTTTTTCATTCAGTTTTATAATTAATTTATTAATTAATTGATTGTCGAAACTACAGAAATTTAAACAAAATAATAGCACAGTTTAATCAAAAAATACTTTATTTACATCATTAAATGTATGTATAACTGATAATTTTGTAAAATTGGAGGTGGGTAATTTATTTAGAAATTAAATATTACATCCATTTAAATTATCTGGAAAATTTCACTCAATATTCGTCTATCTATCTGTTAGAAAGGCTAATAAAAGTAGACTAGTAGGGCTAAATAAATATAAAAGTATTTATACTTTAAAATATAATGATATTCCCTTCTTTATTATAGTAAAAGAATCGTCTATTGGTATCAAAAATATGTTTGTTTGTTTGTTTTTTTTTTTTGGGGGGGGGAGTCCTCCTGATATGTAAAACAAATTTAAGGAATCTCTGTAATGACAACCCTAGTTTAATTATTAATTTAAAAGCCTTTGACAAAACACTAGGGTTGTTAATAATTCTTTCAAAATGTAGTCTTTGATGCTATGACTTCGTTCCCTAATACTAGAACAAGTTATAAGAAAGTATTCTGAAAAAAAAAAAGATATAAGAAAGTAATTACCTGCTACTTAGTTAATAAGTGACTGTTGTATCTAAATAGTTGTTTTCCAGATAACATCTTTGTAAAACTTTTCTAATCTAAACTAAGTATTTGCATCTTGTATTTTTTCTATCTATTTTTAATGCCTTGCACTTATTTTTGTATATATGTTTTAATGATTAATAATAAGCTATTTTTTTTAAAAAAAACAACTATCCAGATATTTTTCTTTTTTTAACGGAAATATAGTATTTATTATATGTTGTTTCTGCAGAATACATATGTGTCATGTATGTACACTTATATATGAGATTCACTTCTGACTTTGCAGAAGATTCAACAATTAGCAACAAATGCGTACAATATTTTATGATTATTGAATATCAGTGAGATCTTGTAAAGAAAAAAAATTATAAGCATTTATATATTTTATAGCAATAAAAATAGCAAGTCTTACCTTTGCAAAGAAAAAGAATTATATATACAACATTGGTCCGAGATGAGCTTATAAATTTATTAAATATATTCATATTTCTTATAAAAAAAGGTAAATATCATTTATAACAAATGCGCAAAACGTACTTGCAAAAGACAAATTAGTAGCACCATTAATGGCGACAATCATTCATAAAATGACACACTTTTAGAATATATACATATATATCTTTTAAGAGGACATTATAACCTTAATATTAGCTATGAATGTTAATAAAAATCGTAATAATAAAATAATCAGCTTAGCACGTGTATGTATAAATTCTTATAATTTCACGTAATTTATAGTATAAATAATTAACTTTTATATTGTATTTTAAGTGATAAATATATAAGATTTGTTTAAGAATTAAAAAGTCATTTAATAGAATGTTGCAGTACAAAGTCCACTTCGACTACTTTTATAGAATGCCAGAGAAAATGAAGTATTTTTTCATACTGCCAGTTACGTTGTGGTGATGGAATAATCTTGTAACTAAGAATATACTAAGCTTTCATTTTTCTACTGTATGTTGAATTATTTGTTTGTTTTTCTAAAATACGATTGCCTAATAAACATTCAGTTTTTATTTATTTTGTGTTTAAATCTTTGTCAAGAGAATACTAGTTAAAATATGTATTAAAAAGTATAGAACTCATTTCATCAAATACGTTGTGAGAACAAAGAATCAAGTCGCAATGCAAAGGAAAAAAAAAACATTGACCAATTTAAAAAGATAGTGAATAAATATTTCATTGTTATTTTAACTAAATCCAGAATATTGAAAAAAAAAAAACAAAGAAAAAGATAATAAAAGTTATTAATTGAAGAAATTTAACATATATTCAATCAGTTATTTTAATTAAATCCAGAATATTAAAAAAAAAGATAATAAAAGTTATTAATTGAAGAAATTTAAAATATATACAATCAAATAAGTATAGTTTAGAGAAAATAAAAGTATGTTTTATTAAAAATAAACTAACAAAAGAAAACGAAAAAAATATATATTGAAATCTAAACTATCTTTGGAATTGTAATGTAAATGAAATAACTACTATATATATATATTGCACCGGGCAAAAGATGTCAACACAATATAACACGACTCAACCCAAAGTCGGATTCAAACTCAGTCAGACCAAACTGAATTCAAACCCAACTCATGAGCTCAGATGAAATCAATGGATGACATAAGTCGACGGTACATGCCTATGCGCCAAGAACTAGCTCAATGGATGATGATGATTAATGAGACTCCTGATCTAACTCTAACAAAGTATAACAAAATAACTAATGATATTTCTAAGTCAACTCATATATATATATATATATATATATGTTCGGGTTGCCATTACAGACAGCGAGCATTAATATTAAAAATAATTATTGAATAAGAAAAAAAGTTAAAAACCAAATGTGTTAATAAAATGTTTAATAATAATAATAATTTTGTTCAACTTTTAGATTATGATACAGATTATCTCTAGTGTTTAAACGGAGTTTATAATTACAATAAGAATGGCAGTCCTTATTATATGCCAATACTATTACACAATTCTATGGAAAATGATATATATATATATATATATATATATATTTATATATATATCATTTTCCATACCTTTACTTCCATGTCAGGGCATATATATATATATATATATATATATGCCCTGACATGGAAGTAAAGGTAGATAAAGGTATTTGGCTGTGACAGAAATTATAATTCAAATTCTAAAGGAAAGAATGTGAGATTTATTTTCACATTCACAAATCCATTCATGAAGAGCAAGATAGGTGTTTAGGGCATCTTTAATATTTAAGAGGAAATTTAATTATAAATAAATATGAATTCGTTCGACTTTAATAAAATCAATTCATCATGATTTACGAGCATTAGAGCGGGCTTTACTGGAACTGAGAAGTAAATGGTACTGAGGTCTTATGAGCTATAAAAAAATGAATATGAAAAATAATGACTTGCCAGTGATTTAAGAAGTAGGGCAGCTTGTGTTTTACAAGTCTTTCATGCCCTATAAAGGAGATGAGGAGCACAACGAAAAGCAGGTGGGGTCATAGCCATGAAACTTTGGTGTTCCAGTTATAATATGAGCAAGTGAGGAAGTGCTTTCTTCCTATGGAATTAAAGTAATAATAATATCACCTAGAACAAGCCTACGAAACAAGAGATGGCTCGTGTCAGCAACGTTTGGAGAAATGATGACTTGATAATCATCATGCTTAATTAATACAACCCGTTTATATAAAAATGCTCTACATGATGACCTGATCAAGTCAAATTAAAGTCAAACATGCTTTAACTAAAAGTACTAACACAATTATATAGCTATGCCCCAAACATCATACTCTCCCTGAATACTAATATAAAGTATAATGTTTAAATAAGAATATATTGACATTAATTTCTTTATCAACCTTTTTACGAAACATTTTAACATTATGAATATATGTAAAATAAATAAAGTAGCCGGGGGTATATGTTAGAAACCGAGCTAATAATTTATTATTATTAGCCATTAATAAAGATAGCAAAAAATGTATAAATTCTTCGACTTGATAATTAATAGTACAATATTAAATTAGTTCTAATGGGCAATAATTACTATAAAACTTAATATATTATTTTAAAAAGGTAAATGTAATGAAGAAAATTATTATCGAGTCGAAGTTTTACTGGCATATAATAAAAATAAATGACATTAATAATCATCTCAAATATATAATAAGGTTAAATAAATGAACCGCCATCATAAGAAAGGAAAGTTAATAGATATTAAGTTTAAAGACTAGATATAGATAGAGAATTACTACATAATTTAAAATAGCATTAATAAAAAGACAATTTTACAGTAGATAGCTTAAAGATGTTTTAACTTAAAGTTTAGAACTGGCCAGGTTCAAAAGGAAAGCTATTACCATTTCTTCCTTGGCTGGTTCCTGAGTTTCCACAGGGCAGAGTCCAGTTGGATGAAACATAGGCGGCATTTTGAAAATTATGTGAATAGCATTTTGATTCTTTTGATTTTGACAGTACGGTTGGCATTGAAAATGTTTAATTTAGCAGCCATATTGAAGATTTTCAGGGGACTTCAGACCCAGTAATCAGACTGCCGAAGTTTAGTTCCTCACCATGATGAAGACACTATTGAAATTTCATAATTTAACTAGGTGGCTTCTTCTCTAATGAAATATATATATATATTGTAACGATCTGGAGTAGATAGACTTACGTAATCTGCACTACAGGGTGCCATCTAGGCATTTGAACCTAGAAAAATGTATAAAGTAGGCAGATAAGTAAGTTAAAAAAAAATTTTTTTTTTTTTTTAATTTTGATTCCGGTAGTTAGCCCATGTCACTAGCTCAGTGGAATAGCAGAGATTAAATAATATAATATCTTATCTAATTATATTTCAATATTAAAAAAATAAATAAAATAAGCCACTGCCAGTAATTAACACACAAACATTTATTTATGCACATATATATAAGATTTAAAATTATTTTAGTATTAGTTTTACATTTTAACATTTAACATTATTTTTAACTTTACCTTAGATTTTAATTTACATTTTAATTTCTATTATATTATATGTTTACATTTTAATTAAGTTCGCACAGATGGGATTATAAAAGCTTGTTTTAATATGTTGCTATAGATCAGTTACATAGATTACACGGTTAAAAACATTTCAAAGTAAACATAAACAATCAAAATATAAAATCATTGATACTGGCAATTGCAGAGAGAAATTTATAAGTATCCCAGTAGTATTCACCATAAGATACTTGCATTGTCACCAATGACTTAAAAGACATCCGAATAAATACATTTTAGATACTCACCGTAAGGTATCATTATTTATCGAATGTCTATATATTTTGATCAAATATGAAAACCCAAAACATACTTAACCAATAACCAATCCATGCAAGCGTCCATAAACAACTTAAATTTAATGCATTTTTATTTAGGGTCGAGTATGAATAGACTACATAAATTTGCTTTTGAAAATAAACATTCTATCCCTATTTAACCTTAGGCTAAAATTCGCAGTCAAACTGGCATCAATCCATCTGATATATCGATGTATTCAATGTAATATGAAATACGGCGGCACCAAAAGTTAAGAGAAGAAATTGCCTCTCGTCAAATAGGAATATGACATCTATCAGACAAGAAGAGCAATAAAAAAAAACTCCATAGAAAGGAACTGCGCTCTGCATCTTATAATTCCTTCCATAGGCAAAACGGGAGAGTGCGGTGTATGAAGCGATTCTGCCAGTAGCGAATCTCCGACTACATCTACTAACTACATCAATATATCCAATCCATTGACCCAATTTAACAATGACACAAATAACCTAAGATTACCCTCCCCTAATATAACTTTACAAATCTATACAGCCATTCATGCCCGACTTAAGTTTAACATTTATATAATTAATTTAACGAAAAACAAAAAACTCATGATAAAAACTTAAAGCACAAAAAATAAATAAATGGAAATGATTTTACATAAATAAGAAAAAAAATACATCAAATAACACTATTAATAAAGAATTTAGTTTGGTCAGATAGGATTCTATTTGTAACAATTAAATTAGTACGAAAGTTTAAAATTTAAAGTTCTTAGTGTTTTCAAATTAATATTGTTCGTTATATTTTATAAAGTTCTTACGGTTTTAAAAATGTTCATTTTTTACAGTTGCTTGCCATTTGAAATCCAGCGTTAAATTTCCCGATGATCCTGTGGTCCTCTGAATATAAGAAAAGCGATGTTTCATTTTTTCATTTTATAACAACTGAAGGGATTGAACGTGAGTCTTTTTCAATCCCTTCTCCTTTACTTCCACACTAACACATATCTGTCACATTGTAAATAATCAATAATAATCACTTCCAAATTTTCCTTTTATACATATTTGAAGGATTGACTTGGCATTATGTCATCGATGTAATGATCCTTTCGCTGAGGTCCGATTTCCCGATGGATTTCTTTCATTGGCTATTTGTTTCTATTGTTTTCCTATCTGACCAATGTTTTTACATTTAGATGCCCCTGGTTTACATTTGACTAATTAAATTTATCATTTCCATTTCTGATTAATTAACCTGTTTTCCAAATCAAAGATAAAGATATAATTTTATCTCCAAATCTCTTTAAAATTTAGTTTTAAAATACTTTTTCTTTAATAAAGTTTATTTTAATAATTTTTCATTATCTGTGCGATTCAATATATACGAGTTTAAGATGATATTTAATTTCAATTTTTAATTCTTAAAGAAAATTTTTAAATGCAAACTTTTTAATTTACTTTCATGTTTAATAAATATAAAAAAAACAATGTAACGAACATCTGTGCTCGTTACAATATAT
This sequence comes from Epiperipatus broadwayi, assembly GCA_028023455.1. NCBI lineage: Eukaryota > Metazoa > Onychophora > Udeonychophora > Euonychophora > Peripatidae > Epiperipatus > Epiperipatus broadwayi. The sequence continues at coordinate 7,506,305 of JAQFVV010000046.1, read as the reverse complement.
ATATGGTTTCTCTTAATGAGGAATAATAGATGCTTAGAAACATTTTCTGGGCTACTTATACTGTCCTCTGATGCCTTCAGGTGAGAGCTTCTTTCATTACCAATCTTACAAAAATTTACTAGTTGTTTTTAGATACATTCCTTCGATAAGGCTTTCAAGCTCATTAACTTCAATTCATTTTCTAATTAGAAAATGAATTTTTAAAATCAGAAAAATGATTTTAATTAGTGACCATCCTTACATTTTAAATACTTATCTTTTTTTCTAATTAATAAAAAACTTTATCCATTGTTTTTGGAAAGGGACAATCTGAAAGCTTATCGAAAGATTGTAGCTTTTAATCACTAAAAATTTGAACAAACTATTTAAAGTAAAAAAAAACATTCCCGATGCAATGAAACTTTAGAAGGAATAAGTACTTTTAAATATTTATAAATATATATGCACAATCCACGCAGTTATAATATATATAAATTTATGAATAATTCTATCATGAATTTATTAATTGAAATGATTAATTTAAATCTCAAACAAGTTAATTTTAACACACATTTATGTAATAGTTTTTCTTTAAGGAAACTAGCATGGACTGAACTTATAAAGCCCCATTGCATTGGAAATTCAAGGTTAGTACAAGGGTTTGAAGTGAGCTTCAGGTGAGATATCATGAAGCTAGGATGGAACTTAGATCTGACTGCTCATATATACAATATATATATATATATATATATATATATATATATATATATATATATATATATATATATATATATATATATATATATATATATATATATATATATATATATATATATATATATATTGTGACTCTCTGAATGGGCACAAGGAAGTGAGAGATTTTGTATCTGTAGTGAATAGTTGTATTGTATTAAAAATATGAAATAACCTTAGAATTTTAAAAAAAATTTAATAATATGTTTAAAGCTTTCGATGTTGATTGCTTATGCATTTGATTAACCACTTTATAAACATTTAGTATTATAATTATAGTTAATGAAGTATCTAATGCAGGAAAGAGGGATTATTTATTATAGGAATTTTTATATTTTTGTTAAGAGGATGCAAAGTTATTTTATTTTAGTGCAGTATTGGATTGAATGGTTTCCTAATCCTTTATTCATTGATACCTATCCTTTTGTCAACATTAATAACCATTTCAATTATATTTAGTCAAGATAATTTAATATTAAGGTTACAGTATGTGTGCATGCATGTATGTCTGTATTGTGTTTCATTTCATTTTCATCTTTTAATAACACTAAGCAATAGTACATTTAACATGAAGACATTTAAATTACAGTAATTATCTTTAATATTTTAACAAAGATATTTTTTTTTCAATGATTAATAGATATTTGGATCAGTGGATTATTTTACAAATTAAATAAATTATTAATCATTTTTGTTTAACAGTTAATTAATATTAATTTTTTCAAGTTTGTAAAAGTTTTTTATTTTTATTTTTTATTTTGTCTTGATTTAATTGTAAAAATCAGAATGATTTTTTTTTAAAGAAAAGATTTCTTGTGTATGTAATGAGCTTAAGTGCAAAAAAGTGGGAGTTAATTTTTTTGAAGAGGAAATGACCTTTTTTATGGGGGGGAGAGAAATATATATTTAACAGATAGTTTAGATTAAAAATTGCTCATTATTGTTGATAATTACACCCAATATATTACTCTTCCCTGCTGTAACAGGTAGATATTTTCTTCCAGACATCAAATTAACTTAAAAAAAGCTTTGGAGTCAACTTCTGGAAAAGCCATAAGAAATTCATTACGGAAATGTCTTCAATTGGAATGAAAGGCTAGAATCTAAGAAGGTATATCAGTTTTTCATTTCCTTACCTAATTTAAACATTTGAATTAACCACCTCATACTTATTAATATTTTAAAATGTATATCGATAAAACTAAGCTTGCATTGTTTTGTTTACTTATGATTAAGAAGGAAAATGAAATGCATGAACTTTATAATTATCTAAATAATCTATGTGTGTCATATAATATCTCTTGGAAATGTGTGCAGAACAGTTTTACAGAATTTATTTTAATTTTTGACTATATTTCATGTCTTGTTTTCATAAAAGTTAGATATGAAATTTAAAGGATATGTGTATTTTGATATATCATGCCATACTTAAACTTATTATGAAGAAATGACAGTATTTATTTATTTAGTATTCCTAAAAATAATATGTATTTTTATGAAAGAAATAAAATATGAATTATTTCAAATAACCAAAAGATACTACTCATTAAATATGTACTTAAATTGGATAGAAGGAGGGGAATGTGGTGTATTTCTGTTCTCTTTGATATGGATACATTTAGAAAATAAATTATTACTAGTTGTGGGAATAGCAATGGATTATGATGTATTAATTTGCAATATTTTAAAATAAACTATATGTATACTAGCTTATAAAATGTCGAAAAAACAAATGCTATTTAAGAAATTTATTAAGAACAATTGCTTACTTAATTTAAAAAAAAAACTACTACGGAGTGAATTAAACAATTCTTGTACAACTGTAGCTAAAAATGTCTTTCATATTTCCGTCATAATAAAACTTGATTACTTATGCATGATGTAGTAAGCTCAAGTAGCTAGCTAAAACATTGGAGATGCTAGATTATATTTACGTTATGATTATTATTTTTTTTGTTGGTTATCCTACAGAAATTCATTTTATGTTCGAACGCAGTTTGGAATCTATCTCCATATCATTCTAACTTGGAGGAGGACTTTGCAAGTGAACTTTTTATTTTAAGTCAAAGAACAAATGGCTTTTGTTTCTTTATTATTTTTTCCTTTTACTTGTCATCATCAATGTATATGATAGATAGATAGACATATTTATTATTATGTTTTGTTTATAATTTTGGGCTGTATGAACTCTTAGATCATCTCAGAAAGCGTACTCACGAATGGTGGATACGTTTGTAAAAAAAATGATTTTATACAAATATGTTTTATTTTTCTTTAAAGGAAAGAAATGTATATTTTTTTGTTTTATTATATTGTTAGAGAGAGGTTTATATTTATTTTTGTATATTTTCTTATCTCAAAGTGAGACTTCTGGCCTCTAAATCAACGAACCTACAATAGAAATAGTCTGCTAGAAACGGTAAAGAAATCTCGTTGTAATATTTATGACTATTGAATTCTAAAGATAGCTTAAAGTTTATTCTGAATTAAAAGTTATACCTTAATGTATTATTTAATTACCGTGTTGCTTGCATAATATATAACTTGGAATTGATTTTTTTTTTTCATATATTCTTATTCAAGAGTGTGTGTGTGTGTGTTTTGCACAATTATAACATTTGCTTAATGGAGATATCAATTTATAGATATTTTATGTATAAATTTCGGATGTTGTCGTATTCTAAAAAAATTGAACGGATTAGTAGGTTATCTATATGTATTTGTCAGCATGTATATATAATGTTAGATATGTAGAAGAACTTTGGGAATGGAAAGTAATCTGGATGTGTTCTATGTTTGTAGGGATATTTTGCCTGTGTAGTACTTTTAATAATTTTCCCATGAGTAGAGCCCAGTTTATATTATATGCATATTATGAAAGGATAGTTTTGAAGTTAAGTGATGTTTTTTTTTATAGTCCTGGTGCTGAGGAAAAAAGTCCCACACCAATAGTGTATTTCAGAATTAGATGAATTAGTCAATTAATTTATTGTTAATAATTATTAATAATGGATTAGTTTTTCGTTCAGGTTTTATCTTTATCATAATTGAATAATTTTATAGTTTAAGATAATTATTAAAATTCTTAATCTAATTGGTAGAAATATTTTTCATGTCAGAAATAGAAGTATTAAGTAAGAGTTTATTTGCTCCTCATGTGAATTTTCCTTGGAACGTGTAGTTTGTATAATCATGAATATATAGCTCTGTGTTATTTAATATGTGGCCAGATAAATAGTTAATTAAAATTTTGATGGGATATTGGTGTCTTATTTGTTGGCCAGTCTACAAAATTGTCTGAAATGAAGTAATTGTTTAATATTTTCTTAGTGAATGGATAGTGTGTGGAAAAGTTTGTTTTCTATTATTGTTGCTTGGACATGCACACACACACGTAATATAAACAATATCACGGATATAAGAGTATAGAGTTATTGAAATTAAAAACGGAAAATATATATTTTGAAACATATTATATTCATTTAATACAGAGTTATAAATCATCAAACCATCAGTATGAATATGATTTATTGTTATGCGTGAAAGGTATATGTAATTAAAAATGATTATTTAATTAGTTAGAGAAAGTTGCTTTGTTGATGGCCAAATATGTTAGTTTGATTTATTTTATTAATCAATAGAATATCCTCTCATAAATATTCATTGTGCCAATAATATAATATATTATTTAGTTAATGATATGTTTAAATGAAATGCTTAAGCAAAGTAGGTATTCAAAGTTAGAATATTCAAGTTTTGTTGTTAATTTTGATTTCAGAAAGGTATAAATAATGTAATATAATAGGGATAATCCCAAACTGATATCCAAGATTTGTTTGAGAATTTAAAATTATTAAAACAAGTAGTCTTATTGTAAATAAGTAAATTAAATTAAATTTTCAGTATAATAAATGATTTGTTTATTTATTAAAAACTGTGTCTTAAGTTATTCTTGTATACATTCGTGTTTCAATTTCCACATCTCCACATTTCATACATCTATTATAAAGTAGATATATTATTTTATAGTTATAATATCAAATTTTCTGGTTTCTGACAATCTTGTTTTCTTAATCCAAACATTATAAGGAACATTTGCTACTGGACAAACGTATTAGAAAGGTGGCCCAATTAGTATATTTGTTAGATGATGATGTGAGATTAAAATACCCTATTTCTGTCATTATCTAATTGTTAAACACAGTAAAGCATTTAGTCAATTTATCTCATTACATTTTATTATAAATTAGAATTATAAATTATGGGCGAATATATTTTATGTAATTCAACAGTGTTTTTAAATTCCCTGAGATCTTATTGTATATTCCTTGATCGGCATTAAGGTAGCTGTTTAGATGATGATATGTCAAGTCATAGAATTGTTTAGTGATATAATTATATCAAGCTGATATATGTTATACTTGTATGAAGGAGGAAATTAAGTTGAAAGGATATTTTACTAGACTGTACTAATAAACATTGTGATTCTTTATCATGCAGTTAGTTAACAAAAAGGATCTACATTATATCTAATGTTTTTATGGTATTTCTTCTTTCGTTTACTTATAATTATATATCTTATGAACTTCCTATAACCTCACACTGAGCTGAGATGAATGTAGACATAAGTAAAGAGTCTCAGTAATAATTTTGTATCAGACATGCTGTTATATTGTTCTATTCATTAATAGAACTGGCGCCCTGGGCATTTACTCATATAATGTATATGAGCGGTGATGGGAGGGTAGGTTATATATATATATATATATATATATATATATATATATATATATAATGGTGTGTGTATACAACCGTTTAATGTTGATATGTTAGATTACTTCAGAAATATAATAAATAATAGATATGCAGAAAAAGAAATTACTTACTGAAAATTGCAATGTGTTAATTTGCATGTAAATAAAAGTATTTATTTATGAAAATAGAAAATGTGATAAAGTGTGTGCAGAATAATTAAATTATAGTAGGGTGCAGAGTAGTTATGAAAAAAAGATACAGAAAAACGATATACTGAGAACTGAGTTGAGTTTCTTTCTGTGGTTCTAGAAATTAATAGTGAAACACTCTAGACAAGAATTCAATTCGACTAACTCAGAATAATGTGTGTGTTCAATAATGGGATAACAAATTAAAAGGGTTATATACATCAGAATTAAAAATTTTATGGATATAAAATCCCTGAGGAGATATGAACTATTACGATATTTATGTGATCTTGTTTTCAATACATAAATAGCGAGTTGAAATTTCGAGCCCTATATTAATACAATTATTATTATTCAGAGTAAATAAGCTGCTGAAATTTATTTAAAATTTGGTTGTTCTTTTTTTTTTATTTATAGCAATATAATTATCCAATTGTCAATTGACTGTCCCTGGATATATAAATAACAATTTTTATCTGCATATTTTGTAAAACGGCAGTTGGCAGTTGATCCATGCAACACTGTAAATGACAAACATATATAACTAATGTTACTTCACTGACTAAGGAAAAAATATCAATAAGAATTTATTTGAAAATGTGTATGGATTGTAAATATGTTTACCTTAATTAAAAGTACATTTATATATTATATGCAAAAATATAATCATATATATATATAAAATACATATTTTGCGGGTTCATCCGTGTTAAAAACTTTTAATACCAATACACTGACGTTTCGACTTGGTCACACAAGCCATCCACAGAGTTATAAAAAGGTAGGAAGACGGTTGTAGAGGCGCTACAATCACTGATTTGAATAAAACATTAAAAATCCCACCAATAGCAAAAATGTTAAATTTAAGAATGTTTTTTAAAGAAATCTTTCCAAATAGGAGGAAGTTTGCACGTATCATCTCGCTTATTGATACAATCTGGCCTTTTAAGTATCTCAATGGCTTCTCTGATTTTGCATTGGTAGAGATTATCACATCTGGATATGATCCTGGTACTAGAAAAATCTATTTTATGACCTGAATCTATAGTATGGAGTGAGAGTGCTGATGATGATGAGTGTTGTTTAACTGCATTAGCATGCTCATCTCTCCTAACACTGATGCGACGATTACTCATACCTATGTAAGAAGCTTTACAATTTTTACATGAGATTTGATAGACACCATGAGATTCAAGAGGGATTGAATCCTTAGGCTTGGTTATTATATTGCTGATCTTTTGATGAGCAGAAAATGCTGTATCTATATTATAGCGTTTTAATATACGTCCGATACTGTCTGTAGTTCCTTTTACATATGGAACACAAATCCTAATAGCTGACTTATCATCTTTTTGTTTCCTATTTTGTCTATTTTGGGCTTGAAATAAGGCTTTTTTTATAAATTTGTAATTATAACTATTTGCTAATAAAACACTATTAATATGATTTATTTCTTCTTTCAGATGTGTGTCATCTGAAAGGTTAATTGCTCTATTTAAAAGAGTTTTGGCTACAGAAACTATCTGAGTTGGGTGATGATGAGAATGGAAATGTAAATATCTGTCTCTGTGTGTATCCTTTCTGTAAATAGAAAAAAGATAAACTATTTGGTGTTCTGGTGACTAGAACATCAAGAAAAGGGAGTTTTCCATCAGACTCTGTCTCCATTGTAAATTTAATATGAGGATGCATATTTTTATAACTCTGTGTATGGCTTGTGTGACCAAGTCGAAACGTCAGTGTATTTGTATTAAAAGTTTTTAACACGGATGAACCCGCAAAATATGTATTTTATATATTTAACCCGTGCAAATCTTCGTTTTAACATATATATATATATATATATATATATATATATATATATATATATATATATATATATATATTGTACTGGTCAAAATCGTGTGTTCATTCAACAAGATCTATAATCCAATCAAACTATAACAATCTAGCGTATTTTTTTTTTTTTATTATGGTTGAAGAACTGGAGAAAGCTACAGGAAAACCATGTAGATAACGTAAATACATTTTAGTTTATTATTGTTAATAAAATGTCATTTTTAAATAAAATGTTGTTGTGTCTCAATGTTTTGTGGATCCAATAAATTCTGGAAATCCTAATCTTCTACCAATGCTCTATTATTTAAAGTTAATTATGATGTAGCTAATTACACTACTCTGGGTTAAATTGCTTAATAGATTATTTTAAAAAGTTTTATTACCAAATTTGATAGAAGAGAAAATTATTTTTAATACTTCAAACTCAAATGGATAAGTATGGAATATAAGTAAGCTAATTTAGCAACATAAATTTAAAGTGTATAGTATGCATTAAGGTTGTAATGTGATATAGAATACAGTGGGTGGATATAAAATTTCTTCTCCATCTTCTGTATTTGTACACCTTTCCAGGTAAATTTATTAGTTAAATTTTCTAAATTATTAAAGCGTTTACGGTACTTTGCCAACAAAATATATAGTTAAAATATAATTTTAATTATTTGAAAAGATAGAAAGTGGACATTATCTAGGTTAAACTAAGCCAAGATCAACTACCATTGTTATCTCTGGAAGTGTATTCACGTATAACTTTTAATTCGTATCCAAGTGTTAATTTTTACACCTTGCAGTTTTGAACCCCGTGGTAAGATTATTATACTGTAGAGAAGAGTTAGCAAAGTAATAACTAATCAGAAAATAAAGAAAAATTTTATAATATATAATTACAAATGTTCACAAAATTGAATTATCAATGAAAGCATGGTAGAGTGATGGAGTATGAGGATGATGATATGCATGAAAATAGTTTAGATTTCATTAAATTTAATTGTGGCTTTAATTTTAGATGGATGGGGAATGTGCTGAGAGAGATAATGTAAAATGGAGAGTTGAGATGAGATTTTCCTCCGCTTCAATAAAGGTGATAAATTACGAGATTATTATTAGTAGTAATTTCGCTCTCAGTTTTTATTCGTTTGAAATTGTATTTAACCCATTCGTCATCGGATATTAATGTAGATAATTAAGTAAATTATTAATAGACAATAAAAATTAATAGATTTTCTATTAAAGTTTGCAATTGGACACCCTGACAAATTATTATATGTCATCCCATCACTATCAATATGAAGGCCATCCATTCTGAAGTTTACGTGTGTGCGAGGTAGAGAGAAAAGTGCACTAAGCTAAGATTGAGGACGTAAAGCTTACGAGTCGTTGTTACTTTCCAAGGTTACAATATATATATATTCTGCCCTTGTCATCGTGTGTAGCTCCACTACACATCAGGCCAATCACGTTGAGGGCCATAATCTAACCGCCCCGTTCCCGCATCTCCACTTCCCCCAAAATAAATATAATATAGTGAAAATCACCTAACCGGGTTCTAGCTCTAATAATTAATGAAATATTCAATTAAATGCTTTACTAGCTCAAGTTTCTTAAAATTAACTTAGGTTCTGTTTTAAACTAACTCAAATAAATATTCAGGAATTCATGAGACTAGAAGTGGAAATACTGGTGACAAGGTAGATTACATTGAGACAATATCCCACAGGATACCACCTCAATGGCATAAGAACACTATCCCCCCTTATACTACTATTACACATAATAACTACATAGTATTCTTATGACTTCCGCAACTTCTAATCACTAAGACTCATTTAACAATTAAAGTATTAATCTTTTATCTCTAATAATAATAATAGTAATCATCTAGCTCAAATGAAATAATCTCAGGTTCTTAAATTTATTCATATGTTAATAAACATATGGTAGCAAAATATGATAAGGGATTTTATGTCATAATCTACTACTCTGAAATTAGATTAATAATAAAACAATAATAATCACAATCTTCATTGCTTAATCCAACTAGTACAGCTTTTCTTTCATCGCAAATTTATAACCGTAATAAATTAGTTAATAATCTAATATCCCCTTTTTTATCTTTAAGTAATAAAATAAATTAATAAGTGGCAGTGTTTAGATAATCTGATAAATAAAGCAAGTGGCAACTAATAGCATATAATTTAGCAAAATATTAGGATAATGGATTGATGACCAGTAACACAATGCAATTTTATAATTATTTAATTATAAGAACATCAATAAATATTTAAGATTAAACATACTTCTCTATTTATCTTTTGTGCAAACAATCATATACTTAGTTTAATGGTTGTGAACATACCCTGTGAATTCATGCAATGATGTAGAGAAAACAAAACTCAGACACAAGTTTTAATAAACAAATTTTAAAATTTTATTAACATCAATAAAAATAAATAAAACAAACAAATCCATCTACATCTATTTACAAGGGATATCCTCATTTTTCTTTACACTACAATAGCTGAATTATACACATTTATATTTCTTTTATCGTTAATTAAACTTATTATGCCTTTTAAAAGTTATTTATTTATTTCTCATTAGGTTTATCATATCACTTATTTTAACTATTTTATGGGTAACACCATTCTTTACCTTTTAATATTAAAGTTACTGTATTATAAATTATCTATGTGGGTAAACATCATTTATAACATCATAATTTTACAATCAATATGGTTTTTTAAAAGAAAATTACATTTTCTTGTAACTTTATATAAGTCACTCCGCATATTATTCAAATATTATTATTACTTTTAACGTTTGTTCTCCAATGCTCGTAAACTATAATACGTTTATTCCATAAGCCATACTCATGTATAATACTATAACACGGGTTTAATTATCACCTGTTACAGTTTCACATATGCTATAATTATCGAATGTTATTGTATTTTTTAAATATGCAATACTTATATTTTTTAAAATATAATTAACAATAAGAAAACGTGAAATTATATTTAATATTTTTGTATATTTCTATTTGGATATACTTTTATAAAATTATAGTTCATTTCTTAAAAAAGGAATTAAAATAATTCTCTAACTCCTTCCCTTCTTAGGATATTTGCATCTTTCTTTCAATAATCATAATCTACTCTTCATTAACACTTAACTATTCTTATTCCAAATAATAGCATGACATACATTCTAAAATATCTATTGTTTCCCTTTTAATAGACTTATCATATAACGATGTAGTTGCAAGAAATACAGATAAAGATAGCGAAAGATGTATAGGATATCGGGAAAATAGATAGATAACTTATCCGCAATATACTTCAAAATGTATGGAACAGTGTGAATAGGTCTGACATTCATTGTCTAATAACCTTGGTGATAAGCATGATGTGGCAGCTATTTACTCAGCTTTACCAAACATCTAGTACGACTCACAAGAAATATATAAAATACCACTGTCCAAGACAACATGTGTACCAGTTGTAGGGCTTTGTTAACTACGCTGATTAACATCTAAAACTACCTATTATTTCATTCCCTGTAGCATCCTAGTTTTTAATACATCCTCTTGGTTTCCGAATCACCACGTACTACCAAGTCACTACCCAAACTATCTCTCGAGATTTTTACTGTATCCAACATCGATAAAATACTAACTACTTTTTTTTAAAAACAATAAACAAAATTCGCTAATATAAAAAAAAACATTTCCCTATTCCATAAGAACAATTTGTCTTGCTTTATTACACTGTAGGTTCAACATCTACGTTTTGTTAAAATAACATTTAAATATCCCAATCGGAAAATTAACAGAAAATATCACATAACCATCGGTTATATTGAACTATATTAATAACACATAAAATGATTATTGTATGCATATTTTTAAAAATCTAATCACATCTCAAAGTGTTTTAGAGTGTTGTTTTCAAAAATGCGTTTTACAACAATAATAACAATAAAACTTTTGCGCTACATTCATTCGATTCTCAGCTGATCTAAATAAATAAAACATACATTATATATCATTAATAATTATAAATGTTACCAAAAACAATCTTTATCTTCCTATCAGAGTTCGTAGTAGGTTTCTTTCTCTTCGAGCATCGCAAATATACAAATTTTCACATACATACACTTTTATTTTAAAATTCAAAATCAACACATATTATTTCATATAATGTTATATCACGAATTAATGTATTTTGTTTTCCCTATCACTATCTAAACTTAATGTTTAACTTAGATTAGTAAAGAAAATAATTCAAACCATAATCACATATTTTTCTGACGGTAAATCTTGGTTAGTCCCATAATATTTATTATTTCTTCTTTTGTCCGAATGTTTTCCTTTATGCTTATTAAAGTTTTAAATAAATTAGTTCATTTAATAAACTGTTTAGACGATCTTTAGTTTTAGTGTTTAATCCAAAATTATTAGAAAACATTTTATTTAGTTATCCCACGAAACTTTTTAGTGTTCTGGCGAATATTACCTCGGCGCGTTGATGCATCTTTATTTCTAGTTAAACTACAATTATTTAATAATTACGGTACCAATTACATTTTCCATGGATCCAATTTTTATATTTCTCTTCTGTAAAATATATATTTTTTTCTTTAGGCAAGTGTTTTCCTTGGTAAACTTCACTTTCATTCATTATTATTTTATATACACTACTTTCGATCTTTAACTATTTTCTAGAGTATTTTCTCAAGTCATCTTAAAGAAAGCAATTCAAACTATTTCAATATTAAAATTCCTTTTGTCCATTTATTCTTATACGAATAATACTTATTTTTATTTTCCATTATCTTCATTAACTTTGCGCACAATGTCCTTTCATTGATTTTATACGCACGAAAACAGCTTTCATAGTGATACGCTATATAAACTATATCAACGAATAATATTAACATATTTGGAACATTATAAAATTTACAACTTGGTTTTAAGAATCTATCCATTTTCTATTGAAAACTCCGATTATATTTCGATAGAATCCACTGGCAGGTTACTGTAAAGTTAGTGAAACATTACTATGAAAAACTTTTTTTAAAACATTTTATTCTAAGATTCTCTTCGGATGATTTTTAAATTGTCAGTTGGTTTCTTTCAAAGATATTATTAAAATTATAATAAAATTGACTAATAAATTGAAGAAAAAAAATTAGAGAGCTTAAAATTTTACCTCTGCTCTGGAGTCAACACATTTTTGTTCTCCCCCGTTTATACAATTAGTTGGCACGATTTTGGTTGTCTGCCAAGATCTATTTTTTATTGGTCAATCCCTACTTGGATTTATAAACAATTTCTAAAGTTTTAAAATCATGACGTAATAGACTTAAATGTTAACTCATTATTATTTTTAAATCAATTATTATCTATTACAATTTAACTACCTTTAAAACAATTTTGAAACAATAATTAATAAAGGTGTATACTACTTATTTTTATTATGATGTGTGACAATTCCATCCACTTCTATAATATACTATTTAAATATTTTAATTATTAGTATTAATTTAAACCGGTGCTTATACATAGAATATTCCAGACAGTCACTCCGGTGTTTAGTCTATTTTTATCTGTCTTAATAAATTTGCTACTTATATTATATAAAATAATTATATAAAATTTTGAAAAACAATTTAGAAAAATATAGAATTAGATACAATTCTCACCATCACAATATTTATTATTAAATATATCATATTAATCTTTTACTGCTTAATATAGTCTATAATTTGAAATACTATATAATATTAATTTTAAAATTTTTTAGTAATTGACCATTAATAACTATCATTGACCTATAGAAAAGGGCACAATATATATATAATTTAAGTGTAGTTGATAAAAATTCTGTTGAATCACTATGATAATTCTTTTTTTTTTCTGCATAAATAATATAATTCTTTTCCTTCACCAATTCTTAGTAATGAAACTATTAATTTAACTGTTTTTTTTTTTATTAGCTTAGCGCTTTTGGGACATATTTGCTCCCATATTTATAGCCTGTATCATTCTTTATTTTATGTTATTATTAGTATAAGATGATGTATCCAAATTATTCAACCAGTCTATTTCTTGGAAATTGAGAAGCAGGAATCTCGTATGTTCATGAACAACACGAAAGCCACCAACAGATAAGATTTCTGCTTCTCGATTTTCAAGAAATGGACTTTTTGAATAATTTGCATACATTTGCATGTACTAATAATAACACAAAATAAAGAATGACACAGACTATAAATATGGGTGCAAGTATGCTCCGAAAGCACTTAGCCAATATAAAAAGTTAAAACTAATAGCTTCACTAGGGTGCGTTGGAAGCGCAGTATTATAATTGGATCATTATCTAAATGTACACATATATTATCACTTTTATTTTAATATACATATATACTACAAAAAAACATCAACTTAAAAAATCTATGTAAAATAAATTTAGCCTTTTAAACTACTTTTACGCATATACACACATTCAAATCCGCCACACGACTATTTGTGTTAATTTCTAAATTCACATGATTTTTAATAGCTTCAAAATGATAACTTGTGTAAAAACTTAATGATAACTATTTAAAACCAAGTTTTCTTAATAGTATTTTAAAACAACTAGTTATTTTAAAGAAAAAAATCATTTTCATTTACAAAAGTAAATCTTGATTATTTAAAATTATATGTATTAGTGAAAACTTTTGAGAAATTATTCATTAAACTACAATTGATTTTAATTTTAACTTTTATTTTAACAATAACATAACCCCCTTTGTTCTTATTACTAATTGTACCTACATTAGAGCATATCTTATATATCCCAAATTTTATACTGAAATCAGACAATATATTAAAATATAAATAAAATGTAAAAGTTAAAATTGAAAAAAATATATATCCAAATGTTACATTAATTAAAGTACAAATTAACTGATAAACGTATTACTGCCTGGTGGCAGCTAGAGAAACATCAAGTTTATTACATTATTATTTTTTATAATAAGTAAAATTGTTATCTTAAATCATAGAATAGATTATTTTAAATATGAAGTAGATATTAAGTTTGCATACATATATTTTAATTTTGGACAGATGTAAAAAAAACACTTTCTACTTCGTAATTGAAACAAATGAGTGTTCTTTTTTAAATATTCATTGAAAACCAGATTTTCACATTCCTGGTAAATTTTCTTCTAACTTTTTTAACTTACATGATTAAAAATCAATTACATTATTGACTGTGTTGATTTGGTTGGCATAATATTTTTGTGAATTCAGGATATATATTTAATAATTCTAATTGTGAGTACCATAGTTAAAATGATGTGTTTAGTAGCTATTTGCAGCATATGATGACAACAGCAATTATAGAAGTTTCCTAAAATACTTGTTGATAGCAATGGACAGTTGACAGAGAGCAAAAACCAAGTACCAAGGCAAAAGTATTTTCTGAGTTTGCCTAATTTTGTAGTTAAAACTTTTGCAAAACATAATTTTTATATAATTAAAATGAGCCAGTAAATATTTTTATCACCTATATTTGCAAATGTTCATATATAAAAAAAAACATGCTTATTTGTCATAAATAGTTGTTATTTTAGTTGTATTTACACATTGGATTACTTCCATTATCTAATTTTAAATAATGAATGTCTTTAAAAAAAAATTCTCATAAGGAATTGGTATCCCTAAGCTGTCATTAAGACTACCTTAAATAGACAGCAAAAAGAACCATCAAAGGTAAAACAATTAAAAATACTCAGGTGTAGCCATATATATCAGGAATAGCAGACACATTTAAAAAAAATGTACAATCAATATAACAACTGACCATATTTCTAGAGTCATACCAATCTATAAGAAATTTTAACATTTACAAAGCCTATATATAAAATGCAGAAAAGTTAAACTGTATCTAAGAAATAATAGGTAAATGTGGGAAGATTACATAAGTGAGACTAGTCAATTCATTAAAAAGTGATTGCAAAAGCAAAAAATGATGATTAGATACTAGAAAGTAGATGTGTGTCTAATATAACAAACCATATATGTACAACTGAACATATGTTCCATTGGAAGAATATAAAAGTATTTGATAGAGATATGAAGAAAATTCACATAATCTGCTCACCTGACAATGAAAAATAAGTGCGACTATATACAATGTCTGGAAACCACTAATTATCGTTGCTTTAATAAAAATAGATAAATCAGAAACAACTTCATTGATAAGTATAAAACTTTTCTACTGACAGTTGCATTTGACAAGAAGATGCGATTGGCTAAACTGTTATCTAAAATTTATTATTCAAGAATCAAAAGTTTTATATTTGATTCCCATTCTAATAGTCTCACTGATCAAACCATCAACAAATAAAGAAAAAATAATAATAACACTTGAAAATTGTATATACTACTGTGTGGGCCATTACTAACAGTTGAAAGTTATTAGAAAATTTAAATAAAGTTATTTTTTTCTAAAGACGTACAATATATATATAAAAATACAGTACAATTTACATAAATTATCTTATTATTAGAAGTACTTTTGACTATACATTTTGTAGTCTTTATCAACTATATAACATTGAATAATCAAAACGAGACAACCTTTAACAATACCCATAGTTCAATTCAGATTTCCCACAATTCTGTTATCTTAACATTTGATGACTGGCGATTCATTAACATTTGACGATTTCTTGAAATCAACATAGCCTCTTTTATTTTACGTGACAGCGTTCAATAGGTTCAAATAGGTTGAATTGAAATTTAAAACATTTGGAAAACGTAGAACAAAGGAATTTATTGTACTAATGTGATTAAACTATTTTATATTAAATTTTTTTAATTACTTTGATATTTTGGTGCTACTTAATTCAACTTAATTTTAAATAAATATGTTTTTTATCTTAACCTTTAAGCATGTTTATTTAGCAAAATAAATAAATATTTTTTTTTTTTATTTAAACGCACTAAATCAAAAAAATAATAATCTATGTTTATTATTTTAGACTCACATATATTTACATTTGTGTAATTCTTTATATAATGTGGAGAAGCCTAACTTTAATATTGAAATATACATATCATTTACAAAATTTGTTTCCAACTCATTAAATTATTTTCGCAACACATTTTCAAATATAACACATATTATAACTATAGTGAGTATATTATTGCCATGTTTATATTGAACATTAGATTCATTTTATTAAATAGAAGTATATTTTTTTACGTTTTTCTTTTAAAATTGATTTGGTTTTGTATAATATAATGTTATCTAATAATCTCTTGCATAAAATGTATCTCAATGTTCGTATGATTAATATTATAATAATTTATAAATTGTTTATTCTTTATTAATGTCTGAAAATCTATTAAATAAATAATATTTTACTGAAACAACAAAACAATGATGTATTATAATTTAAGATAGATTGTAACAGTCCCAGAAAAAGACCACATGTGAGATGGATGAAATAAGAAAGTGTGCAGGGCTGATGTGGAGAAGAGAAGTTAAAGATAGGAAAATATGAATTGAACTTGGAGAGACCTTCATCCTGCAGTGGATTGATAATGGTTGATGATGATGATGATCATTTAAGATAATGATTCGTTTTCTTTCAATTATAAATTATTTTCAATTAAAACATGAAAAACTCTTAATCTGGAATAAAGATAATATACTAAAATAAATTTCAATATATAATGAGTAGATAAAAGATGTTATGGTTACCCAGAACATACTAATAATATTTTTTAAATATTCTTTTAAAGTAAAAACCATGCATTTTTAGCATTTGAATTTATAATAAATAAAGAAAGAGATATTCTAAAGAAAACAAAGTAATATGCTAATGAAGTAAAGTGATCTTTTAATAATGAAAATCGATCTTTAAAATGAGTATATCTAAATAAAATTTACTAAAGTGATGCTGCATTAAATGAATTAAAATAATCTATTTCTTGGATATTTACTTCACATCAGTTATGAAATTGAAATAAAGTAATTGCCATGCCAAATTCTTGATATTCATGTACATTCAATGTTTGATCAAAATTGTAATTGTGCCTTAACGTTAGAATGTTTACATTTCGGAAAGAGTGCAGATTAAAACAGACAAACACTCTCTATAGGTATTGCCACTCAGTGCAAGCCAGATAAGTCAATGGATTCCAGAAGGCTTGTGCATAAAATCCCCATCTAGTGCCTACTCATCCAATATCCCCAGACTCGTTTCTGGTTTGTGATCTTCATCAGTAATGAATCTTGAAATGGACAGCACACTTAGGCTCCTCACTGACAAAGGCCACAAACCAGGAACTACTCTGGGGATATTGAATGAGTAAGCACTAGTTGGGGATTTTATGCATAAGCCTTCTGGCATCCATTTATTACTCTGGCTTACACTGAGTGGCAATACATATAGAGAGTTTTTGCCTGTTTTAATAACAGTTATAAGCAAGCAAAAATGGTGATCACGTGATGTTAGGAGTGCAGATTATGATTAAAAACGAGAAAACTTATGTTATACTTAACTTATTAGTAAACTTATGTTATACATACAAATAACATTTATTTCTACATTAAAGATATTTAAAAGACAATCTATGTAGCTGTTACAGGATTATCATAATGAATTCTCTGGAGAAAATAAACAAAATATCATGAAAAACTATATAAATTACAGTTTAAAATAAATGAATGGTAATAATGAAAAATTGATGGTTAAGATAAGTTTCAGTACCAATAGAATGCTAAATAAGTTCTCTCATTATCAAACAATCATTCAGTTATAGTGCCTAATGAATATATTTAATGCACTTATTAAAATATAAACTTTTCAATCCATATGGTGTGATAAATGCTGAGGAAGATATATATTATTTAATGAAGACACACATACAATTTTAAATTTAACATTAAGTATTTTTATTGGATTTAACATCCAGATGTGCTGGCTAAGCCCCACCTACAAGACTTGCACATCAAAACAAACAAACTATGCTGTACTAGATTAAGAATCCAACTGAAGGTAAGGGTGACATTTATCTACAAAAATATCACTTGCCAGAATAAATTCATGGTATTACACTACCCATAGATTTATGCAAAAATACATCACAAATAAAATCCACACTAGGAATAATAAAACCAAGGCAAATGAATGATGGCATACTCTCAAAAAACACATTTATGTCTGAGGGCATTAAATAAACTATAACACTATTATTAGTCACAAATATAATGACAATGAACCATTAAGAATGAACAATAAAAGTAACAGGGACTTGCCCCAATAACACATTACATGCTTGAATATAATATACCCAAACAGAATAATTCATTAAAAAATATAACTCTCTTTAAAATATTCTGGCAAGATAAATATTAACAAAGGAGAGACTAATGCAGCAATATATTTGTAAAATGACAACAACTAACTGATGGGTAAAACATAAATGTAATAACTAGTGCTAAACATAACTTAATAGAAAATGTCATACAAATAAATAATAATTTATACATCAGTTTCTATCTCTTACAATATTTACATGTATTTTCAGAATAAATATCTTCATCATAAGGACATATATAATACATTTTAGTAGAGTCTAATGATAATAATATTCTGATAACATATGATAGATATACTTCATAAATAATTTATAAAGGTATTACAAAATAAAAATGCATAAAATACTAATACATAGCAGTTTTCAATATCATAAATATTTAAAATTAACAATTATACTCATTACTAAAATGTAAAAGATAAAATAGTCCTTCATCTTGACATTCCTACCAATAGACAGAATACAGTTAACGAAATAATGATCTGATGTGACTTGCATCTCTCCAGAATATTGATTTGTACACATAATAATTCACAAAGTAGAATTAAGCAATATATTTGAAAACAGCACATTCATTCAGATGAAATAGATATATTTAATAAACGAAATATTAAATCTGATGCATATTACACATTTAATTAAAATATTATATATTAAAATCCATATTCTTTAGAAAGCAGACAGTTTATAATGGATTGATATATAAATGGTGGAGAGAGTATAAGTAAATGAAATATGAATGTTTTCTAAAATGTAATAAGAATATATCAGAATATAAATATACATTATTTGTTAGAACAATAAGCAGTCAGTTGTAAGTGTGACCCATGATTTTACAAATAAATGATTTTAATTAGTATATGTAATTTTTGATTCTAAATAAAAAAGGACAAGGGAAATAATTACATTTTGTTATTATTTTAATACGTTCAAGAATTATATAAATAATATATGATACAATCAGCATTATTTTTGTTGTATTAAGACTGTGTATTAATTATAGTTATATCACAAGTGTTGTAAATAATCAAACTCTATTGTTTCAATATCATGTAAAATACTATATGGGTTATGAGTTCAACTCTTATTGGTTCAGAAAGATTTTCTAAAATAAATTATTACATTGTACAGGCTTAAACCTGCATTTATATACATAATATATGGGGGATTCGAACTCAGACTTTCATATGATCCACTACTCTCAGCGCCATCTTATATTGCTGACCCACTAATCAGGTGGGTCAGGGAATATAAAATGGCACTGAGAGTAGTGGGTCGTGTGAATGACTGAGTAAAATAAATTAACAAATTTTATTTTATTTATTTCTAAAGAATATATTGCGAGAATGAAGCAAGGAGAATAGTTATTTTTTTTTTTGACTTTCCATAATTTATGGTCAGCATATAATCCATTCTCTTGACATAAAATAGGATTGTTAAAACGAATATCTATTTTGTTTTCTGAAAAAAAAAAACTATCACTTCTTCAATATTTTTTATATATTGTAATACTTTTTTATACATTAGATCTTAGACTAATATAATATAAAGTTATCTATCATCATAGTTATTTCGAATTGGATTATTTTATTTAAAATATTTGAGTTTATTTTTCAGGGTAACTAATTGCAGCATATAAATTGTTCTAAAATTTAATGTATAACATCAAACAAATCTTACGATTGAAATGCATACTGTGAAAAACAGTATTAATCCTTAAATTATTTTTGATTAACAATAACAATTTTATTAAATTGAGTACTATTTTAAATGATTAAATTCTTATATACACAAATCCAATACAGTAATATAACCTTGTATATATAATCAATTATTTTTATTGAACAATCAATTCACTTTTATTCCTAATTCATATATATATATATATATATATATATATATATATATATATATATATATATATATATATATATATATATATATATATATATATATATTTACATGTTCATCCGTATTAAAAAAATTAAATATTGATAGAACAACGTTTGAACTTGATCACACAAGGCATCCACTGGGTATTAAAAAGTGGAAAGATGGTTGTAGCACCTCTACACCATCTTTCTACCTTTTATCACCTAATGGATGACTTGTGTGATCAAGTCGAAACGTTGTTATATCAATATTTAATTTTTTTAACACAGATGAACTCTCAAAATGTCTTTTATATATGCAACCCATGAAAGTCTTTGTATCAACATATATATCAACTTTACTCTGCATGTATCAGATATATTTTGTTTACTCTTATAACAAAATATACATACTAATTAAAACTATAAACTGTATAAGCAAATACAAACCTGCAATTTTAAATAAATGGTAATTACTATGTCGGGAAGACTTTTTGTCTGAG
The DNA here is from genome assembly GCA_028023455.1 of Epiperipatus broadwayi. Lineage (NCBI taxonomy): Eukaryota > Metazoa > Onychophora > Udeonychophora > Euonychophora > Peripatidae > Epiperipatus > Epiperipatus broadwayi. The sequence continues at coordinate 7,485,034 of JAQFVV010000046.1, read as the reverse complement.
AATTGTTAGAGAAACAAATTATACATATTTATACATCTAGTCATGAAATACTAAAAATAACAAGTTTAACTTTTATATTAAAAGAGGCAAAATTCACATTCTTAACAAAGAAAAAAGATTTTATCAAAAGAATTTTATAATTGTGTAGGTTCTTAAAACACCATATCTAAAATATTTTAATAATATCTATACTAAATGTGTTTTTTTCCTTTCAAATACACCTGGTTCTCTTTTACGCGGATTTATTTAACGTGATTTTGAAGTAATGCAATTCACATTTCTCCAGAAGTCGAACTCCGATAATGCACTATTACTTTAAATAATAAATTTTGCGTATATTGAAAGTAATAGCACATTATTGGAATTCGACTTTCATCTTAGTAATTTCAATATTTTCAGTGCTTTATAATAGTAAGATTTTGCACAATAATGAAATTAAAATCATGATTTCCACATTTTATGTATACACACATTAAATTTTACAAGATTATAATGTAAATTTGTTCAAACATTGTGCGAGTTAATTTTGCATTTTAAATCTTTGCTTTTTTTAAAAAAAAATGCAATCAATTATTAATCATTTAGTGTATGCAAGTTTATTTTTAAAAGGTGAGTAATAGCAGTGGGCACAATTAAAATTGAAAATTAAAAAATTAAAGTCAAAAATAAGAATTTAATTTTTAGTTGTTAGATTAATTACTAATTACGTTGTCACCAGAAAACCATTAATACAACATGAGTGTGACATTGGTGCTAGTTGTATTTCCTTTTGTGAAGAATCTGATTTTTTACCAGTTTGCAAATGAACCTGTTTATTGAAAAATAGTGATAATAATTAAAACATGTATAAAAAATGTAAATTACTGTAAACTATGCATAAAATATATTGTTTTGAATAAAATTAAATATTATAGTTAAAAAAAGTTTGTCTTCTATCATTTTTTTTCAAATTTGAAATTTTTTATTAGTCATATTTTATTTCCTTATTTTTTTTTTTTTTGCACGAATTTTAAAGTAATTTTATGTTGGTGCTTTGCTTTTACATGATTTTTGAAAAACCACACTCCATATCCTCCCTTTTTCAAAGTAAGTTACATCTATTTTTGTGCGATTTTGTTTGCACATGTTTTCTGAGGAACCTATCTATCGTGTAAAACGAGACTCAGGTGTTTACCATATTTAGATTAATTGAAATACTCTTTGAATATCATATCATTGCTATGCACAAATGTAATTAAATTTTACAAGAGTGTGTAAATTTTGAATATAGTCAACATATTTATGGAGTAGAATATATAAGTTATTATATGATCATCTCTGGACAATGATATGTGATTTCATTACTTTTCTATTAAATATCTTGTGAGAAAGATTTATGTGCTTTATCCATGAGAGACTTAAAATCAACATGTTGCCCTTCATCCAGTTATAATAATTCTCTTTCCTAACAGAAGAAATAATGGCATTAAAAGTAAGTTACAGCTACTTCACATGGTTTTAAATTTTTTAAAATGAAACATGTTTTATTGTGGATGTTTGAACATACTTAAATGTTATCACTCTTATTGATAAGGTTGTAATTAATAAATTAGCCCACTGTAATTTCTACTTTTATGTATTTTGTATATGATCTCCATTTTTTCCCAATAAATATTTGATAATGTTTTTATCATGATAGTTCAACAGACATAATTTCCACTATTCAAATAGCATGAATTCTAATGTAAATATACATAGTAAGGAAGTTGGACATACAAATTTTAAGATTAAAATGTGGAGGGGGTTATATAATATAAAGAAAGAATGGTAAAAGAGAGTTTATATATAAAAAGATATAAACCTGTTTTAAATAGAATTGGATAAGTAATGGATAAAGAATTATTTTTGGAAATAAATTCATTTTTGAAGTATATAAGAAAGAAAAAGGAACTAAGTCTTTTATTGTAACAATTGTTTTTTTGGATAAAAGAAAATGTAAAAAAGGAAAGGTTTTTGAGAAGGGAGTCAAGTAAGTGTGGTGTATATTTTGTGTTTTAATTTAATTGATTTTAATGTATTTTATTTATTTTTAATTTTTATGGGGTTTATATATATTTTGTGTGTTTTTATATTGTTTGGGTTTTTTTGGTTTTATTATGTGAAGTTTGTTATAATGTAATATGTTTTTTCTAGATCCTTGAAAATGCTATAGAGTAAAAATAGTCGAAACGTTGGAACAAGAGAGTATATATATATCAAATAAAGTTTTTGAAAAGAAAAGAAGTGTTTTAATTATAGAATTATATGGCATGTATTTATTACACACATATTTGTTTTTCAATAGAATATTTATTTTAACATTTTTTTGATAAACTAATTTTATTAACCTTGCCATCTATTCATTACATCTAATTAGATGTTTTTACATGAAAAAATATTTTTTATTTATTTAACAGCATATGTATACAATAATACTACATCAGTAATTTATTTTTGTTTGGTAATGCCATTAACAAAAGTTTAGATTGTTTTTTTTTGTATAATTGCTTGTAATTTTTTCAATTAAAAACCTTAAATTGTGATAAATTTTGATTAGCCTTTTTGTTACAATCAAAAATATATAAGTTTATACTCTTAAACTATCCAACTACATTATAAAGTAGATTTAACTACCATCAACAGGCACTGGTTTTCTAAGTAGTTTTATAAAAGATTTGATGTAAAGAATATTTCACTTTTAAAAAAAAAAACTTTAGTAAATTTATCTATGATTATCTCTCAACAGTTATTTTCCTTGTCATATTACTGTTAAAACTACTGAGTCATATAAGTTTAAAATATATTTTGTCGTATGAAAACCAATTATCATTAACTATAATTTATCCATTAATTTTTAGAAAAAAATATATTGTATATTTTAGAAATAAAATTAGTAAGTATTTTACTAATTTTATTTCAACTCTTTTATATGATTTAAATTAATTAGTAGTTAACTTGCGTTATGGGACATCTGTTTGTAAATTCATATGGTACATTGCAACATACATACATCATCTCCTACCCTGGTCACATATACATTTGCAACATACATACATCATGAAATTCCTACCCTAGTCTTATATACATTTGACCTACGTAAGCACCAAGCATGAAGTGACGTATGTTGCTAAATGGAAAATTCATAATAATTCCCTGAAAATATTGGTGGTTAAATATGAAGAAAATATCTCAAAAAAAATTATTAGAGGAAGGAGAATCAACCTAAAATTAGGTCAATTGAAACCTTCCCCTATCCCACAAACATCCGATTAACTAAATGTTGATCACTTTTGGATTTTACACACATTTGAAAGCACTGAAATATTCGAACTCAGCCTTTCGTGCCACCCTCGATCAAGAAATTTATTGTTTATTCTCTCTTTTCTTTCCGAGTTATTGTGCAAATAATCGTATATATTAATAAATTAATAAGATTGAGCATAAATAGTGAAACACCCCCCCCCCCCGGTAAGTTATCCCTGTCTAGCTCATATGATTTCTTTTTATCTCAGGTTAATAAGTGGGTCAGCACTTAGATTAAGTAATTATAGTTATATGCTAATGAAACAATAATTCATCAAACTAAGTAAGTGAAACTGCAAACGATTTAAATGAGAAATCTACTATTTATTATGCCCTTTTTTTATCTACTTAATATTTCAAATAATGAAAAATATAATATTAATGAGAAGTTGATTGATTAAATTGACTATTTATTTACATAAATCAAATGCACATAGATAAAAAAATATTTTAAAACGATCGCATAATGGGAGTGGTCTATATTCCCTTTTCTACTTTAAAAGTAACAAACTAAGAAATCAAGTGTATGTCATAAATATATTCAAAAACATAATCTGATGGTTTAGGTTATTCCTATGCTTTATAAATATTAATATTATGGACACATCAAGATTTTCATGCTCAATTATATTTATATATGATAGACATCTATGTCTCTACTTTGGACACATAAAATGATGCTTAATGAGTACAGTCATAGGACCCTCAGCATGATGTGCCACCATAGTAGTTTAAAGATTAGGAAATAAAAAAATAATCCTACACATGGTGGATTTAGGTCAGACATGCACATAAATACCAACAAATATTATGCATATTACAAAAATTAAATAAAAGTGTTAATATTGATAAGATACAAGTAAAGACAAGTATTTATATTAAAAAAAAACACAAAATTAATATTATAAAATAATATACACTCATCTGAACTTTTAAATTCCATTAAGTTCAACTTCAAAGTGGACCATTAGTAGGGCAGATAGGACTTACTTTCACCAATATACATGTTATAGTCTTTCTTTCATCAGGGTATGTGGTTTCTCCTAAGGCATTTCTGGGCTTCAGGGATGAATGGGTGGTGTACTGCTGCTAGAAGTCTACTCCATAATTTTCTGGTAAACTGGAACAAATATTAAGGCTATCCCTCTCTACTATTTGTTCTAGGGTACATGGTTGTAATTGTCACATAGATATACTTTTGACATCAATTTTCCCATAGAAAATCGGCTTTACTTACAATGTTTTAGGATTGGAAATTAGCTTAGCAAGTTGGTTAAATATGTCTTAAAGTTTTCTAATATGATTTTAATAGAGAGATGATTCATAGACCATTTATGAGCTCTGAAACCTTTGGCTTTGAGATTAATGATGGCTTCGCTCCCCTGGAGATCTATAGCTGCAACCAGGACAGAAATGGTTATTTTCTATTTCCTTTTTTTTTACTTTCAGTAGCTTTTCTAAGATTTCTTTAATAAACACCATATCTAAATGGTTAATTTTCACATCTCATTTCTTCTTTCTTTTTCCTCTCATTCAATTATTTAGACAAGCTGGAGACAACACTTATTTTCTGCAAACATCTACCATCCAATTACTTGGATAAGCTGGAGACAACTATTATTTTCAGCAAACAGATACCATGTGATTACATGGACAAGTTGGAGATAAACTACTATTTTTAGCAAACATACATCATTCTTGTCATATCTGACCCTGCCTTCAGAAGTGGACTATTCCAGATTCCTTACTTGATTGGCTAGCACCCAGTTGCTATCCAATGGGATTAAATCCTTCACTGGGGTAGTGCACCAAATATGCATGCTTACAGTAAGATAGAGGGTCTGCCATTAAATAGTCAGTCTTTTGGAAGCAAGGCAGAAAGCAATTACTTCTGTTAACCTGAATGACAGAATGTGCTTTCCATTAAACTTTTTGCCCTCAATGAAGGTATTTATCTAGTCATTATCAAAATGTCCACACAGTGAGGCAAGTCAACTATGGACTGGAAACTGTCCCATCTGAATTAGAGCCAAGTTGAGGCAAGCTAAATACATGAGTCATACCAGAATTCACAAGGCAGGCTAATCATTTAGCTAGGAGTGAGTTCTGTAGTTGGCTTGTCTATCTAAGCATTCAATAGTATCAACTGTATTTATTCATTTGTTCAACTAAGATGTATATATTTTCTGGACTAATAAATTGTACATATTAATTTCTGAATTGTTATTCTTTTTGTATGTATTGGTTTGGAAATAAACCTGCAAGCCTAACCAAACACAACAGGCCTCTTACTTGGACAAGCTGGACACAAACTTTTATTTTCAGCAAATATATATATATATACTGTCCAATTCCTGGGACAAGCAAAAAGCAACTAAACTATATGCACCTAGTAGGTAGCAGATATAGTCTCCTTATCAGTCTAATTTCAATAACCCCCACCAGCTATTGCATCAGCCAACAACTCAGTTATACTTTTCATTTACTTTATGTACATTCTTTTAATTTTTGTGTCTCAAAATATACCCTTTTCTAATATTGGCAATTGTATAGTTTCCATCTTGGCTAATTAAATCACCCATTATGCTTTCAATCTTTAGATAAAATCAACTTTTTGATTTTATCTTTACAAACAATCAAAAAGAACAAATTTGTTTTAATACAAAACATTTCCTTTTCCTCTTTTGCTCTTTCCTAAAAGTAAATCATTACAATTTACAAAAAAAAAAAAACATTTATAAATCAATATTAATTTTAAAAAAATCATTATAATAAATACAACATTTAAATTCTATTTAAAACATTTTTTTTTTAGAAATAAAGAAAAAAAAATGTATACATGTATTAGAACATTACAAGTGATAATATAACTTAAATACAAAAAGTGTTCCAACTCATAAACAAATGTTATTACAAGCTTAGTTTTCTTTTTATATAGTTTTGCTGTGCGAATAAAATTTATTGGTGCTGATATACTATGTGCTCAGGGCCATTTTGAATTTGAAAACACCCAAAAACATTGGTGGCACATGCAAGCGATAAATGAAATCGACAGGAAACTCTCAGTTTTCAAAAAAAATAAATTACCTAAGGCAATACAATTAAAAAAGGGTGGTGTCAAGGCAGTACACTTAAAAAAAGCATGGGAAATTGTCACACTAAATAGTCTAAAGTGCTACTATCAAAACAAAGTGTGGGGGAAAAAAAATGAACATTGAAAATTAAAAAACTCTTTTAAGTTAAACCAAAAACGCTAATTTATATATATATATAGTGATGATAATCAAACATTGCAATAGTAAATCTTAAACAATTAACTTATGTTAAGGCATTTTTAAAAAAAAACGTAAATGATCCTTACAAAAACCCTTTAAAATATAGTGATAATTAGAAAAATAATAAATGCTATTTTAAAAAGCTCACTCTGGTTTTTCAACACTATATACTAAATCAGTATTATAATTTAAAAAAAAAACAATATTTAAAAACTATAATGCTATAAATCAAACATTCGATTGTAACGTCACATTAAATAGCCTAAGGTGCTACTATCAAAAAAGTGTGGAAAAAGATAAAGAAGTGAACTTTGAAAATTAAAAAAAATTACAAAATACTTTAAAATAAACCAAAAACGCTAATGTATATAGTGATTATAATCAAACATTGCAATCGTAAATCTCAAAAAACTAATGTGTGTTAAGGCATTTTTTAAAAAAAGTCTAAAATCTAAATATATATACATAGCTGTAATTAGAAAAAAATGATAAATGCTGCTTACAAAAGATTACTCCGGTCTTTCAACAGTATATGCTAAGTCAGTATTATAATTTTAAAAAATAATATTTAAAAAGTATATTGCTAAATGTGAAATGGCAGGAACATCACTTTCAACACTATTTCATGGAGTATTAACAAATAAAAAACCTAATTAACTTATTTTTAAAAATATAATATTTTACATTTGGCTTTGGAATTATCCCTCTAAATAAAAGTTATAATAATAAATCACAAATCTTAATAATAGACATATTAATGCATATTACAGTTAACATTTATTTAAGTAATTTTTTACCAATATTTTAAAAATTAAAAAAAAATTACCAACTTTCTGGATCAGATGTTGGTTCTTCCTAGATCTCCTCACTACTGCAAAAACAAAAACGCATCAACAAATTATGGGTTATTGCTATATATATATATATATATATAATTGGATTAAAATTATATGGGTTAAAAGATTCAAGAAATCCCTGGGGCAATTGATAACTTTTATCTAATAAGAATTTACTTACATTTATAAGTGGACATTTCTGATTGGAGATAAGCTTTTGCTCTCAGAATGTAGAGATTTCATTGGTAAAAATATACTTTAGAGAACAATAGCCATATAGAGAGAAAAAACCCCTTCCCAGAAATCAGCAGGCACACTTAAGTTCCACGGCCAGGAAGAAGGAATAATTTACTCGTCGGAGAATATAATCTGGAAGGCATATAAGAGCCAATGGAGAAGGCAACAACTTCTGGAGATTTGATATCATAGTGCAGTGCAGCACTAAGATACATAGGGAGCCTCAATTAAGGCCGGATAATCCCCACAGTGTTCATACTCCTGATCTGACTCATAGTGTAACTTCTGGACCACCCTCCATGGTGAACTTCAAGACATATCATTGGCGCAGTCGACAAACCAGTAGGATATTCAGAAATATATAAACATCGGAAAACTAGTAGTACGAAATTCACAAATTATAAGTGATGCCATTCAAATTAAACATGGCGCAGGTAAACGTTGGAGAATTTGACATGCATAGACAATCAGAATGGCTTCTATATGCAAGCCGCATAGATAAATACCTTTTAATGAATAATATTGTAAAGGACGAGAGAAAAATTGCCACTCTACTGTATTTTGTGGGTCCAGATGCAATTAAAACAGCAAATCATTTATGTAACCCGAAAAAACCAGAAGAACTGAAATATTCAGAACTACAGAACATACTTCAAAAATATTTTGATCCCAAACCAACCAAACATGTAGCACGCCTCCATTCCCAGAATCGTTGGCAAAATAGAGGCGAAAACACTCGCAAATTCGATATTGCACTACAGGAGTTAGCAAAAGATTGTGTTTTGGGGAATTATTTGGAAGAAGCACTATTGCAGCAATTCTTATGGGGCATGTCTGACAGGAGGCTCCAAGAGCAGTTATTAACAATCGATGACCTTACATACAAAACAGCGATCAAAACGGGCCTCACACACGAAGCGGCTATGGAGCAATCAAAACAATTCCAGAGCGCAATGGCAGCAGAATGGCGTCAAATAAACCTCGTGGAACTATATGGAAATGACAAAATGAAGTGTTTCAGGTGCGAAAAATCCGGACATTTAGCTAAAATGTGTAAACAAATAAACTTCGCGGAAAGAAATGAAAATGACGAAATGAAGTGTTACAGATGCGGAAAATCTGGACATTTAGCAAAAATGTGTAAATGGAAAAAGAGTAAATGTAGAAATTGCGGGAAAATAGGACACTTAGCGGAAGCATGTAAAAACAACAAGCAAGTGAAAATTAAAAATATGAAAACCGTTAATAACGATCAAATAATGTTGTCAGTAAAAATATTTGACCGACCATTTGCCATGGAAATTGACAGCAGTTCCGGAATATCTTTGATGGCTTATAGAGATTGGAAAACAATAATGCAATTTTGCAATCGAACCAGTAATCTAGAAAAAACAAATCTGATAGCAAAAGACGTAAACGGGAAACACATTGAAATAGTCGGGAAAATTATTGTTCCAGTACAAACAAATAGCAAAATCACCGATCTCCCGTTATATATCATTCATGGAAACACAAACCCCATAATTGGAAGAAATTAGTTTAAACCTATGGCCATCAATATAACTATCACAAAAAAATTATGATTGAAAAGGAAATACGCAATACATTCCCGTCATTGTTTAAAAAAGAACTAGGGGAAATTACAACAAAACCAGTTGAAATACAGCTTAGGGAGAATGCAAAGCCTGTGTTGTGTAAACCACAGAGAGTGCCATACGCACAACAAGAGAAACTAGCTAATGCACTGGAGGAGTTAACAAATAAAGGGGTATTAACACCTACGAAAAACTCAGAGTGGTTGACACCTATAGTAATCATTACTAAGCCAGATGGCAGTATACATATTTGTGGGGATTACCGGATAACAGTTAACCAAGCTTTAAATAAAAGCAATTATCCAGTGCCAAACATGCATGAAGTATTAGCCACTCTCAAGGGAGCAACTCACTATGCAAAATTAGACCTTAATGCTGCATTTCACCAAATACCAGTAACAGGAAAGTCAGCAGAGATCTGAACACTGACTACACCTTTTGGTCTATTTAAATACAACCGTTTGCCTTTTGGAATTACCACCATACCAAATATTTTCCAATCAAACATAGACCAACTACTCCGAGGATTAAATGATGTGATACCTTACTTCGATGATATATTAATAATGGCAAATTCAGAGACAGAACTCCAGAGCAAGGTATGATATATTAATAATGGCAAATTCAGAGACAGAACTCCAGAGCAAGGTTCATGAAGTTTTTGAAAAGCTAGCAAAATCAGGAGCCAGACTAAATGAAGAAAAATGTATCTGTAATACTCCAGAAATTAAATTTCTAGGACATATAATATCCAATAATGGTAAAAAACCAATGCCTGAAAAGATACGGGCTATTAAAAATGCAAAAACACCTCGGAATGTCAAGGATTTACAATCTTTCCTGGGCCTTATTGGATATTTTGAATGTTTTCTTAAAGGAAAATCCCACATTGCCAGTAAGTTATACGAGTTATTAGAGAAAAAACAGAAGTGGAGCTGGGATAGAATACATGAAGATGCATTCAAGAAAACCAAAAGCTTGCTAACATCAGATGACCTACTCATAGACTACAATAACAATGAACAGGTAATATTAACCACTGACGCATCAGAATATGGAGTAGGAGCAGTAATAATCCACTCCACAGATGAAGGTGAATGACCCATAGCTTATGCTTCAAGAACATTATGAAGGTCTGAACGGAACTATAGTCAACTAGACAAAGATGCCTTGGCAATCATTTTTGGGATAAAAAAGTTCCACCAATATCTATATGGAAGGCATTTTACAACAATCACTGACCACAAACCATTACTGGGAATATTTTCGAGGTCAAAACAATTACCCGATCGCTTAAGCCCATGCATGCTGTGTTGGATTGAAATATTATCTGCATATGATTATTCCCTTGAATACAGGAGAGGCAGCTTTATAACACATGCTGATGCACTGTCCCAAATACCAGATAATAATGGAAAAACAATAGGAGAAGTCTCTATAAACTACATAGATACATGGAAATCAAATGTGTTGAATAGCGAGTTAGTAGCAAAATGGACTAAATTAGATGATGGGTATAGACTAATATGGAATTGGATATGTAATGGCTGGCCAATTAAATGACCCAACAATCTCCCAGTGGCATTCTGGAAAGCACGAGACCAACTGTCAATAAATAAAGAATGCATACTGATAGGCGATCGAGTAATCATACCAGTTCAAGGTCGCCCAGCAGTCCTAAGTTTTATCCATGATGGACATCCTGGAATTGTAAGAGCCAAAGCTTTGGCACGTTCCTATGTATGGTGGCCAGGTATAGATAAAGACATTGAAAACACTGTAAAGGCATGTACAAACTGCCAGTCAACTGCAAATCAGAAACTGTGAACATATACATCATGGACAACTGCAACTAAACCATGGGAGTGGGTCCACATGGACCATGCAGGGCCTTTCTGAGGAAACCTATTCTTGGTTATAATAGATGCATATTCTAACTGGGTAGAATATAGACTAGTTAGGAATACAGGGTCTAATGAAACAATATCAACTCTTAAAGAAATTTTTGCTTTCCATGGAATACCAGAAAGCCTGGTAACAGATAATGGTTCTGGTTTTACCTCAGACCAATTTAAGGATTTTACAAGGGAATGGGGTATCAAACACTTTTACACTCCACCGTACCACCCAGAGTCAAATGGACTGGCTGAAAAAGCCATACACCAGTTAAAGCAAGCCCTTAACAAATCAGAATCTCAACAAACCCATGAAGTTCTTCAGTTAGCAAAGCTTTACCAACATTCAACACCCATAGCATCAACTGGGATTTCACCAGCTGAAAGGTTACTAGGCCGGAAACTAAGAACGAAACTATCCCTACTACACCCACAACATGAATCCATTGAAACTATGACAGAGGAATGCAATGAATTTATGGTGGGTCAAAGCATTTGGGTTAGAGATTCCCTAAAAAAAAAGTGGACACCAGGTGTGATCTTGAAAATAGTTTCAAACAAAATTGTACTCATAGAATCAGAAACGGGCACACAATTCCATCGCCACACAAACCAAATTAAGAAGCAAGTAACAAACAAGTCACCCCCCTACACAGGACTAAATCATGAAATTATAGAAGAAATGGAAGCTGACCCAATGGCTGAAGAAGTAACCACACACAAGAGTAATCTTAAACCAGGGAAAGATAAACCTCAAAGAGTGCAGAAGCCTCCGGTCTACATAAGAGATTACTTGTGTTAAAAGAAAAAAAGGGGGGGGAACTGTGGTTCTCTAAAGTAAAGGGGAGGAGTGCTATATATATATATATATAATTGGATTAAAATTATATGGGTTAAAAGATTCAATAAATCCCTGGGGCAATTGATAACTTTTATCTAATAAGAATTTACTTACATTTATAAGTGGACCTTTCTGATTGGAGATAAGCTTTTGCTCTCAGAATGTAGGGATTTCATTGGTAAAAATATAGAGAACAATAGCCATATAGAGAGAAAAAACCCCTTGCCAGAAATTGGTAGGCACACTTAAGTTCCACGGCCAGGAAGAAGGAATAATTTACTCGTCTGAGAATATAATCTGGAAGGCATATAAGATCCAACAGAGAAGGCAACAACTTCGGGAGATTTGATATCATAGCGCAGTGCAGCACTAAGATACATAGGGAGCCTCGATTAAAGCCGGATAATCCCCACAGTGTTCATACTCCTAATCCGACTCATAGTGTAACTTCTGGACCACCCTCCACGGCGAACTTCAAGACATATCAGTTATGCTTTTCAGATTTAAGTTTATTATTTTAAAGAAGATGCCAGTAAAACTAATTTATTCAGAAAATTTATATCCTCTCTTTCAAATTTATTTTTAAAACTGTATACTTGGGTCTCACACAAATTAAACCAGGTATGTGTGACGTAATATAATTTCCAAGAATTGGACTTTGGGATGGGCTTTTGTCTTACTAAGATAAAAGTGTTAAGTTAAAAAATGTAACAATAGAAAGCTCAGCTAAACTTTCAAATTTTAAAAAAAAAAAGCTGTAAACAAGCTTAATGGACTTTTATGCCTCAAGCCTAAGTAGTAATCAGATGCAAAAGAGGGGTAAAATTTATTATAAAAAAAATTATAATAAATTAATGATTTAAAAATATAATGTCAATGTAACATATTACACGTCACAACTTGTACTCATATATATATATATAGTAACAAAATTAAAGGTCGATCAAATATCCAGTGTAACAAAATGAGATCTGGTCTATTAAAGTAATTATGAAATGTCAGATGTCAGAATTCAAACATTATTAAAATCTCAAATATTCCAGTATTACAAACATTAATGAACTGATCAAAAGTATCATTGTAACTTAAATAAACTAGATTAAAGATCCATTGTAATAAAATTAAGGTTTAGATCAAAATATATTGATTAAATGATCATGAAATGTCAAATATTATTAAAAAATTATGAATCCAAAATATTCAGTATATTATTATATTCAGCTTAACTTAATGAAGAGGATCAACTGGATCAAGTATATTATTTAATCAAGAAATGATTCAAATATAAATATTTATTTTATTTCAAAAAGCTTCCAATATAAATATTTAGCTTAATAAATGAAAAAATGCATTGTAGATTTTTATATCAAAAGAGAAGAATTATTTAACATGAGTAGTGGCTATTAAACCAAAGATCAGATTGAGTTATCAATCATATTAAGGGTCATTGGATGAAATGAAATATATTTCTATAATTAGATTTCTCAAGATATCCCACTATCAATAATTATAAGCAAATTATTAATAACAAGTATTATAACTCAGGTATATGAAATCACATGAGGTGAGTACACTAGTAATTCAATAAAATATAACTCAGGTATACAGACCGTAGATCATATCCACTTTAATTTCTTGGTTTGATGTTAAGTGCATGTTTAAACATATACTAAGTGAATATGGTCTAGCAGGGCGCCACTAGATTATCTGAATCTAGACACGGTTATATCTAATAACCTTTCACATGTACCGGGTTTGAATCTTCTTTTTGGTACTTTATTTTTAATAAAAATGGGAGATTTTGCTTTTTGAGCCATATCACTATACACACTAATATTTAGGTAAAAGTAAAACATCTTTAAACCAAAGTGGAGTATATTAGAAATAAATCATTTCTTAGATCTTAGCATAACAAATGTATTTCAATATTTTTATAAGTTTACTAGCTCAGATTACATATAACTAATTTAGGACAGCAATTCACTCATTCTTGCATGAAATAGATGATGGGATGTGGTTATAATAATACTAAGAAATCACTAAATATTATGGAATCAAATATTTATTTATGGCCTGTAAACATTTAAACAGCTCATTCATTAAAATGTTGATTATGATAATAATAACGAAAATGACAAGGGTTTCAACTACAGCTCTAGGACTAAGCCTAAACATAAAACTAATTTTTATAAAGAAATTCATAATTATTGCTTAATTTTAGCATATTTACTTATATCTTAAATAACTAATATTCAACCATTGATGATGATGAATAATCACACTTAACAAAGACTACACTTAATGAAATATATACCCCTCGTTTAATAAAACAAACTAATATTTATTACTGCATTTCTAACATATACATAAAAAATTCTAGATAAACATGAAAATTGATATGAATAAGAATAAGAATAATAATTGATTATATAACAATCCTCAGATTAATTTCAAGTTCTTCCTTCTGTCCTTTCAAATGTATATTGTATTAAGTTGGATGTCACATTGACCATGATTTTCACTCCATGAGAAAAGTATTTCAAGAAAAATAAATATTATCTGCTCATTAGCACACATACTTTATAAATCTAACATGTAAGTAGAATGTTAAAAAAAAATGTTAATAGAAATTAGAAAAATCAAGTTCTTAGAAAAGAGTTTTAAATCATTATCTCCCCCTCCCTTCTAAGTGCTGAAATCTATACTTTCTCATGACAAAATAATTTAATATCTTAACACCACCTATTATTTCACATTCACTCGCAATTATACACATATAAAATATTACTATGTATGTGCGTGTTTTATCCCAAAATAATAACATATTAGTTAAAACTAAAATCATAATACCATAAAAAATTATTTTACACATTAATATTTCATAACTGTAAAATTAATAAACAAATAAATTTTGATACATTCAAAATCATTTATGTAGTTCAAAGCTATTATTATTAAGACATTCTTGGTTTCCATCGATCTGAATTGTCTTTAAAAGTTCTTTAAATAAAATATGTCACTTTATTACTAAATTTATATTAATACTCTGATTTCATAAATAAAATAGATATAAAAGTCATATTACCAATCCAAGGGTTCACTTGAATTGTATACTGTCTATACTTGGCAGCAACAATTTCCATGTTCTTTGGAACAATCACTTTCTTGAAGTATATAATTATTTGATGATGAGAATCCTATTGAGGTTATTTGCTTTAGTGGATAATTTGGAAATCATTATATCAATTTTTCTTCTCTTCCTGTCAAGCATTATTCTTTTAGTGAATGAAATACAGCAGTTGTTTTCATGTTATAAATTTCCTGGATTTAAACTCAGTTGTTGAAACAATTAATTGGACTTGATGATTAACATTTATCGGTAGATTAATTCATCTTTCATCAAATGAAGGTGAATGCTTTCTTCCTTCTATTAAGAACATCTTATTTCTCTGGTCAGTTGAAAGGTGTAGAATATTATTTGAGACAAAACATCTTTTCTTTCCTACATGATGTGCAGCTTCCCAGATGGTCTGCAAAAGATGGGACATACATATAATTTTTCTAGCCAGTTATTTCTTATATTTTCAACATTCAATTTAATAGTCTAATAATCTGAATCATAATCACAATAATAATAATTCAACAGATTTTTCCAGACATCTTTTTATATCCAATTTTTTAGCTAGACTTAACCAATCAGAGATAGTGTCACTTGCTATTTTTAAACAAATTCGTTTTAATTAGATCTCTAATTTATTTTCAACTAAATTATTTTTCAACTGAAAAGTTTAATCATTTTTCCAGACACTTTTGTTTAATAAAAAAAAATAGACTTAATCCTTTTTTTTTACACCTAGGTAACATTTCCAATTTCTGAGCTTCCTTCTTTAGATTTTAAGATAAGACAATTTCAAAATTAGAGTTCCCACCCAGATTAAGCTCCCAAAGTGACAAACCATTTACAAAAACAAAATTGCTACAAAAATAGATATCTGATTCAACAGATTTCCTCTTTTAACATAAAATTGTACAAAAAAAATAATTTGACAGATTTAACCCTTCCTTTTCTTTCAATATTTAATAAATGTAATTTTCTGTATGTAATGTACACACATACTTCATTATTTCAAATCATTCATAAACTAACATTAAATAATATAATTGCTAGCTTAGTAATTATAACCCTATTATTTAATTAAATCTGTAACTTTTAAATCCCAATTACAATTATAGAAAAGCAAAATAGAAACAGAATAAGATATTAAAATTGATCAAGCATAGGTTAGTTTTAAAGAAAGTTAAAATGTCGAATATTTGAAATATAAAACAATTAAATAGCTTACACATACACTGCCTATACATATGCATTATAACTTTGCTTTTTAACAGAAAATTTAAATATAAATGTGTGTGCTGCTCTTCTTTGAGATTTATTAACACACAAACAAGTAAAACATATAATTGCTGTCCAACTCTCTTTCTGTCTAAAGCGTTTAAAATTTTGATCTGGTAGGGTTTGAACATGGATGCCCTACAGCTTCTTTTATGGTGATATAAAAATGTGATGATGATTTTGTTTTACATTTTCTTACATGCACATTACTATAAATTTAGCTAATGACTAAATTGTAATGGCACAACTTATATATATATATATATATATATATATATATATATATATATATATATATATATATATATATATATATATATATATATATATATATATATATATATATATATATATATATATATATATATGCCGATAAATTTATTACTTTTAAGATTTTAGTTTTAACACTTTAAAGAAGACTCAAGTAAAATTATTTGGTAATTTATTCTGAAAATATTGCAAGAACAAAAAGAGACCTGCTTTTCATTAATATTAAAAAAAAAAAAAAAACCTGAAATATAAAGGCTGTGTGTTCATGTGATCATATGATTTGAAAATTCAGTTTCACCTTCTATGTATCATAGAAGGCATGTTTTCCAAATTCAAACCCATCCAAGGCCATGTGTATAATCCTATAATAATACACTTTGATGTATAATAACTTATGTTTATGTGTATGTGCGCACATCTAATATATAAATAAATATATTTATATATATATTAATGTCTGTATACAGACATTAGTATATTAGATGTGTTGCACATACACATAAACATGTATTATTATACATCAAAGTACATTATTATAAGATTATATACGCAATGATGTTAGGCTTGAAGCATAAAAGTCGATTAGCTGGTTTACAATTCTTTTTTTTACATTTGAAAGTTTAGCTGAGCTTTGTATTGTTACATTTGTTAACTTAACACTTTTATCTTAGTAAGACAAAAGCCCATCCTGAAGTCCAATTCTTGGAAATTATCTTACGGCACACATACCTGGTTTAATTTGTGTGAGACCCAAGTATACAGATTTAAAAATAAATTTGAAAGAGACAATATTATACTGCGCTATTTCCTGAATAAATTAATTTTACTGGCATCTTCTTTAAAGTAATAAACTTAAATCTTAAAAGCATAACCCATAATTTGTTGATGCCTTTTTGTTTTTGCAGTAATGAAGAGGTCTATGAAGAACCAAATTTAGCCTGCACGGATGATCATACTTCCGATCCAGTATGTTGGTAATTTTTCTAAAATACTTAAACTATTGGTAAAAAATTACTTAAATAAATGCTAACTGTAATATGCATTAATATGTCTATTATTAAGATTTGTGATTTATTATTATAATTTTTAGTTAGAGGGATAATTCCAAAGCTAAATGTAAAATATGATATTTTTAAAACTAAGTTAATTAGGTTTTTTTATTTGTTAATACTCTATGAAATAGTGTTGAAAGTGATGTTCCTGCCATTTCAGATTAAGCAATATACTATTTAAATATTATTTTTTTAAATTATAATACTGATTTAGAACATACTGTTGAAAGACCGGAGTAATCTTTTGAACTCAGCATTTATCATTTTTTTCTAATTATCGCTATGTATATATATATATATATATATATATATAGGTTTTAGAATTATCGCTATGTATATATATATATATATATATATATATAGGTTTTAGACTTTTTTAAAATTGCCTTAACACACGTTAATTTTTTGAGATTTAGGATTGCAATGTTTGATTATCATCACAATATACATTAGTTTTTTTTGGTTTATTTTAAAGTATTTGTAATTTTTTTAATTTTCAAGGTTCACTACTTTTTCCTTTCCTACACTTTTTTCCATAGTAGCACCTTTGGCTATTTAATGTGACATTACAACCCAATATAGCATTATAGTTTTTTAAATATTGTTTTTTAAAATTATAATACTGATTTAGTATATAGTGTTGAAAGACCAGAGTGAGCTTTTTAAAATAGCATTTATTATTTTTCTATTTATCACTATATTTTATAGGGTTTTTGTAAATATCATTTACGATTTTTTTTTAAAAATGCCTTTACATAGGTTAATTATTTAAGATTTACTATTGCAATGTTTGATTATCATCACTATATAGATAAATTAGCATTTTTGGTTTATCTTAAATGATTTTTTAATTTTCAATGTTCACTTCATTTTCTTTTCCCGCACATTTTTTTATAGTAACACCTTAGGCTATTTAATGTAACATTTTCCCACATTTTTTTAAGTGTACTGCCTTCACACCACCCTTTTTTAATTGAATTGCCTTAGCTGATTTATTTTTTTTGAAAACTAAGTGGTTCTAGTCTATTTCATGTATCACTTGCATGTGCCAGCAGTGTTTTGGGTGTTTTCAAATTCAAAATGGCCACCGAGCATGTTCTATATCAGCACCAATTTATTAATACATCCAGAAAATACACTGGTACTGTGGGTGTAAATAGAGATATAGTATAGACCAAACTCATTTATTTATATATCATATAGAAATATTTCCAATATGTATCTATGATTTATTTGATCAATAGTAGTCTGTCCAATAGACAGGTCCAGAGAGTAGTCACTACATCAGTTCATCCATTCTTCCATTCCATTCTCTTCCTTGCCCACTTCCTCAATTCCACATAACCCCTTCCATCTCGTATATCATCCAATAATGTCAATCTCTTCCGTCCTTTCTTTTTATTTCCACTCACCATTCCTTCCAAAACATATTTCATTAAACTATAATCTTTTCTTAGTATATGTCCAATCCAGTTTCTCTTTCTCTCTTTGATACTTTCAATCATTCTTCTTTCCTCATTAACTCTTTTCAAAACTTCTTCATTTGTTAATTTATTCACCCAACTGATTTTTTCCATTTTTCTCCATGTCCACATCTCAAAAGCTTCCAGTCGTTTCTTAATTCTATTACTCAATGTCCACGTCTCACAACCATACATTAATACACTCCACACATAACATTTAATTAATCTTTTCCTTAATTCTCTTTCCATAGGTCCACAGGATATCTTCTTTCTTTTTACAAATGTCACCTTTGCCAATGCTATTCTTCTTTTAACTTTATCTTCACTTCTTCCATCCTCACTCAACCAACAACCCAAATATCTAAATCCCTTCACCTGCTGCACCATTTCATCATGGATTCCAATTTGCAGTCTTTTTGCATCTCTCCCTATCCATAAACACTTAGTCTTTTCAATATTAATCTTCATTCCATATGCCATACATCCTTCTTCCAATTTATTCAACATATTCTGAAGATCCTTTTCTTCCTCAGCAATAAGAGCCATATCATCTGCAAATCTTTTACACTTTATTATAATACGATAAAGATTAGCTGTGCTTAATCTTCAACAACATCCATTTTGTGCATGACTGTTATACACTGTCTGCCACAATATATATATATATATATATATATATATATATATATATATATATATATATATATATATATATATATATATATATATATATATATATAGTTTGGTGAGCTCCATTTATCTGGTAAATTGTGTAAAATTGTAAATTTAATTGATAATAGTTGAAATATATTACATAAGTGTATTATATCAGTAGTTTATTATAATTGCTAAATTATATTACAAAAATATGTAATCTTCATAAACAGATTTCTGGAGGTGATAAAGAATCGGACTATTCCACATGTATGTTAGGCCATCTTCCAGGTTGTATATGAGATTTCCTATATGTAGTCTGTCAAATGGATTAATTTGAAATGTATCAAAGTAGTAATTTATTAATGTTAGGATTAAATTACAAGTATAGAAATTTTAGTGTTTTGGTGTTATAAAATAAGTATCATTAAAATACTTAAATTGGAGCTATTTTGAATTAATATTTCTAAGTATATATATATATATATATATACTTAGAAATATTAGGTTACATTTTATATATATATATATATATATATATATATATATATACATTGTAACCTAATAAAATGTGAGCAAGAGAAAGACAGAGAAAGAAAAAAAAGGAAAAGAATGCTAATAATAAAATGAAGGTAGGTAGGGTGTGAGAAAGAAAGAGAGATAGAATAAGAGAAAATGCTAATTGTAACCTACTAGAATAAGAAGGGTGTGAGAAAGAGAAAAGAGAGAGGGAAAGAAATAATGCTAATAAAGAAATGAGAGAGGGGGAAAAGAAAGAGAGAGAATTAGATGGGGGTATAAGAAAGAGAAAGAAAGAAGAGAAAAGTAGGAAAAGAATGCTAATAATGAAATGGAGGTAAGGATAATGGTAAAAAAATAAATGATGAATAAAAAAGAATTGAGATGGAAAAGAAATGGGAAAAATAATAGAAATGATATATATATATATATATATATATATATATATATATATATATATATATAATGGAGAGAGAGAGAAGAAATGAAATGATGGGAAAGATATGAAAGAGAGGTATAAGAAGAAGATGGAATAAAGAAGAAAGAGAAATGAAATGAGATGATAGAAGGAACTCTTAAGGAATGTTTTAAATGGCTAAGATGATAGAAGGATATGAGGAATGACATGAAAAGAAATGAAATAGAATTGAAATGATATGAAATTAAATATAAATGAGAGATTCTAAACGACTCGGCTCAGTGGGGTTACAAAAATTTACAGAAAAGAGATGATGATCCAGAGGTGTATAATCAAATGAAGATCAAATCCAACACTATTGAACTATAACTACTACAGTATATTAAGAATAATCTAATACTAAATCATACCAAGGTATATTTGAAATCAATAATCCATAAATACCATATTAATCCTACTAATCAATCATACACTCTCGAAATAAGACTAATGATACTTTGTTTTACAAGATTATCTTACAGAATTATATTTATTAAAACAACAAGAGTAAATAACTTCAGGAATTTTATAACTAAAACTCTTGTGCAAAATTAATGTTTAAGTTAAGTTGCCTAATAAAGAATTACTGTGATTAATAAATAAATAAGTGACATCTTATCTGACCATAAAATAATTATAATATGTTCAATCTTAAAATAATAAACAAAACACATATTAATTCACAAAATTTAATGAATCAATTTAAATTTAAACTAATAATGGCCTATTATCTAAGATATTACTGGAGCAAAGAAAAGAGCAAGAGTACTTTTAATTCCTTTCCATACTACAGACAACCACTAAAGACCTCAAATGCAAATGGATTAGCATTCTTTAAATATATGTGGTTTAAGATGATGATAGATGATGTGCAGTGAATATAAGATAATGTGCAGCTTTTAAAATAATATTAATTAAAATATTTTTCTGAAGTACTAATCTTGTTAATCTGATATTGCATAATCTTTAGTCTGAAAAGATATATTAAGAAAGATAAACTTTTAAAGTAAATATTTAATTATGTATCTGCTATAGTGCAATTATCTGTATTTGTGATTCAATATGAGAAAGATTTACTTTAACATAGCTTTTTAATTTTCAAGACAATATCAACTATATTTAATTAACTTAGAATATACTTGTGAGTGTCTGAATTGAAGATACAATAACTTTAAAATTTTAAGATTTTGTGAACTGGAACCCAAGACAATAATATATTTTCATATAAAAGTAAAACAAACAAACAAAACTTTTGAAATAATAATAATTTGATTTATTAATAATGAGAAAAAATGTTTATAAATGTAGTAGAATACAAACAGTGCCAATACCACACTATGATTTTATATAATTATTTGGACTCTTAACAGTTTTATTTAATTTACACTAATACACTTAATAACAGACTAAGGTTATTCACTGTTACTTTCTTTTAATAATTATATTTTTCTCAAAAACATATTTTACACTTTAATTATCATATGTACTTAATAAGCACACTACTATTCTTCTTTATTAGACTAATTAATAACATTATTGTGTCATCTACTAATCATAATAACACACAGAACTGTGTTTATATTGAAAACCCTAACTTTAATTTTATACTCCTCAACTTAACAAATGCTAAGTTGGAGTTAGCATATTCAACAATACTTTTTTAAAATATCATCACTAGTATCATGGATATAACTAATATCACAGCTAGATATATCTTTAAATCAGATTAAGCTAATACTAATTTAAACTAACTTAAGTGTATGGGACAATCATTCATCAGAGATCAGTTATACTTTTTTTTAAATAACTTTAGTCCACATAAAATTATTCCCTCAATGTTTTAAAGATAATGATGTAACAGACTTACAAATCCAGTGGCGAAATTCTGGATGAAAATATTAAATTATTATGTGTGAATTGCCACTTATACCATATGCATATTTATTATACTTTAAAATAAATATATCTTATTGTTGGTTAACTTGTGCCTGATAAAACTATCATAGCAACACAATTCAAACATTGATATACCTATGAGCCTTAAATTAGCTACAACTACCTGAAGAAATACATTTCCTCAAACAAGCATATCTTGTCATCACAAATCTAAAACAAATGCAACATCACCTACTGTGGTGGAATTAGCATTAAGTCATCATGAATGATAGCCAAAAATATAAAGATACTAGGTTCGTCAGAGCTGGAACAGAATATGGTGACTTCCAAAAATACCTAACTCCGATGCACAAATGAAGATGTCTGGAATTCATCTACAGTACATCTGGGTACAGGAATACCCACTAGAAAAGCACAATCGTCTCATGGGATTTCCAATGCTTATAAATGTGATAATCATCACAGAAAAATACAATACCCTCATTTTGGGGACAATCACTATCAAATCATGGAAATACAATACAGTAAGAATGGAGGATTTTCTCTACTCCATAAGGCATATTCAAAAATTATAAACTAAGTCTAACTCTTGAGGCTAACAAATTCTAACTAATAGCAAGATATATACTTCACTTATACTTACTAAGTTATTTCTAAGAAATTTATAAAAATACAAAATGTATATCCAATGTTCAAACCAACAAAGCAAAGTATGTGTCGACTGACTACTGTAGAAAATACTTTAAACTTAAATGCATATAAAATTCTAGGCAATGCACAATGCACACATAACAAAATATTAAATGCTAAAAATATAGTAACTAGTGGACATTTAAAATTGCAAATTAAATGCAAGAATATTTACTTCTCGATAAATTTAAAATATTTGCAATTATTATTAATATAACATTCATAAAACAAATGAATGGATATTCTCCGATAAACTTCTTTAGTAAATTTAAAATAAAAATTGAGTAAAACATCCCATTTATATGAAAACAATACTGTGATATTTAAATCTCTATAATAAAATTATTAAATAAAAACTAGCTAGTGTAATGCTTGATAAATAAACCAAATCTACTTAAGAATGGCAAGAAACATTTCCTCATTCAAATAAACCTATTTGCTTTTAAAATTATAACCCTAATTTGCCTGTATATTTATGCAAAAAGTGTTACATAAAAATTTAATAGCATAAATATTTTTATGGTTTCATTCTCTTTTTTTTTTGTTATTTTACCAATAAAGTAGACCAAAAAAAAATAATAATACATTAATTCAAGTTCATATTTTAGCTCCGTGATGATTTTTCCATTTCATAATGTGTAGACAATTTATCCAAGTTAAGATATCTATCTGAATTCGAAGCTTCAATTAATACATTTATACACATGGCAATCATTTCCAAACGAAAATGTTCAATAGTTCATTAATACTATTTTTTAAAACAATTTAAAAAAAAAAAACTTAAATAATAAGATTAAGCCAGCTTAAAACAAAATAAATTCTTTAGCTGAACACACTTTAATGTATTTATAGGATCCTGAGTTAAAAATTGCATATAATAATAATAATAATAATAATAATAATAATAATAATAATAATAATAATAATAATAATAATAATAATAATAATAATAATAATAATAATAATAATAATAATAATAATAATAATAACAATAACAATAATAATAATAATAATAATAATAATAATAATAATAATAATAATAATAATAATAATAATAATAATAATAACTATAAATTCATTATTAATCCTTACAAATTGCTTTAAATTTTTATGTCCTAATACGTGTCCTTTCTTACTGTGCAAATAAGAATTATCCTTTAAAATGTAGGTTGTTTTACAATAGCATGTTGAAACCGCCAGAGCACGTTATTTCTATGCTAGCGCACAGAAATATGCCATTTAGGTGGCACCATTCTATTTCTAATGTGTAAGCCTAGATGTAGTCCATTGATATGGGGGAGAGTACCAGCTGACTGTGTTTATTTCTATGCTAATGCACAGAAATGTGAACATTTAGCCAATCTTGCTGCAGAAGCTATCATGTCAGCTTACAGCTCAGATTTGGGCTAAGCCTTTCGGACTAGTAATCATATTTCACTTTTGTTTACAGTATTGTCTGAGGGTGGCTGGAATTACAATTGTCAAAACTATTTTAATATTCATTAAGACCACCTCCCCCTCTATCTCGCATGTTTTAGGAAGGTCTACTAACAATTATCAACAGAGTCACATGCTTCCCTAGCCCCCATTTCCTGCTGAATAAATGGGCCAAGTGTAGTTCAAAGTGTGCTTCCCATCAAATCATGCTCTAAGTCACATTTTGTGTGACAACAACTGTGAGTTGATTAATCAAATAGCTGAAAAAATAGGCCAACTTGTTTTTCCGAATGTCAAAGACAGAACAAGGATTTTTCTCTGACTGCTGGAACTGGTGGTGGTTTATCAAACAAAACACCTTGAAGCTGCATGCCTGCTGTGTTTTTTAATTTTATTTTGCCTGAAGAGCCCCAAAAGTTGTTTTTAATTGCCGTATACATTGATGTTTTTTGAGGGGGAATTACCATCAAAACTTGGTCAATCTTCAAGTTGTTGGCATTCCATTCTGTTAGCAATTGCAAACACCCCTTCCCCTCTCCCAAAGTTGGACTTTGACTCGTAAATGTTACTGTTAAATGGACAATAGATTTATTTATCAAAATAAAAACAAAATAAACCGAAAAAAAAAAAGTAGTTGAATCGGCTGATTTTTTGTTTGTCGTACAATACTGAAGTGAAAATAGAAAAGGGTTTAATGAGAATTAAATCAAAATAAACAAAAAATCGGTTGACTAGTTTTTAAAATTCATTGGTTTTAATCGATCCATTTTTTTTTTTTTTTGGTTTTGGTTTTTTTTTTATGTTATTTGGGGTAGCCAAAATAGATTTGATAGCCACCATACTTTTATTTTAAATGTGATAAACAACAACCCAAAAAAAAATATGTAGACAGTAAAAACAAAAAAACAAACCCTGTCCCCTTTGAAAATATAAATAATGAAAAAAAGAATCAAAAGCCAAAAAAATGAAGTACTTTTTTTTTTGTAAATTCATTTATTTGTAATTTTTTATGCTTATGCATTTATTTATTTTTTGTTTTGGACGTGTTTAAACAAAAAAATTGATTTGATATTACTTTTATAAATGTCGTGATAAACAAAAAAAAAAATAAAAAAAACCAAAACCAACAAAAAAAAAAAGAAACCCGGCCCTGGCAACATTATATTTATCTTTGTTTACAAACCGAGCCCGCCTCTGATGGTTTCAACATGCTATTGTAAAACAATCAAAATGTATATATATGTTTGCGTTTAGCTAAACAAATCATTTTTATATATGTCAAGATTATAAGTAATAACTTTTCCTTTAAAAAAAAATAATCATCTTTTATAGTTTCACTGTAATCGAACATAGCAGCTTCTTTATAATGTTCTTTTTAAACTTTTAAAAAAAAATCTTTTTTTTACATGTACTTTTAATCTAACAGGAAAAATAATTAGTATTTTACTTTTAAAATAGTTTAATACAACCGAAGGCTTATCTATGGAAATGATTAATAGTTTGTTCCTTAACCTTATTTCCAAGTAAAGAAAAATAAACAGTTAAAGTCATTTAATATGTGAGATGCTTTATTTATTCTAGACATTTTAAACTATAATTTTTATGCCTTGACTGAAATTCACATTGTCAGAAAAATGGATTACCTTTTCCTTTAGCTTTATTTTAAACATACTTTTATTTTTTTAGAAAAGATAAAGTTTTATAAAATTACTTTTTATTAACAAAATTTTAAGATCCAGTACCAGTTGAATCAAAACAAGATCAGCACCTGGACGGTCTCTCAATCTCCGTTTTATCTCACAATTTTTCATCCACCTACAATTCATTTAAAAACCAATAAAAACTATTTCATTAAATTTTAATATTCTGACAAACCAGCTGTGGAATCAATCTACTGATGTAATCAATAGCATTTTCCAATACCACGTGAACTTCAGCTGCAAAGTCAAAATTTTATTATTAAAAATATTGTGCCATAATTGTTTTTTATAAAATGATATTTATACAATACAATAGTAATGAATATAAAATTTAAAGTTATACCCTTTACTAAACCCTTAAATATTACATTAAAATAATTTTATCCCCACATTTGTTTTATTTACTTATTTTAAACAATATTAGAATTAAATTACCTTTTTTTATTTTTATGTTTCCATGTCAATACATGCACATATTCTCACATATGTCTGCCTTGGATTAATTGTTTAAAACTATTTTTAAAATTACAACAACAGAATGTTAAGGAATATTTAATCTAAATATTTTTTTATAACTGGAATGTTAAACTACAAAACTAATAATACATATTCTTATTATTTTAATAAAAACTTACATATCATTTTTATTTTATTTATTATTTAATTATTCTGACTTATTTATAATATCTAATTATTATTCTTTAGACATTAGAATGGATTATACGGTAGTTATTTTAGAATACATTTAATGCTATTTATCAATTCACAATTATTTTTTAACATTTACTTATGTTAAATTATTATCTAACATCCCTTAACAAACCAACTGACACTATTAAAATATTTAGATTATCCTAATTTAATAATTAACTAAGTTAATTTCCATTTTTATCATTATTTTTTTTTAAATGTGAAATTTTTTAAACAATTAAGCTAAGATAACCTTGATTACCTCTTGGAACTAAGTGACACTTCAGTTAGGTACAATATATATATATATATATATATATATTGTATATATATATATATATATATATATATATATATATATATATATATGTACATATGTATACATAAGTAAACATATAAATAAATATTAAAAAATACAGTAATTAAAATTTGTTAAAAAGAACAAAAAATATAAATGTCACTTAGGAGGCTTTCAACTATACCTGCAATTGTTGTCAATGAATACTTTGAAAGATCAATTTTCTCCTAATTCTGTGATGTTAATGTTTGCTGCTTGCCTATTGATTAAGTCTAGCTTGCATTTATATATTAACATAGATTCCTTTATTTTTCTTTTATTATTATTTCTTTCAGTTTGCAATATTTTTACATTATTATAATTGAAATAAAAACCCATATATACATGATTTATTATTGTCATAAAACAGAAGCTGATAAATTATCATTATCTTTAGAATTATGTTTTATATTTTGAATGCTTTTTAATAACAGCAAGTGCTCTTTAGTTTTTTTTTCCAACATACACATAGATTCAACTATATATCCACTGCCACATCTACATATCCATTTATAAATGACACAATTTTCATTTATAAATGAGATTTTATCTTTAATGTTATTAAATTGTTTAATTTATAACTTGTTTTATTATTTTTTTATAAGTGTACCTTTGATGGTTTTTGTGTTGCTATAAGCAGAGCATATTACTATATGGTGAAACTGAGCTGATTTCAGACCCATATAGGTATCTGATTTGAAGACATTTACATTTCTGAAAAGTTCAGACTTTCAAATTGATAGAAACATATTTTACAAGTTCTGATTTTTGAGTTAGTATTTTAGATCTAGTTTCTAGCGTCCCAGCTCTCCATTGAGGTGAGCCATAAGCTCAAAACCAATTGGTCTGGAGGTAGGGACTTAATGATAGAGATTTTGAATTCTTTCTCTTTTGCCACTTATAAAAATAAAGGTTATTAAAAGCTATTGGTAATCTCCATCTAGTGAACATTTAAATGCATGCTTAAAAGCAAGTTACGATATATTTATATATATATATAAAATATACAAACCATTATACAATTACAATATCCAGCTTATATATATATATATATATATATATATATATATATATATATATATATAAGAGAAGCTGAACATTAGTAACACTAAATTACATTTTGAACCAAATTAAAATGATATTCAATTGTATGTTGACTCACAAATAATGGAACAAAGAATACATTTGACCAACACCTACCTGAACATAATTCCACCAAGTGACATTTGCTAAGATTTCATATTTTAAAATGTTAACTTTTTTTGGAAAACAAATACTTCGCCAAAAGGGACTTCAGATTTAAAACCAGTTAAGAAATCATAAGCATAAAATATTATTTTATATTTTACAACAGTTTTAATTGTTGTATCTGTTATGTGCATTACAAGTTTAAGTATCTTTTTTTTTTTTTGGAAAGGCAGGAACAGAAAAGAGAAAATATTTTTGTGTCCATGCATAAAATAGGTATAAAATACTTTTACATTTATACCAAACTTAATAGGAAACAGAATAAAAGTAATTAAAAAAATTCTCAATTTACACTTGAAAAAAATGAAATTTATGTCAAAGTATATTAAAATCTTCCTATTTTATAATTCTTGAATTTAATTTATATTTTTTTTAAAAAATATCATTCTGATAAACTTTTAAAAATTTTGTTTACTTCATTGTTAAATATGGAAATATTAATATGTTGGCTGCATTGGTATAAGCGAAAGATATTTAACTTACATCTTAATTAAATATACTTAATGCAAATTTTGATGAAAGAAATAATAACAATTTATAATAGTATTAAGAAAGTAAATGTTTAAAAATTAGAGATGGAAAAGTAAATAGCAATTTTTTAATTTTTATTGGGAAACTCTAGACAACACTAGTTTACAATATTAATGACAATATTTTAAATTATTTTAAAATGCAGGAATTGTTCTCAAATATTGGAATGTATCACCATGGATGTAAAAAAAAAAAAAAAACAATAAAAATACTATTATTA
The DNA here is from genome assembly GCA_028023455.1 of Epiperipatus broadwayi. Lineage (NCBI taxonomy): Eukaryota > Metazoa > Onychophora > Udeonychophora > Euonychophora > Peripatidae > Epiperipatus > Epiperipatus broadwayi. The sequence continues at coordinate 7,455,477 of JAQFVV010000046.1, read as the reverse complement.
TTTTTTTTTGCCCTCAATGTTGAAGATATTATTTAATCTACAGCTTACTTTTAAAAAGTGGTTCCAAAAATCTGCAAATGTTTTTATAAGTGTTATTGTATTTTTGTTGTGTTTTATAAAAAGTCTTAAGTGTTTTATTTTACCATAATCAAATATGAAAAATAAGTATGTATTGTTTTATAAAATAGTTTGCTGACGAACAATTACCTCGTTCTCCCTCATCAATTATCTTAATGTAATTGAATTTATATTACACACTATGTGAATAAAATAAAATATAATAGTAATAATTTATTATTATGAATATGAGAAGTAAATCTTTTTGAAAGCGCTCAGCCATTTAATTTAATTTTCAATTTGTTGTTATAGCTTTACCTTAGAAGTGTGAAAGCACGATTTAATAGTATTATTATAGTCGATGTTTATTATTATCTTATATTGTTTTTAAAATGCTGTTAAGGTATTTTTATTTATGGTATAAGTATGCAATTACACCGAAAACAGAGAAGGTTTGTCTAGTTAGAGGTGCACATCTTTTACATTTGTGAAAATTATTTATTAATATTATATCTATAGGTAAACAGACAGACAGGAACATAATAGTATTTACTTATGATAACATATTTGTTTTATTATTTGGTGTTGTCCATATAACCTATACCTTGTTTTTTTTTATCTTTGCAATATTTCACCTATAAAGTAGTATGCCTACTTTGTTTATAAAATTTATGTTATTTTTCATTGTCTGTGTGTGTTTTTTATTATTGCAAATTAGATTATGTTTTTAAAATATTTATAGAAGTTTGACTTAGATTATTTTGGTTTCTTACACTGCCTAACATATGCATTGTTTGAGGTTGGATATTTATCTCTTTAACCTTTAATGTCAGAATTATTTTATCTTGCCATTGTTTTGATGAGGATTTGTGCTTGTTTCCATTTCATAAGTTTGAGAAGCATATATTTTATTAAATATTTCTTTATTGATATTATGCATTGGTGGATGAAGTATACTCTCCCATTGCTTATCCCATGAGAGGATTATATTTTTGAGGCTTATAATTATTTCATGGTTAACTAATATAGTTTAATTCATAGAGAGGGTTGTATTTATAGTATGCATGCCATTTCCTTGTGTTGAGAAAATGTTCACACATTTATGTACCAAGGAAAATATATGGGAATCTATAATAGTGTTGTTTTACAGTTATATAAGTTGCTCTGAGAAGCCTTTGTTTATTCTCTGATTCCTCATTATGATGTCTAGTAATTTTTACCATGTATAGTGAAGTTCTTGATGTTTATAATTGTCTAGCCATGATAAGTTAGATTTTTTTAAGTATTTAGTTACTTCAATGACATTTTTATATCTGTAGTATTTAGCTAAATAAAAATAATGTCTGTGATGTTGTGCATTGCTAACAGTTCACAAGCAAAAAAAAAACAAAATTTATTAGTAATTTTAAAACTTATCTTGTCCATTGTATAATAAGAGATATACATATCATTTCATTTCCATCAAGCAGTAGTTCACTGATGAATTGATGAGACATTTTAATAATTAAAATGATTACTTTGTGGACATAGGCAAAATTTAATATCCTGTATATAATTGACTTCTGGTGTTTATTTATATAATTAATCGCTTAATGCCAAATAATAATTGTCCCATTTGTGCTTCATATGATAATTGTCATTATCATATTACTTATTGCTAAAGTTAAGTTGTATGTTAATGGAGACAAAATCATATTATAGATGGATATTGTGATTAACAGTTGTTAGGTATATCAATGCATTAAAATTGTAAATAAATCTGAAGGGAATCCCCTGTTACAAAATGAATATACTTAGATTTATGTTGTTTCTGAGATATGTATGCTTTTGGTTATTTGTTATTATTGTATAAAGTTATAAATAGTGTAAATTTAATGTTTGAAAATATATTTAGTTGTCTGTGGTCTTATTGTTCACCATCATCCATATTATTATTATTATTATTATTATTATTATTACTATTATAGTTATTATTATTATTATTATTATTATTATTATTATTATTATTATTATTATTATTATTATTATTATTATTATTATTATTATTATTATTATTATTATTATTATTATTATTATTATTATTATTATAATTATTATTATTGCTATCAACACATTATTATCACAAAGTCGTCATCAGTTATATATTAGATTTTACCATGCATAAGCATATCACAAAGAGTTTTCATAAGCTCTTACATGTAATGTTTATTTACAGTTCATAGCTTATAAATCAAAACACTGTTGGTCTTAAGGACATATATTGTTTTAAATAATATTTTAATGATCTATTGGTTTTGGAATAATATGATTATCCAAATCATTAAATACACCATTCACTTATCTTAATGGCATAGCTCATAGTCATTAAATAAAATGTAATGTGTAGATTATTATAATTATTTTTTAAAAATAAATATGAAAATGTCATGAAATCTAAAGTCTATTTATTGTTAATACTGGAATTGCCAAATGTTATCTAGTAATTTCATCTTTGTTTTATTAGATATCTCTGCTTGTTATATTTGATTGTGTCAACATTTTTTTCACTGATCCAAATATGTCTTTAAAAATAGTAATATTTAGGCATTCGAACCCTAATAAAATCAATTCACTGATTAATAGTCTCAATTTTAAGTGCTTTGTTAGTTTTCATCTCTTAAATCATTTATTATGCCTTGCTTTGAGTTCTTATGTTTATCTTCACTGTTTTATTGATTCAGTATAACTTTAAGATGTAAGGTGGAGTACTGTATTACCATAGTACACATTGTGACCTTCCCTAAAATTTGCATATAATAGCCAGCTGGTTTTTGTACAAACCCATATAGGCTTTCTATAATAAATTATGTTTTACACAAATCAGTTATATATAACATGCTATGGTGTTTAAAATCATTTATTATAGATGTTTAATCTATGTTATGTATAGTTAGTGTGCAATTCTTTTTATATTGATTATTACCTTGGGTTGGAGGTTAAAAGATTTATCTATCAGGATTTTTGAGACCCAAAGTGAGACATAGACAAAATTTAGTATCCTGTATATATTTGACTTCATCAAGTAACAGTAAAAATATCATACATAATATACACATATACCATTAAGGATATATTTTGTTATAAAAAACTATCTGTATATATTCTATATTGATTTAATTCTGTGATTTTGTACATTTATTGTTGTTTGCAAAAGATAAACAATAGTTTTTGTTTTAAAAAAGAAATAACTTCAACCTTTCATCAATTAGAATATATAATAAATAACACTTAGGAAAAAAACAATGATTGTCAATAAAATGACATCAAGATCAAAATTTATTTTTTTCATAACATGTAAAGCACTACATCAAACATATAAGTAAAATCAAAGATCATTCAAAGCACTTTTATATCAAATTTTAAATACAGTTATTTTGACATCGATGGCTAAAAAAATATTCTTCTAGAAAAGTTTTGTAAAACCCACGACTCTGCAACATATCAAATATATACACAAAATGCCAAAACATATTCAATGTTATCTAACATCAGATTCAAAATTCTGTTATTTTGACTTCAATGGCTAAAATATAAATAATTCCTATGGGAAATATATGTGAAAACCATGGCTCTAAAAATCATATATATATATATATATATATATATATATATATATATATATATATATATATATATATATATATATATATATATATATATACATATATATATTAATAAACATTGTGGAATAATGTATTTAAATATTTGTAATCATTAATATAAAATCATAGATTCAAATTCTATAGGCATGCCAATGTTTTAGCCTTTAAATATTTCAGTATGATATCAATATTGCAATATATCTCATTTTTCTTAAATATTTGTAGTAATGTGATTAGTATGTACATAATAAAATGAAAGTAATAAGTGCATTAGTATAGATGAAAAACAATGGAATGACTTTCAATATAGTATTATTTAAATGTCTCTCTTTATTAATAAGGCATATTAATCTTTAATCGCGTGTCTAGCAAATCTGGAATTTTCAGAATAGATTTTCATCAAGGTATTATTCTATGACTACGGAAAATACGGATATATATATTATTTTTGATGTTACAACAAATAAATTCTCTACCAAATTTATGGCAAATATTATTGTGTAACAACAAATTGATGCATTATTGATATTTTACCTGAACTGTCTTACCTATATTATATATATATATATATATATATATATATATATATATATATAGCATTTAGCATTTATATATATATATATATATATATATATATATATATATATATTGCTAAATGCTATTTGGTATATACGTTTGTCCATATAATAACCAACATCATACTAATAAAATTAATGAACCCCTAATGCCATATTGAAGATGAATAGCACAAATAAGCTTGTGAATGATATGTGATTATATTTGAAAACAAAGTTTTCAGCAAACTTGCATTTATTATCTAAATCATAATTGATAACAGTGAAGATTGGAAGGGAAAAGAATATTTATTCCTCAGTTTCAGAACATGTTATATTTTGCTACTAAATTAATTTAAGCTTTTAAAAATAGAAAAATGTCAACACGTTACAATCAAAGTGTCACTTTTCCTGACTTATATTGTGATCTTAGACAAGTATGAAAGGTGAGGGATCGATTTTGTTTCATGGGTGTTGTCTGTCTAAATATTTTGTATTCATGATTTTATATTTGAATTAAATGATTTCAAATAAAATTAAGTAATATTGACAATATAGAAATTAAATTACATAATAGAATCAAAGTATATAGTTTAAGTGGTGGTCATGTGATGTTTAAGATAATAGCTAGCAAAATTAAATAAGGTAATGTTATATTGTTAACAATTATAAAATTTGATTTTTTTTTTCTGAGAAATTGCTTAGTATACATTTACTGACTTTGTCTAATCATTGTAATGTAAAGTATTAATTTTTGACTTTAATTAATGAGGTATTGTAACTTTGGTGTTAGTAAATGGTTTATTTCGTTTTAGTGTTTAATAATCATAAGTTATATTATTGCATGTTGGTTGTATAATTCATTTTGAAACAGAAGTATACTTGTGGTCACTTCTCTTTTCATCACTCTCTCACTTTGACCATCACATAATATATTTACATTTTTGGTATTAGATATGGGACGATGATACATTTACATCCACGAGAAATTAATATGGTATTGTAAATCTTAAATGTGGAGCTGCTGCTTAAAGATAGATAATATTGATGTTTATGATTATAAATACACAGTTTTTGCAGTCTATTTCACATAAATTAAAAAAAAAAGTAGTAGACATGTAGATATAAACGTCATAATTCCTAAAAGAGTATATGCAATGTCTGTGGCTTTTTGTTGACTATTTTAAATAAAAGACTAGTTTATAAAATAATAATTATTAAAATAAATATTAAAAATACAATACATTAAAGAAGAAATTAGCAGGGAATTTGAATTTGACAATATGGAACAAAACAGATATTATCAGGACATGAAAATTATCCATTTAAAAATAACGGGCAGACGTAATATGAAAAACAATATGATAATAAATGAAGCAAAATATTAAAAAAATGTTTTAGCAACAGATATGAAGAGGAAAAAGTACAGATAATTATATTAAAAATGGGATATCAATTATTTTAAGAAATGGGAGAAAATAGGAGAAAGTCAAAATGAAATGATAATAAATCAAAAGGAAATTGTAGAAAGAATTAAAAAAAAATGAGGTGAAAAAAAGATAAATTAGGATAAAGATAAAAAAAAAAAAACATTACAATACAATGATGCCTATAATGAAAGAGAATCACTGTGAATATACAGTAAATTGGATCTACTATTTGACAGAAACAGAGACAAATGAAAAAGTATTATGGAAGAGCCCAAAATCATCAGTTTAAAAAATGATAGTATTTTATGATGATGTTTAACAAAAAAAATACTCAAATTCAGATTTTCATGAAATAAAACTTGGCTGTAGATGAATATTTTTCATATAAGGAGGCAAATAATTCTAGAATTTTGAATATTCTTGATTAAATATATAAAAAATAAATGTGTCTTGAATAATGAAATTATAAGCTAAGCACTTACTGTGGATGAGATCAATGTCAAAATACATTACGTAATGATGTTTCTGAAACATTGCCAATTAAGTTAGAGGGAAATTTTAATGTGGAATATAAAGTAGGAAAAAGATGAAAGTTTGATAAGCAAAAGCTCAAATCTGATATAGATGTGGGTGATGAAGATTGATTAAAGTAATATACGACCACGAAGAAAAGTCTTAATAAAAATATGCAGGTAATTATGTAGATGAGTTTATAAATAAAAAACCCAAAAAATTAGATAGTGATGATGAAGCAGAATACGTGAGAAAAAATATATTCGGAGATAGTTTTATAAATAAAAAAGTTTTCGTAATATGTAGAAGAATTTTAAAATAAATAATTAATTTATTACTCATAGTAGAAATACAAAATATTAAAAGTATTATAAAAACTATGGAGTTAAGAGACAGTAATATATAAAAAAGAATAAAATAAATAATACATTTAAACATTTGATTTAACAGCGAGTATGCAGATGCTTAAAATGTGTAAAGGAGTAAAATGCAATATTGTAAGGTAAGACTGAAATGGATAATAAAGCATAGTAGAGAGAAATTAGTTAAAACTTGCATTGCTTCTATAAAATAACTGATTAATCTGTATACAATATTATAATAAATCAAATTGTATATAATTTTAAGTTGAGTATGATATTAGGGAGGAACTTTGTTGGAAAGTTTGTACCAGAAAGGCCAGAAAATTTATGTGAAGATTAGCCTAATACACGGCGATGGAATATGGGCAAGAATTATAAAAAAATATTGTGGCTACTTTATTTTATATGCAGGTGTTAAAAATAAATGAATTCAGTATTTGATAATTATAAATGTATTTATTTTATTTCTTCTTATTATTTAGAAATATGAAATAGATATAATCATTTCTCTCGATAATAATCCTTCACAATTCATAGAAGTTGAAAATGGGGGTAGGCAGGTTACCACATAAAAATACATATTATTTGCATACAGGAAAAATACATTGAAATTGAAACATAATAAAAAAAACATATATTTTGAGAAATAATCAATTCATAATACAAACAGCACAGCTTGTGTTATATTGTATACATGTATATGGGTATTTATGTGTGTGTCATATTTATTATGGTTTAAATGTTAATAAAAAAATGTTATTGAGCAATTATGTAAATTAGTGTATAGGACAGTTTAAAATAATGTATAAAACAATCTTAAATTTAATTATTAAAAAGATAATAAATAATGTTTGAATAATGAATAATTTATAAAATATTTGGCAAAAGAATACTAAATTATATTTAGACAATTAACAATAATATTCATATAAAAAGTAACTAATATAGAAAATTTTGTTTGGTCATTTTATCATCCAGGTGCGGAGAAACATATATGATTATTGCAAGATCATGATTTTAATGGCTATATATCCTTGAATTCGAACTGGGTCTAAAATAATTTATGTTGAAATCATTAATTGTTGTTTTTCACGAATAGTGCATCTTATGTGTGAAACAATCAAGTATATAGATGTATAATTAATGTAGCCTTATTTAAATACAACTGTTGCTCAAAATAATCTATATAAATAAATTTGAATGCTTATTCAGTAAACGTCACATAATCACCATTTCTTATGCTTGCTCATAACTGTTATTAAATCGACAAAAACTCTCTGGACGTATTGTCACTCAGTGCAAGCCAGGGTAATCATTACTTCCTAATAGGATAGTGGTGGCTAAGGTTATTAAAAAAAACCAGAAACATCAAAATGTAAGGTACTGAACTGAGTTCACACCTATATGATTATATAAGCTATTGAGCTTGGATTGAAAATATTATAGTGCTTTCAATTTAAATCTCATAGTTTTGTAGTTAAGTAGAGATAAAAGGTGGCTGCTGGAGGGTTGCATTAGATCCTAAGATCTAGATGCAGTACTCTCCGTTCCAAGGCTCCTCACTAATAAAGTCACAAGTCAGTAACCAGTCTGGCGATATTTGATGAGTAGGAATTAGATGAGGATTTTATGCACAGGACTTCTGGCATCCATTGATTACTCTGGCTTGCACTGAGTGGTAATATGTATAGAGTTTTGCCTGCTTATTCAGATATATATATATATATATATATATATATATATATATATATATATATATATATATATATATATATATATATATATATATATATATATATATATATTCTAATAAGAAACAGAAGAATGAAGTGATCTGTACATTATTTCAATGTAAATGAATAAGAATGTTACCACATTGGACATCACATGATCACTATCTATTATAATCACTATCTATTATACTAGCACATAATTGTTATTAAACAAGGTGAAGCTATTCATACAGTTGTTCCACCCTGTGCCACCCAGAGTAATCAATGGATGACAAAAGGCTGAATAGGCACTAGATAAGGATTTTATGCAAGCCTTCTGGCATCCATTGATTACTCTAGTTGGCACAGCATGTCACTACTCCATGGATAATTTTGCCTTGTTTTTCATTCTTAGTTCTTGTAATAAACTGCTTTGTAAAAAATAGTATTGCCTATTTTCATGAGTTCAATCTCTATATTTAGTTATATAAATACATGTAAATCTATAATTCATTGTAAATTCCATCTCCAATGGCTTTTGGTTAAAATAGTGGTAAGCTCAAACAAATGATACTCTGATCGCTATACATTCTGTATAATTTAAGCCTATTTATTGCCAAACATTATTATGTGCATTTTTATTTTACCTCACATTTTTAAAATTATTAAATAAAATAAATATTATACTATTTGAACTGTACAGATATTTCAGACAATGTTAATAGCCATTTTTATTTTAAAACCATGATGTAGTTAGCTCATATGTTAGTTTAAATGATAATTTCTGATTGGAAGAATGATTTAGCCTATGCAAAATGAAATAAAAATTATTAACAACATATATATATATGATTTTCAGATTTTTTTTTCCAAAATGAAGGTTATTTATCTAATATTTTGTAAAAAAAAATATTTTAAACCAAAAGCTAATGTCACTGGCATTTTTATTTATTTGAAAATATGGTTGTTTTCTCATCCCTGGTGTTCGCCGCGGGATGGCATTGATGGTAATCAAAAACATATACATATAATGATTCCTGCCACCGAAATGATCGATTTGATATAAAAAGATCTGATTTCTCATATCTGTAATAAAATATTCCACTAACTAATACTGTTATATGATGTTAATCTTTCATTTTTGTAAATGTTTATTAATCTTATATTGTTTTTGAGTGTGTGTGTGTGTCTTTAAAGTTGCGGTGTTTTTCTATTTTTTTTTTTTTTTTTCACTTTATGTGTGTCTTTTTAAAGTTACGGTCTTTTTTTTGCAATAGTAAATCAATAATTTTGTTCAAAAGCCATACGTAATAAGTAAATGTTTATTAATCTTAGATTGTTTTTTAGTTTGTGTGTGCCTTTGAAGTGACAGGGCTTTTTCTAATTTTTTTTGGAATTGATGTGTGTTTTTTTAAAAGTTACGGTATTTTTTGTAAAGAGTAAATCAATCATTTTATTAAAAAGCAATACGTAAATCTAAATCTATCAAAAGTAACATAATTTATATACTACAATTTAGAATTGATACCCGACTACTAGTAATAAGGACCGTCATCGAAAGACTCAATTGAAAAATGATACCCGAATAATTTGCTTTCTTTTCTGGGGGACAGTAATGAATCAGAAAGTGGGTTGTTTTTGTTAAGTCTGTCTATATAAAAAGGTACCGTTATTGAAATAATAAATTTAAAAATGATAGCCGACTATGTTGTTTTTTTTTTTTGACGTAACTCAAATACTCCATTGAAAAATCAAACACCGTTGAATTTGCTTTCTTCTTTTTTTTTTAGACAGTAATTAATCAGGAACTGGTTTGTTTTTGTTAGTGTGTAGATATAAAAACTAATCTTATTTTGAAATAATAAATGTAAAAAAAAAAGTAATACCCGATTAATTTTCTTTTTTGGACAAGTAATTACTAATAATTAGACACTGGGTTGTTTTTGTTTGTGCATATATCTAGCAAAAGTAACTAGTCGTGGCCGAATTCTCATGAAAACGGTACTTTCGCGTGATCGTTACAATTTTTTCCGTTCCACACTCTTAAAAGCAATTTTTGAGGGTTACCCATTCGTAATGGAATCTTCAGGACATAATTCTAAACTTACAACAGTAAAGTAAGTTATAACACATTAAAAAAAATATACATCTTATCAAATTTTTAAAAAACTACGACTGCTTCAAATACACACACTCTCACATGAAACTACAGAGAAAATAGATATTCTACTATTACGAGAAAATGATGAACAAAATCAACTACTACGGCAGCCAATAAAGGAATTTCTTTCTCTTTGCTTTTAACATTAAAAAAAGCCAAAACCGGCAGCCGTAGGGAACGCTTTCTGTGTTTTATCATGGAAAGAAATCTCTTTGTGTTGGCTTCTGTTGCCACTGCCTCAGTCCAACATAACGTGAGGACTCTTTTCTGCATTTATAATGTAGAAAATTTCCTCTTTTATTGGGTGAATGCCGGTGAAACTCTATATTTCTAGGAATTGACTTAGAAATAGCAACATTTCGAGGCGAACACCAGGGATGAGAAAACAACCGAAAATATATATTTTTAAAAAGACCACTCAAAAAAATGAGACTAGAATCTTCTATGTCAAATGTTAAATAAATTATTTTTAAATGTAATAACAATATTTAATAGTTATTTATTTTCTTGAATGTAACTAACCCTAAAATTATCCATGTTTTAATGACATAGAATTCAAATATCTAACTTTTCATTTCACTGACTTTATGAGTATAAAAAATTCTGTCAATAAAACTCTGTATATAAATATTTTTTTTATATTTGGAAAATGTCAATTATTGACTTTTAAAATGTATGTGGATTGAAAGCTTACATTTGTAATAAATAATTTAAGATTAATAATTAAACTTTTAATTGTAAAAACAAAATAATTATGAAAAGATTAATAGAGACTATTGTAAATAGAAAGGTGGCGTTTGCAGTTAAGTAGATTAAATAATTTAATAATTTATTTCGCTGATATTCTATTTGTTTCTTTATAAAAAAAAGACACACACATATATATATATATATATATATATATATATATGTATTGTGAATATTCAGATTAATCATCAAAGTATTTAATAAATAAATAAATAAATAAATAAGATTGTTGATCTTGTTTGGTTTTTCTTTTACTTGATATATGGATAATGGGAGATGTTGAAAATATAAGTTTAAATTGATAACCATGGCAACCTATAGCTTTTTAAATAGTATAGTCTACTACTAATTTTGGCTTTTGCATATTATCATTTTTTAAAATTTTATTCACATATAAATTTTATATTTATTTCTGCGTTAGAATATTATACATTATGTTTTATTTTAGTTAATATTACTGGTAAGTAATATCATTAGCTTAGAGTTGATTATTACTTTGCTTATCTAAACTCGTCATAAATATGTAGATAGGTCATATTTTGTCATTGGTTTAGAATAATTTATCTTAAATATTTTTAAATTTCTCTAAAGAAAAGAGTACAAATTTCGTTGAATAGTATAATTGAATATTATCTTCGATTGGAATAAATGTCAATTATAGTTATATAGTTTAATTGTTACCAAAACCAATTTCATATTCGATTATTTGAAGATTCAAATAAATAACATTAATAATTACAGGTTCATAAACATCCAATGGAAACTTAATATATATTTTATATAATGTGATTGGGCATTATAGACTTAGAAATTATCTAATAGATTGGTTGATGGTAAATTCCCATGGAATAATCTATTTTAAAATACAAATGAAGCAAAAATTAAGTATCGCTTTATTGGAAGATATGAATAAATTATTTATACATTACGTTATAGAATCTTATTAAACTAGACGTAGATTAATTTGTTTAAACATTTAAAGGAGTGCATAAGTTTTCATAAAGTCTTTTCCAAAATTATATAAAAACTATTTGATTTCAATAGAATATTGTTAATTAAATATTAAAGTAGAAATAATTGTGTATCGTTTTATTGAAAGGTAAGAATGAAATGTTTGCATTTCCTACTTAGCATTTTATTAAACTAGATATACATTTGAGCCAATGATTATTTTGTTTCAACATTTAAATAGCGTATATATTTAAAAATATATTGTAAAAAATGCAATTATAATTATTTAGAAGCTCATTTGTTTAGATAAAACACAGTATCATTAAATATTAAATAGGTCTGAATTATTACAATATAAATAGATGAATAAAGTATACTGGAATATGCTTTAGTTATTGATTTAATTTGATTTTCATTAAATTGCTAATCAAATAGTTAGATTAATTTTATATTATTGGTTAGGGCTATGATATACGATTTCACTGCTCATTGCAGTTTACTTTGTAATTGCGATAGATTTGTTGATTTCTGGAGCAGATAATCTCATTATTCTTTAGTTTTACATATAGCTTAAATAAATTACGCTTTAGTAGAGATTCATCAACATCATTAACCATTATTAATCCACTACATGATGAAGGTCTCTCCAAGTTCAATCCATCTTCTTCGATGTTTAGCTTCTCTTCTTCACATCACACCTGCACACTTTCTTATTTCATCCATCCATCTCGCATGTAGTATCTTTCTGGGTCTTTTATAATCTCTTGAAATCCAGTTTAAAATTTCAATTGTCCATCTATTATCATCTCTTCTAGCATTATGTCCAGCCCAACTCCACTTCAATCTTTTAATTTTTTCAATGAGGTCAGTAACACCTATTTGTTCTCTTACTCATACATTGTGATTTTGATCTCTTCTTGTTACTCTCAACATAATATCTCCATACTTCTTTGAGTGGTATGAAGTCGGTATTGCTCTTCTATTAAGTGTCCAAGTATCAGATCCATAAGTAAGAATTGGTAAGACACATTTCTTAAACACCTTCCATTTCAGACGCATAGGCATATTTCCTTTTAGTATCAAGTTATTTCTACTAGAAGCACTCCAACCCAGTTTAATTATGTGAATAATTTCCTCCATTATGTGTCCTTTTATATTAATAATCTGACCAAGGTATTGGTAACTGTTAACTTCTTCTAATACATCATAATTAATCTTTATTTTCATATTTTGAGCAAAACGACTAAACATTACTTTAGTCTTTTTAACATTTATCTTTAGCCCTACTTTCCTACTTTCATCTGATAACTCCTGGAACATTTCCTGCAGATCTGAAACATTATTTGCAAAAACAACTACATCATCTGCAAAATCTAAATGACTTAAATAATCTCCATTTACTTTCAGTCCCTTAGCTTTCCATTTTAATCCACAAAATACTTCTTGCAGCACTGCTGTAAAACGTTTTGGAGATATACAGTCACCCTGTTTTACACCGTTTACAATGTTGATTTTCCTACTATCATTATGCATTTTTATAAATATTCTTAAATATGACAATAACATTGATCTACATCTTGATGATCCAAACTTTAATCACTGAAGAAATGTGGATAGAATCAATTGCCTTTTCATAATCTACAAATTCTAAGCATAATGACAACTCATATTCATTTGTCCTTTCTATAACTTCTCTCAATACCTAGATTGGATCTACTGTACTAAAACCATTTTTTTATCTTGGTTGGTGGAAATCCAGTGTTTTCTGCAGACGACTTGTAATTATCTTAGTAAAAATTTTGTATAAATCTGATAAAAGAATGACAGGTCTGTAATTTTTAATACCTTCTTTATCACCTTTTTAAAATATTAATATCAATACTGCATTCATTCAATCATCTGGTACATCTATATCATTTAGACATTTGGTATTTAACTTTACTAAAAAAAAATATAATTCTTTACCTGCTTCTTGTAATATATCAATTATAATTCCAACATTATCTGGAGCCTATCCTTTCTTCATAAACTTAATTGCATGTCTCACTTCCTCATTCAAAATTCTGGGCAATTCGGAAGATATAATAAGTATAGGAGGCACTTGTTCTTTATTACTATATAATTCTTGATAGAAGTCTTCTACAGATTTCATAGTCTTTTTTTCTTATTGAATATATAAATTTCCTACCAATACCAAAATGTTGTTTTGCACTTTTTAGACTTTTATTGTCTTCTACAGCTTTCCTTGCTAGTTCACAATTATACTTTCTTAAATCAATTTCAACTTTTTTCCGCACAATTTAAAAAATTCGATATATTCAATCTTTTTTAATGCATCATTGTTGTATATTCTCATATTACTTCTTTTCTTCATAAATTCTCTAGCCTCAGTGGACATTTTATTTGTAAATTGCTGATTTTTCTATCAGATATCTTTGTTGCAGTTTTTAAAAGTGTATCTGTTATGTTCCTATTAATGCCATGCAAATCTGAATCAGGTTCAAATCTACTAATACTTGAAACCGATTGGTAAGTTCTAGTTTAAATTCATTAGAAAGTTTCTGAAGATTAGGAATATCAACTGTAAATATTGCTTTTCTTAATAATTTTTGTCTCTCTAATTTTGCATTAACATGTATCTTACATTTTACTGATCGATGATCACTTCCTTTGTTAAATTTATTAAGAACATTACAATCTTCAAATATGTATTTTCTGTTAGTCAAAATATAATCCAATTCTGTTGTAACTTCATTTGGATGGCTCCATGTTCATTTTTTTAAACATTTTTCTCCCAAAAAAAATTCATAATATAAAGTTTTTCTTTTTCTGCAAACTCCGCACGTCTATGTCTTCTCTCATTTCTATTATTATAACCAAAATTACCTACAACATTTTCATCTTTCATTTGTTTACCAATTCTAGCATTAAAGTCTCCCATAACAATTTTAAAATTTTGTTTACTCTGATCAAACGGGTTTTGTATATCCATATAAAAATCTTCTATAACTTCATCACTTTGAAAACTTGTTGGAGCATAAACTTGAATTACCTGCATTTGGTATCTGCTATTACGTTGTAAAACTAATCTTGCCACTCTGTCTGATACACCATCAATCTCCACAATGTTATTCTTCCATTTTTTATTATATGAATCCTACTCCACTTGTATTTCCAATATTTGTGCCTTTATAGTAGAATATATGTCCACTTTTTAAAACAATTGTTTTTTCACCAAAGTCCAGTAATGTCCCATTTGATATAAGATGGTTCTTCTTCTAACTCTTGGAATCTTCTTTCACTTAAAAGTGATCTGCAGTTGTAAATACCTAATAAAAAGTCGTCATCAAATGGCAGCCTAGGTCTGCAATCAGGGGATTCTTAGCACTCTCCATCTTCGGCCACCAGGCCACCAACCGCTGCCTTGATTGGTGACTTTACAGCCTCCTGGAAATAAGGGACATGATTTATTTTTGTCTTTCATGATTGTGTATATTGGAAAACATATTCTTAAACTCGGAGGTAAAAAGCTAATAAACTCACCACGATGGCTAATACGTGTTGTTGAGCAGCCTATCCATGTTCGTAGACTATATGAATAATCACATAGTAATAACAATTGCAACGGCAAGAACGTATAAAGTGGACTTTAGGAATTTGCCCTGCTCGGTTCCTTTAAGACCTCCAAGAGGAATCAAAGGGTCTCCTTTCAGTCAATATAATAAATCTTTATTTATTATATAAAATATTAAAACATATAAAAATATAACCCAATGTTACGACTATATTCATAAATCTTTATTTATTATATGAAGTATTAAATCGTATACAAATATAACCCAACGTTATGATTATATTCATTTATAGTGTTTATAAAGGAACAAGTTAATCATAAATAAAGCCTACATATATTAAACATATAATGTTACGACTATATGCTTTAATAGTCTTCATCAAGGAAACATAACCAACAATAAAACAAATTATATATTATGTATTTTTTAGTAGTTCCTTGATAAAGACTATACATGAAAAAAAGA
This sequence comes from Epiperipatus broadwayi, assembly GCA_028023455.1. NCBI lineage: Eukaryota > Metazoa > Onychophora > Udeonychophora > Euonychophora > Peripatidae > Epiperipatus > Epiperipatus broadwayi. The sequence goes on along the minus strand of JAQFVV010000046.1, from coordinate 7,439,309 downwards.
TATAAATATATATATGTAAAGACTATACATAAATGTAGTCGTAATGTTGGTGTATATTTTTATTCGTTATAATAGTTTACATAATAAAACTAGATTTATAAATAAGTTTGTGTGTGTTTTTTTGTATATTATTTTGAAATTAATGGGCTATTTTTTAAATACAAGTCTGTGTTTTTTTATTATTTTAATATTTGACTGTGTACATACATATATATATCATGTATCTAATATATATATATATATATATATATATATATATATATATATAAATGATATATATATTTCTTATATATATATATATATATATATATATATATATATATATAAGAAAATAATCATTACAAATAAACAAATTATATCAAAGACAGAAATGAAACTTAACCATAATTTAAAACCTAAAACTTCACATTGAATTATTTTTCTTTCCAATTACAGAAACATAATTGAAATATATTTGTGTTGTGATTGGATTTTTTTGCATTTGAGGAGTTTATCTTAGCAGCGAAAGCATTGTAAACTTTTAATTTTTAAATTTTCGCTAAGTTTTAAATTCTGAATTTGATATACTTTGTAGATACACAACGTTAATACAAACATATACAACATTACCTGAATAATAAAAATAACTTGATGAAGAAACTATCATTTATATATATATATATATCGGAATACAGACATTGATTTATATATATATATATATATATATATATATATATCAATGTCTGTATTCCGATTATAATGAAATATAAATAATTCTTCAAAAACAATACAATAATTAATACAATAAACAATAATTTAAAGACAAATATCTACTATAATTTAATAGAAGTACTTTAAACTATCTAAGTCGTCGTTATCAACTATATTCAAATTCTATTACAAAGATATACTTGATAACGACTACTTAGATAGTTGAAAGTACTTCCACTAAATTATAGTAGATATTTGTTTTTAAAATATTGTTTACTGTATTAATTATTGTATTTTTTCGAATATATATATACCGTAGAGATAATATGTAATTGTATTTTTTCGAATATATATATACCGTAGAGATAATATGTAATAAAATAAATTCTACCAGAGAAATAGATAAGACATATTTACACACATGAGTATATGCTAATATATTTGTTGACATTCACTTTAGTCTTGCTTTGACAAAAATACACTGTTTCAAAAGCCTGGATTAGCAATGTAATAATTGTTGTTTTAGATGAACATTTTTACCAAAATATTTCTCAATCATCTACATATTCTAATAAAATTTATATATATTAAAACAGTAAGTTGTTTTAAACGTTGCTCAATAATTTGTAAGTGCGACCATCCTAACTTAAGCTAACTGGAGTACATTCAAGTTTTACATTTCTGAACAAATTAAAACTATTCTATACATTAATAGTAGATTGTAATTCAATTAAATAAATATATTTCTCAGATTTATTCGATAATATGTGTCCTCTTAATCTTATTATATTTTGATGGAAATATTTTGTAAATGTACTGGTTCTTACTATAAGTGTTAATTAGGACTAACTTAATATTTTTTTTAAATAAGGCTAACAATTTTAAATAAAAGTTTATTAATGATTTGTCTCAAGGTTTTACAAAATAAGAAAATAAATGCAATATGCAATGGACAATGATGCATTTTTAGGATACCATAATATAAAATGGATTTATGGACATCATCTTACTCAATACAATTGTATTTCAGATAGCATCAATACAATAATGATATATTTAATTTACATAGATTTTGTATGTAATCTACTATCTCATTTATGACCTTTATATCATAAATTGGCAATGATGAGTCTTTTTAATAACAGCAAAAGAGACGTATTAGATGTTAGCAATCACTTGACTACTTTAAGTATTAAATATTAACATTTACTTTATTACATTGATATGAATAATAACAATAAGCAAATTATATAAAGTGTCTAATAAATATTAATATTTGTTTCCTAAATCTAATTTTATATTTTGGATATGAAAGGTGTATTATCATACAATGTTGTTAAGATATTAACGATAATTAGGAATAAGTTGTTTATAATTTCAAAATAATCCTCAATTAAAATACTGGAAGGTATTAATCATCATCATAACGTTAAATGCATTATGTGGTCCTTAATTAGTTTCTTTCACTCACTAACAATTATTGATCAACGTCAGTTGGTAATATTAGAGTAGATTTTACTCTTTTTAAAAGCAAATACAATTAATGCTTTGCATTTAAGATATAGAACTTATTTATTTAGCCTCAACATCATGTACTGAATTCATTCGCAAGCTTGAGTTTAGGAGTGATACTCTATTAATAAAATATACCAAGATCATTATTCCATACTGTAAAACATTTATAAATTACTACTAATATGTGAGTGGGGCATTAAATGTTTCTTATAGATCAACTCATGTAATTAGAAAAGAATAACTATTTAACTTAGATGTTGAAACTTAAGAATATATAAGATATATAATATTGGCGAAATACCAAAGGTTTAAATAAGTTTAATAGTTACTTATGCCTATACAACCTAAACCAAAGCTAAATTACAATTAATCCCATTCAGTATCACCAATACTAATATTAAATAAAAATATTATTAATACATTAGTATAGTAATGGGTAAGGAAATGATTATATTCTTTATTATAACAATAATAACAACAAGAATAATAACAATAGCCAATTAAGAAAGAATCAAGCACCAGAACGCGCATTATATAATCATCCAACAGTTATGATTAAAAATTATCCCAATGAAATATTGATCCCTGAACAATATTCCTAAGTTTCTGGGAATTCACAAACACTTTTAAAATAACAGCATCAAAGATTATGTAAAGCACAATTAATTACATTTGTAATATAATCTTATTTGGAGCACAATATTTAGATTAATAGATTCATTTAGTTTACTTCTTACTTCAAAGTAAGCTATATTTGACATGCTAATAAATTTTAAGGACTACTTATGATTTTAATGTTTATCATATCTAAATATTTAGTGTTTATAATCCATAATGCATTTCTTTATGCACTGGAGACAAATTCGTAGTTTATTGGATGCAGCAATTAGAATTCAGTACTTCTTTTTACTTGAAGTACGGTTTATCTTTCATTAATCAAGTAATTTTCATTATTTATTGAAGTAAAGTTAAATATTTCTCCAAGCAATGAAGTTTATGTAGGCATATTTGATATGAAAAATCATATTTTAGGTTTTTCCCTTTGTATTTAAAGATGAGATAAATTTACAATATTGAGACGAGTATGCTATTTTCTTTTTTTTTTAAAAAAAAGAAAAGAAAAATGTTATTGTATTACTATAAAGAATGTTACAAATACAAAAATTACATCATATCTATTTGAGACAAAGTAGATCCAACATTCTCCCATGTTGTTCTTGTGATGTAGCTTGGAGATATTAGTCGGTCCTTCATCATGATTTTCTCCATGATATTTTTAAATTTAGTACCATGTGGGTCTGTCACCCCTACAATCATTACTTTACATCTGACACACCATGGGGCATAATTCACAAAAATTGCCAGTCTTATGTCCATAAATAGGCCCTGAGCTATATAGTCTTTAATTGATTTATAGTTTGCATTCGTATAGCTGTACCATCCTTGAGTTATAGATTAGTAATTGGACATTCTGGGACATCTAACAAAAATGTGGTCAATTGATTCTTACTCTCTCACATACATCCAAATCACTTGATTGATCTTCTTGAAATTTCTTCTGTGTGCCAAAAATTAATTTGTAGGGAGTGAATTCAAGTTGATTTTTATTAAGAAATCTTGAAATTTCGCCTCAATGAACCAGAATTTTGATCTCGAAATCAGTTGCTGATTGGTAATCCTGAGAGACCATTTGTTTATGTTATTTTCCCCATGTATTATTTTATGTGCATTCCAGTATTTAATTTTTGATATAATTGGATTTTCAGTCAGACCACAACTTTCCTTATATTATCAAATAATGAATTCCACCATCTATTATTAGTGGGCGTTAGTTTATCTATTGGTGTGATAACTTCTTGATATGATATAATCAAGTATTTATTTTCGAGCCAGAAGAGCAGTGAGTTGTATTATATTTTCTTCGTTCTGAGCTTCTACTTGTTGGGATATATTATCAATTTCCATATCAAGAAAATTCAGTATAAAATTTTGGTGCTTAATTATTGTGCTTCAGTTTTCCTTTTACTTATCAGTTTCCTTTTTAAGAACATTAGCTCAGGTTTTACTTTTATTCCTACCATTATAACTTATTGACATATTTTCATTTTTTTCCTGGTGTGAAAGAAACATTTTCTTTGATTTCATTGTGTTTAGAGTCTACAGTTTTATTAGAACGCAATTTTTCATCTTTAAGATTTTTCATAACGATGTTATCGCTCACAGCGCTCTCTACCTGTTTTCTATGAAGTGTTTTTGATTTTTTTATGCCACTATTGTTGTTATGTGTGATGGGATAATTGTTATGATATTTAAGAGATTTGTTGAGGGTTTAAGAAACCATTAAATCAGGTGCTTCAGTCCCATTTTGAATAATTTTAGAACTAGTAATATTGTCTTCTATATCGAATATATTGATTTTCAACAAATGAGTATGATTTCACTGATCAGTTTTATTTTGGTTTTCATGAGATTTGTCACTTTGTGAATCAGAATTGTTGTTATAATTATCATTTGAGTTAGAGAATTGTGATTTATGTAGGTATCTGATTTGGTGAGAACTTTTACCAGCTTTTGCAGAATTATTGTCTATTTTGTCATCACTATTATTCAAACAGCTATCGGCCATATTAGAAATATCATTGGAAAGTTTTCTATTCTTGGTTTTAGCAGATTTGTTTTTTTTTTAATCCCCTTTCATGACTTAAGATTTAATGAAAAGTCACTTTCCCACTTATTAGGGCACTTTTCCAGCTCCAGCTATTCTTTTCCTATTAAAATTTTATTCTTTATAGGAGTTTGGAGAGGTTGTTGTAACACTATTAATCGCCACCTGGCGTCACGCGTATTTTCTTGAAGTGAAAAAACTAAAGTTTCTCAATAAATTATAAATAATATCGGCAACTTATTTGAAATTAATAAATATAATTTAACAATTGCATTAGTTATTTACTATTACTTCCATTTGAAAAACAAGTCCAGCTATATTGTGAGACACAATTCTGTAATCTATTTTCCACTAATAGATGACTGCAATAATAATAGCTTCATCGTTTATTTTTTATTGTTCATCTTTTTTCTAGTACGATGAGAAGAATATATTTTTAATTTGTAACAGCCTACAGTTTAGCCTATCAGATCATCATGTAGATGGCAAGCACAATGCTATTTAACAAATTGAAGCAGTTATGTTCTATCAGCAATGAGAATTTATGAAGACTGGATTTTTCAAAATTTCAGCTTTATTTTCCCAATATGTCATAGCATCGTCCTGGAGGCGAACCCACAACCGTCTGCAATCACCTACTTCCTTGCACATCGGCTGCGATGACATCTCTGCTAACAACGCTTGACAAAATTTCAGCTTTTATAGCCGATTGATTATTTGATGTCTGATTTAATATATTTCCCATTAGGCATTAGACTTTCTTGAGTTTTCAGGAAAAATTTGGTTATTGCCTAGCAAAATAATACACACTACGATTGATGAATCAACGTGAAAAAAATTTATAAACATCATTCAAATATGCAGACAAAGAAAATAATTTCAACCTTTCTCTATTGCTTCATTTTTATTTAGTGATTTTAAAAATAATATTAGACATATTTATTTAAAATAAATAAATCATAAACTTATAAAATGGCCAGACATTTGTTTCATTTAAATTTAAATTAACTTTTTATAAATAATATTATTTAATAAATATTCTAGCAAACTACATGAATTCAAACTAATTACACTAAATGCAAATGTAAACATGCAAGCATTTACACACCCACCCATGATATAAAAATATGAATAATGTTTGTACTACAAATAAATAAAAATGTAGTGTGAAATATAATCGATTAACTTTGAAATATTTTAGTGTTGTATATCAACACATTGGCTACCTGAAGGATCACTTGTGATACTCAATAAAATATATCACTATGACATAAGGATCCCATATGGTTCTGAGAAGATATATGAATAATGAATGTTTTATATGGACCTGATATATAAACGAAGGAAAAAGATATGTAGAACTAATATGGTTGCATAATAAATTCTAAAGAACTTCATTTTAATCTAATTTGAACTGTCTTTTTATCTGAATGTGATGTTTTGAATTAATTAATATCATATGGTGTAACAACATGGAAATTTGAATTTATTAGTGGAAATTGGTGTTTTTTTAGCATATTGGAACATATTGGTATGTAAGATATAAGTTTAAATTATACTTCATTAATAATATGTTATATTAAAATGTATTGTTTCGCGATCATATTTATAATATGTCATGGAAAAAATGATAATTTATGGTAAAGCCTTGCAACGTTGATAACTGTAGACACTAATGTTTATGGCTTCTATGCCGTCATCAGAACAATATAATCCATGTTAAAGGATGGGCATAACTGATGATGAGCATAAATTCAATAATAAGAAACAGTTTTAATTCATAGTCCCAATACCATACTTTCAAATGATGTTTAACAAAAACCTGCTATTTGGTAAAATATCCAATACAAAAAAATGATATCTTTGTAGTAATGCTGGAAAAATGTTATCCATCAATGAAAAACTATTGCTTCCCTAAATTCTCTGATAAAAGATTATCTCTTAAGCATTAATAAAAAAATCATTGGTATCAATGTGCATGACAAGGTTTAAGACTATCAACCTTTCATTGAGATAATAAACAATTCAACAATAAACAATATATTACAGATTACAGCATATTCAATACCTGCACTTTTCTTTTGCTTATTGTGAAATCCTTACACAAAACTTGTATTAATCCATGGTTGAAATATTTATTTTCTGAAAAGTGTGTATCACTAAAAACTGCAAAATCGATTTTCATTATTAATATTTCTTTAGCCATCAGTGAGGTTCTCCATTGTAGTCTTAAAACGTTGTATCAAAAAAAGCAGACACCTTCCATGAACCTATGTTTAGGAAATACTGAATTATATTCATGTTTAGTACATCACTAGTATTTGCTTTACCAAATTTTTAATATAATTACATATATCGTTGGTATTTATGTCATTGTAATAGGTATAATCTACAAGGCATGCCAATCTACCCTGAGTTTATAATATAGAACATTGAATAAGCCCTGCTATTTTTAGATCGGCAGGGATAATCTCTATATAAAGCCACTATAACATATTCTTTACATGACAAAATGTGTCTCAGTCTCATCCAATTCAATGGTAACTCCTTTGTTATTGCAATTCGTCATGCAAATGGCACACATAACAACTGACAGAATGGTAAATCTGTATACATTGTATTCATTGCATTCTTAATATCCAGCTGCTTGTGCTTGAATATAAAAACGGTGTCACCCAAGTGCACAATCCCCCATATAAAGGGATGTCCAATGCTATAAACGCTTACAATGACTGGCTAATACCATATTGAATTACTTGAAGAACAAAAGGAAGACAAGACAACTGTAATAATAAACAGTATATAATGTTGTCTTTCCTAGCAAAAAATGTGATTTTGAGGAACTGTTTATTTGGTGCAGTTTCTCAGTAGAGTGAATACAGAACTTGATATTACTTTGCATTATCGTCATAAAATCCATCTTCGTTTTACTTTATTTTTGCTGCTGATGATATATAATAAACATAATTTTAAAATCTAACGAATTACTTTTATTCACTGGTGTCAGAAATTAATTGGGCTATCTCTCATTTGTTGAATTATATTTTAGTTAATTAAATAATAATATATTATTTTGAATTAAGTAATGTATTTATAAAGATTTTCCGAACTTTGTATTTTGTCAGAATATTTATGATGGTGGTATTTTAGATATGATAAGATGCTGATCTATTTTCATCATCTATAATTAAATGATGAATGTCTTGAAAAATTAAAACTAATTGAACTTTTTAAATCAAATAACATTTAATGATAGATTATGAAAATATTCCGACATGTCATCACATTATCTGAACTTCGTTTTTATTAAAAAAATAATAAGAGAGATTTTCACTTGCTATTCATAATAAAAATAAATGTTACCTGGCTCGTCTGTCAGATGGGTGGTTTCTGAAATATAGAGTTATTACAGAAAATATAACAGTTATGAATGTAAATTGATAATAATAGTATTATGATAGCAATTATATATATATATATATATATATATATATATATGTATATTCCTAATGTCCACTCTATACGTTCTTTATTCCTGTCTTTCACTGACGATAGCAAATAGCTTGAAATCATGATCTGAAAGTGGAATTATAGTTAGAGATAGTGAATACTAACTACTCTGACGTTTATGTAAACAAAACATACGCTTGATGGGCGTTTTTGGTAGAACGCCATCTGTGGACATAAATACAAGCGTTAGCAAGTTTTTTTTAACTTGCATTTTTGTTTATCATAAATGTACCTTTGAGGTCTTTCTTGCAATGATATAGATTGCAGAGGCTTCTACTATGTGGTGATGCTGAACTGAGATCAGACCCATATAGCTATCTGGTTTGCTATGCTGAGTTTGAAGACATTACGTGTCTAAAAAATTCACGCTTGCAAGCTGAATAGAAATTGTTTCATAAACGCTCAGAGTTTGTATTTAGATCTAGTTTCTTTATTCCTGTCTTTCACTGACGATAGCAAATAGCTTGAAATCATGATCTAAAAGTGGAGTTATAGTTAGAGATAGTGAATACTAACTACTCTGACGTTTATGTAAACAAAACATACGCTTGATGGGCGTTTTTGGTAGAACGCCATCTGTGGACATAAATACAAGCGTTAGCAAGTTTTTTAACTTGCATTTTTGTTTATCATAAATGTACCTTTGAGGTCTTTCTTGCAATGATATAGATTGCAGAGGCTTCTACTATGTGGTGATGCTGAACTGAGATCAGACCCATATAGCTATCTGGTTTGCTATGCTGAGTTTGAAGACATTACGTGTCTAAAAAATTCACGCTTGCAAGCTGAATAGAAATTGTTTCATAAACGCTCAGAGTTTGTATTTAGATCTAGTTTCTTTATTCCTGTCTTTCACTGACGATAGCAAATAGCTTGAAATCATGATCTGAAAGTGGAATTATAGTTAGAGATAGTGAATACTAACTACTCTGATGTTTATGTAAACAAAACATACGCTTGATGGGCGTTTTTGGTAGAACGCCATCTGTGGACATAAATACAAGCGTTAGCAAGTTTTTTAACTTGCATTTTTGTTTATCATAAATGTACCTTTGAGGTCTTTCTTGCAATGATATAGATTGCAGAGGCTTCTACTATGTGGTGATGCTGAACTGAGATCAGACCCATATAGCTATCTGGTTTGCTATGCTGAGTTTGAAGACATTACGTGTCTAAAAAATTCACGCTTGCAAGCTGAATAGAAATTGTTTCATAAACGCTCAGAGTTTGTATTTAGATCTAGTTTCTTTATTCCTGTCTTTCACTGACGATAGCAAATAGCTTGAAATCATGATGTGAAAGTGGAATTATAGTTAGAGATAGTGAATACTAACTACTCTGACGTTTATGTAAACAAAACATACGCTTGATGGGCGTTTTTGGTAGAACGCCATCTGTGGATATATATATATATATATATATATTGTGCCAGATGGTTCTGCCGAATGAAGTATACTTACACATATATATGTTTTGCTGGTTTCAAACTCCTTCATAATTCATTTATAATCTTATAAATGTTACGTGAACGAACCGGCATGTTCAAACAAAATCAGAGATATTATTGATAGCTTTAACTATCAACAATGGCCCACCTCGGCTGCTAGATTCAAACCCCCACTACCCAAACACTTTATTTGTTTTGGAGTAAACTCTGGTCACCTGCTATCTATTCAGAAGAATAAACAATGTATTTGGTCAGTAGGCTATTAATCCAGTGCTCAAAACGATCCCATAAACTGGCCCAGTCTAATTTTAATCAGTAATAAAATTAGAAAAAGAATAGATAAAAGAATTGACCAACGAATAAAGTTTAATTTTAAAGACAATTTATTAACTAACATTTACTAATTATAAGCATTTTTATAAATCCATAAATAACACACACATTTTAAGTTAACATACTACGATATATTTTATGAAAGAGCAAATATAATCTTTGACATTTAAATTATCTAACATTCACAATCACGCACATCCATAGTTCATTTTATGCATGCTTATAAAGTTCAATTTACTTGTCTCTGTAGAATTTATGAATTACAGTGGTGGCTAATACATATAAATGAAAATAATAAAATGTTTTACTTAGGATTTTTGGAACGTGGATATTGCTTGTTGTTAGCTGCTTCTGACAGAGTATATCTAATGAAGGATATCTAACCGGTTAGATTTGACGTATCTTGAGATTTGATGCTAATCCATTGGTTTTATTCTTGGAGACAGTTGAACATTGACGGAGGATTTCTGTGCTGTTATTTAGACATTATTTCATGGGCAGGTTTTGCTGATCATGTTGGACTAAGGGCTGAAATAAGAGCTCATATTCCCTAAAGCTTCTCAGCACCACATTTCTGTTTCTGAATGCACAATATGAATTGCACTGTTATCTCTGGTGAAACTAGACTGACACTAGACAAACTGAAAACTAGGCTGAAACTGCACATCCAATAAAAATCTAACTATGTATGTATGCGAATTGTTTTTGTTTTAATATCCTCCGGCAATAGGGTGTTGTCAAAATTCTTTCAGTAACTAATCCTATGACAACGTGTTTTTGAAGATTGTTTAATTAGTTGTAGCTATTTCAAAACGTGTTGTTTTTGTATCTTTAATTAGTAGCCCACTTCTGTGTTTTAAATACATTTCATTTCAATATTTATTTTCATGCATTTTTCAATATGATTTTAACACGCATTTATTATATATTTTATTAACAAGCTTACATTTATTTTTATTTACCATCGCACATATATACGCATTTATTCTAATAACTGGAATGAAAATAGATGTATATTTTAACTTTTAATTTATAATAATAACACTTTTTAACTTTTATGAACTCCTAGTCTTATCTTTTCTAACCAAAACTCTCCCTCCCTCCTTTTAATTAATCATTTTCTAACTTTTATTTCAAACTCTTTTACGAAAATAAACTGTAATAAACTTTTCAACATTTAAATACGTTTTTCTTTTACGAAAGGTTATTTTAATAATTTTTTTTTAGATAAATTAGTATGTTCCAATTTCAATATTGGTACATTGCACCCCCCTTCATTTGAGAGTAAAATGTGTCATTTTTGACCATTTTATCTCTGAGACTTTCATTCTTAATTCTAATTATTATTATTTTTCTAAGTTTGCTTTTTTTATATATCTTTCATTTTTACATACTAAGGGCAATCTTCAATTATGCTTAACTTCTTTCTATGCCGAAAACATTGCTTACTATTTTCAGAGTCCTGGATTGTGACCACCAGACAAACTAATTTTGTGACACAGGGATCTTTTGGAAATGAGGCGGAGGCAGATTTGCTGACTTATACTAACTTATACACTATTAAAAACGAGCCGATTCTCTTGATTGGACTTTGACTGAGAAAAAGTTCACTGTGAATGGCAGAAATTATCAACTGTCCATTTCCGACTTACACTTTTGAAAATGAGATGTGAGACATGGGGATTTTCCCCTGAAGAAGTGACTTGTGGCTCATGCTGGATTTGCCCAGTGCACATTTTAGAAGAAGAATGATCCCTGCCAATCCATTACAGGTACTAAAATTTATCCAGTCAACAGCTTTAAACTTAACCTTATCTAAAACTTATTTCAATACTAACCTCATTCCCTTTAGATTCAAACGCTTATGCTCTCTTAATATAACTTAGATTGTTTATATTATTAACCCTACAATATTATTTTTAAGTACACATGAACATTACTTGAACATATTTATTTATATTACAATATTATTTATAACCATTACAAACATTATTTAAAATACAGTATCTATGTACACTAGTCTTATAATATTATTTTTAAACTATCACGGACATCAGTTTGCATATTTATTTATATTACGATATATATATTTTTTAACTATTACTTTAACTTCCTTAATTAATGTGCGTTTATTCTGAAAACAATTTTATTTTATTGTGCGCATACTCAGAGAAAAAAAAATTACTTTCTTATGATTCATTATTATACAAATATCTATTTAATTAACGCATAAACCGCCTCTATGAGGCATCTCATGGACATCTGACGTCACTCTAACTCTGCTAGTTCTTATGCTAAAATATTCGTTTGACAGGTATTGATTAGGTTTTTAAAAGTTCTGTAAGATGGTGCCCTCTTCCGAATTATTTTACAAGTAAAAATAAAAAAAATGCATTTAAAACTAAATAAAGAAAGAACATTGTCAGTGATTGGTTGTCAGCCAGCTCTCAGCTGAAAAAGACATTCTGATTGGCTGGAAAGAACAAAGAAACCGCCTGATCAAAGAAACTAAAGGGAAAAACACTGAGATTTTCATTTCGAATGCAATTTAAGTATTAAAAAAATATAATTTGAGAAATTAAACTAGTTTTTTAAAAAATATACCAAAAAAAAAAAAAAAATATTTTCGAAAAATATTGAAGATTTTAGTAAAAATATTTAAGATTTAGCAAAAAGAAATCTTTACTTTTTGATAACGTAAAATTGAAAAAAAGTGTTTGCATCAGCACTTTTTTGTTTAGACATTAGCTTTATATTTGCTGAAATTGAATATATTTTATAATAAATAAATAGCAATTTATTTTTGAAAGAACTTTCGTTCTCTTTCATAACCTGAAAAATTAGTAATATATTTTTTATAAACGTATCTGGGTTGAATTTAATATTATAGGCGAATATGTTTTAACAATAGGCTTTGTCTTCAGTTTGTGAGTTGGCCAATTAAAAGATTTGATTTTTACCTCCATCCAACCAATAATATAATTAGTGGTTTAAGGGTTAACTTGATTTTATTCTAAAATTCTGTTATCTTTTTCATTTATTTAATCCTACAGACTTTAATTTTAAAACATTAATTTGACCTATTTATTTACAAACATTTTTCTTTATTAATCTGTGCATGGAGAGGGAAAAAATCTTTTATTTCTACGAAGCCCCCATTATTATTATTACTTTCAAACATTTAATTTATTATTATTCAGTTATTTTTAACTTTATTATCTTAGTATTAACTAGAAGTTTCAGATTTAAACTTCTCAGATTTATTTACGTTAGAATAATCATATTCATGCTCATTGTACATTTCCGGTCCTTTTTGTTTATTTCCTTTATATTCCATCTATTTACTAACTTTTAAACTATGTCAGGTGGTTCCTTCTTTCTTCCTACTAACTCACTAACATAAATTATACTCCATATTCTCACTTCTATTTCTCGATTGAAATTTATTGCTTTATCTCTTTCTTGCTATGTTCTATTTTCTGCCTTGTAAATCAGAAAACCTTTAAGTTTCACAGACTTCTGTATTACTTCATTATTAGAATATTTTTTCTATGCTTTCTTTTTGTTTTAAGTCTCCATCTAAAACGAATACAAATGTTTATTTTCACCTTTTTATTTTTATTTTCTATCTTGATTTATTTTATTTCCAAACTACTATGCTTAATGCTATCTTCTGCCTTTTGATCTACATAGGTTTCTACTTTATTGGTCGCAATGCTATTTGATTCTAATTCAATTTCTATCTCTTTTATCACCTCAACTTCCTGACTTTCTTTAACTAAATTTACCTCTATGATATCTTGGCTTTTCTCTACCTTTGCTCTAATTTCACATCTTATTTCTCTTACTTCTGCTCTGAGTTCTTTAATTTCTGTTTTAAGTTCTAGCTGACCTTGTTTGATTTCTCATATTTCTGCTTTGAATTCAGTTTTGAGTTCTTGCATCATATTCATCATCATTTTCATCATCATTTGTGTCTCAGATACTTCTTCTTTCTCTTTTTCCTCTAACTGTGGATTTTTAAAATATATTGGGTATTCTACCAGCTCCATGTCTTTATTCGTAGTTATGCTATTAAATTATTCTTTTGCATTAACAAATCAAAAATTATTATTAATTATTTTTTTTACTAAAATGGAAATATATGCTAACTCCATCCCTTTTGTCCATTTTCTATAACCGATCCTAACACTTTAGCTCTGCCCAAAACACCCACCTGTCGCTGATTTAACACAATCATTTATTTTAACTAATATAAATAGCATAAATCTCTTTTCATTTAAAGGGAAAAAAACTCTTTCGGTCAATTCTTTTTTTTATTTTTAAATTAATGCCACTTTACATACGTAATTTAGATTTTTATCTTTAAACAAGAAACAAATTATTTAATTAACTGTCATTTTTGACAGGTTTGACCCATGTTGGTGCATTATTTGTGCCGGATGGTTCCGCCAAATGAAGTATACTTACACATATATATGTTTTGCTGGTTTCAAACTCCTTATAATCTTATAAATGTTACATGAACAAACCGGAACATTTTGAGCAAAATGGGAGATATTATTGATAGCTTTAACTATCAACAATGGCCCACCTCGGCTGCTAGAATCAAACCCCCACTACCCAAACACTTTATTTGTTTCAGAGTAAACTCTGGGTGCCAGCTATCTATTCAGAAAAATAAACAATGTATTTGGTCAGTAGGCTCATAATGCAGCACCCGAAACGATCCCATAAACTAGCCCAGTATAATTTTAATCAGTAATAAAATATAGGAAAAAGAATAGATAAAAAGAATTGACCGACGAATAAAGTTTAATTTTAAAGACAATTTATTAACTAACATTTACTAATTATAAACATTTTTATAAATCTATAAATAACACACACATTTTAAGTTAACATACTATGACATATTTTATGAAAGAGCAAAAATAATCTTTGACATTTAAATTATCTAACATTCACATCAATAGTTCATTTTATGCATGCTTATAAAGTTCAATTTACTTGTCTCTGTAGGATTTATGAATTACAGCGGTGGCTACTACATATAAATGAGAATAATAAAATGTTATACCTAGGATTTTTGGAACGTTGATATTGCTTGTTGTTAGCTGCTTCTGACGGAGTATATCTAATAAAAGATATCTAACTGGTTAGATTTGATGTTTCTTGAGATTTGATGCTAATCCATTAGTTTTATTCTTGGAGACAGTTGAACATTGATGGAGGATTTCTGAGCTGTTAAGTAGACATTATTTCACAGGCAGGTCTTGCTGATCTTGTTGAACTAAGGGTTTGAAATAAGAGTGCATATTCCCTAAAGCTTCTCAGCACCACATTTCTGTTTCTGGATACACAATATGAATTCCATTGTTATCTCTGGTGAAACAAGACTGACCTAGACAAACTGAAAACTAGGCTGAAACTGCATGTCTGATAAAAATCTAGCTAGAATTGTTTTTGTTTTAATATCCTCTGGCAATAAGGTGTTGTCGAATTTCCTTTAGTAACTAATCCTATGACAATGTGTTTTTGAAGATTGTTTAATTAATAGTAGCCATTTCAAAACATGTTGTTTTTATATCTTTAATTAGTAGCCCACCATTGTGTTTTTAAATACATTTCCTTTCAATATATATTTTCATGCATTTTTCAATAGGATTTTAACATGCATTTATTATATATCTTATTAACAAGCTTACATTTATTTTTATTTGCCATCACACATATATACACATTTATTCTAATAACTGGAATGAAAAGAGATTTATATTTTTACTTTTAATTTATAATAATAACACTTTTTAACTTTTATGAACTCCTAGTTTCATCTTTTCTAACCAGAACTCCCCCTCCCTCCTTTTAATCAATCATTTTTTAACTTTTATTTCAAACTCTTTTACGAAAATAAACTGTAATAAACTCTTCAACATTTAAATACATTTTTCTTTTTTTTTTTACGAAAGATTATTTTAATAATTTTTTTTAAAAATAAATTAGTATGTGCCAATTTCAATATTGGTACTATATATATATATATATATATATATATATATATATATATATATATATATATATATTAAATCTAATATTTTTACGGATAAAAGATGTCATATTATTATTACTATCTGCGGGATATTCCATGTAGTGAAAAAGCTAAATGCTGATGTTTCAGTACAATATCAAGTACCTTCCTCAGAGCGTCCTCTTTCTCAAATCATAAGAATGCATGTGAGATTTAAAATTATTTTTATCGTTTTGTTTCTCCTCATATTTAAATTCTATTGGTTGAGAAGTTTTAAAATTTATTTTTTCTTCCAATAGCTTTGTCCAAATGTTCTTAATCTTCTTTAATTCACACATTTCATTTATACTCTTGGGCCTTTTAAAAATCACTATAGCTTCTCTTAGCAATCTCTAACTTTGTCTTTGTCTGAACGAGTTAGTGTGCACGCTGTAAATAATTTATCTGCTAGAATATTATCAGACTTTGAACTAAAAGTTTTAAATAAAGATTTTAATTTTGCAATAACACCAACAAAATTACCTTTTCAGGATATTATTTGCAGAGTGGAAAGTAGTTTATCAAAAATACCTTGCGGGGATGCAGATATAGTGAGGGGAAAAATATATGATATTTTAAATAAAGCCAAACCACCTAAAACTAATTTATCAATTAATGAAAGAAGAGCTTTGTTTGCATTAAAAATGACAAATCTATTACTATTCTTCTGGCAGATAAGGGTAATACTACAGTAATTTTAAATAAGGCTGATTATTTAAAAAAAAAACATGATTTATTAAATGATAATATTTATAAAAAAATTATAGAGATCCTTTGACTTATCTTGAAAAGAGAATGAAAGCATTAATTTATCCTAGTAATCTACATTTAGAAACAAAGATACAGCTTACTCCCAGGGAAAAATCTTCTTTTTATCCAAAATTATATAGTTTACCAAAAATTGACAAGCCATATATTCCACTGAGACCGATTGTAAGTGCAGGTGGTTCACCTACACAGACACTAGCTCGTTTTTGACTTCTTTTTTACAGCCGTATTTAACAACGATGTCATCATATGTTAAAGATGCTAATCATTTTCTTGAGCTTATCCAGAATATTAAATTGAATAAGAATGATATTTTGGTAAGTTTTGACATTGTTTCACTTTTTACTAGTGTACCTGTAAATGAAGCGATTCAAGTTTTAAAAAATATTCAGTTGCCTAATTTTGCTGTGGTTTTGATTGAACACTGCTTATCAAATACATTTTTTGTTTTTGATGGGCAGATGTATAAACAAACATCAGGTCTAGCTATGGGTTCACCAATTTGTGCATATGTATAAACAGACTTTTTATGGAGGATTTGGAAAATAAAATTTTGACTTTAGCAGTTAAAAAACTATCTATGTGGCTGAGGTATGTTGATGATACCTTCGTTATTTGGCCTCATGGTAAGCATGCTCTTGATGACTTTTTTAATTTTTTAAACACTTTTCACAACAATATTAAATTTACCATGGAAATAGAAAATAATAATCAATTACCTTTTTAGATCTTTTGATTGAAAGAAGGGAAGATGGTTCTTTATCCAATGGTATATACAAAAAAAACAACACATTCTGGGAGATATCTGCATTTTTCCTCTCATCACCATCCTGCACAACTATTTTCAGTGGCAAATACATTATTGGATAGAACAAAGAGACTTTCTGATGATAGCCATTTTCACTGGGACCTTTTTGCTACTAATAAAATGCTTCTTCATAATGGTTTTAATTACAACATTATTAATACGGCTTATACATATCAAAAGAAAAAAAAAATTGATACATCAAAAATTAAGGCAATTTTGCCATATATAAAAGGAGTAACTTTAGAATTGATAACATTTTAAAGAATAATAATATTCACATAATTTACACTACTTATAAAAAAATTTAGTGTAAATATTTCCACTTCCTAAAGATAAAATTGTTTTTGGAGTGTCATGGTGTATATGAAATTCCATGTAGGGTCTGTCCACATACATATATAGGACAGACTAATCTTAGAATAAATATTAGAAAGGAAGAACACATTCTGGCAGTGAGAGAAAAATCCAATTCATCAGCTATTTATTCTCATATAAAATTAACAAATCATGATATCAATTTTGAAAAAAACAAATATTTTAGCAAAAATTGAACAATATGACCAGATATTGCTAAGAAAAGCTATAGAGATTTTTAAAAGGCCCAAGAGATTAATGAAAGGTGTGAATTAAAGAAGATTAACAACATTTGGAAGAAGCTATTGGAAAAGAAAATAAATTTTAAAACTTCTCAACCAATAGAATTTAAATATGAGGAGAAAGAAAATAAAAAAAATGACTTTAAATCTCACATGCATTCTTATGATTTGAGAAAGAGGACACTCTGATGAAGGTACTTGATATTGTACTGAAACATCAGCATTTAGCTTTTTCACTACACAGAATATCCAGCAGATAGTAATAATAATATGACATATATATATATATATATATATATATATATATATATATATATATATATATATATATATAATAATATAATATATAATATAAATAATAATATAATATATTGTTGATGGGGATTTAATACATGGCCATTGCATATTCATTTTCTGATCATTTTCTTTATAACTGGAACACGAAGATCCAGATTGTTCATGTTTCAAATTAATCAGAGCTACAGAATGAAATGTACTTTTTTCATAGCAAGTTGTACAGTCCCTGTGAACTGATAATTGGGTTTATAGATCCCATGAGGAAATACATATTCGAGATGCCATTTTATTTTGGTTAATATAGTGTCATCGTATCATATACTTTGCTGTAACAGATCCCAATGCATTCCACCATTAATATTTGAATGCATGATCTAGTTGTATAATAATAATCTATATAGAGCTAATTTAGGCTAACTCTGAGGTACCTAGAGTGATTATAATTATTAATTTTCCCTCTTGTATGTTTACTGTTCCAATACCTTATAAGCATTTCATAGCATGAATTAGGCCCAATTACACCATATATTATAATGTAATAAAGTTGTTAACGGAATAAATTCTGATTTAGTTATCCAATGCATAAGATGTGGTTCTATATCTCACTCATCTAATTGTAACACCTCAGGTGAATTTCAATGCACAGAGTGATAGTTGTCTTAATAATTGATTTGTTTAATAAAATATATAACTATAATATTGTTTTACAATTTGTTTCATTCTCTTCAAATCACATTAATTTTAGTTTATTTAAGTAAGTTATATAACTATGCATTGTTACTCTGGGTGTGATTATCAAATTATTAAATATCTCATAAGACATAGAAGTGCGTGCATTTAGATAAGGATAAGGCTATAGAGTCGATTCTTTCCTGGTTCTCATGATTTACCTTTTGCTACTGCTGTCATGTGAATTAAGAAACTCTGAGTGTAGCCCAATATATATGTTATTCATAGGGTAGTAAGTCATGGAGTAATGGTGGAGGAGCTGAGATGCAACCTGATTTGATGTCTCAGCCCATCATCTAGATCAGCTTTGGGAAATTTGCCAAGACTGTATTTTCTGGTATGAGTGTAAAAATATGGCAATTACAATATAAATTTACTATTTATAGTTTATCCATGTGATGATGACCTATCACATACATTCTGCTAAAGTGCAAAAATAAACAAGAGAGAGTACATCCACAACAGTTGTTATTTGGTGGGATGTGCAGAGAAACCACTTACTGCTTTTTTGTAACAGTTCCCGGTAGAGTAGTAGCTATTTTTATGGATATGGTAAATCAAAAACATCACTGATTTATAATTTATTCAATCTGCTGGAATCATAAAAGTGATGAATTAAGGCATGTAAAATTTAAACATTTCCAAGTGAATCACGGGTACAACAACATTGATCCAGAAACTGGTGTGCATGCACAAGTGGTTGAATGACTTTAATAGCTGGCTAAATTATGAAATAAAAATAATGGGGAACTATGTGATAACATTTGGATTCCTATTTAGAAAAAAAAAGTGGCATTGAACATAACAAAAACAAATTTCATTTGTAGCGCTACTTAGGAAGCCTCTGGAGATTGTACACGGCTGACATGAATAAAACTGTTAAATATGTTTCTCATTTGTAAAAGTAACTAACACATCTTTGGAATATAATAGGACTTCCACTCAATTTTAGTAAATGTATCTAATACATCTCTGTTTGATCGTAATCTATCCACATACCTTTTGTTAATGTAACTAAAACATCTTCTATGAAGTAAATAAATGAAATTAAAATTGTCAATTAAATTTATCATTCCTTTTTAAAAAAAAATAAAACATAATAATTTTGTAAACATTTCTGGGGGAAGTTAAAAAGTATTGAAATAAAAAATAAATTTGTTAGTTTATTTTTATTTACTTTTTATAAATTTTGACATTAATTTTGTGTATTTGTCAAAAAATACAGTCTGCGATTTTGGTTTACCAAGGAATTTGCAAGTACCAAAAATTCAATAAAGTCAAAGTATAAATATTTTCTAAACATATATAAAATAAGTATTTAGTAATATTATAAAAAAAAACAATAAAAAGATAAATACATGTTAGACAAATTTATTATTTCATTATAGCTTAAAAATGAGTGATACTTCACTGCAAGGAAGACGCCATCTTTTTAATTTTCTCTCTATGATCAGGTTCTACCTTTTTAATTTTCATTAGTAAATGACATTTTCTTTTATTATAATGTTTTATCATAGTTCACTTCTGACATCTTGCAAATATAATAAACAATAATAGTAGATGTTAATCATGACGGACAGAAACAAATGTTTCTGAAGAAAATAATATGCCATATAAACACAATGTTATATGATGGATTATTTCTGGTTCATTGCTAGATTTGAATAGTTATTAGAAAATCTCATTTTAACCATTTTCTTTTTTCGTTCCATCTTTCTTTATTGTAGAAATGACCGTATTTTATAAAGACTATCTTCAAGTTATTCATAAAGATATTTTAAAATCTGAATTTTTTATAGGAGTTTTAGAGCACCATTCCATTTACATATTAAACCACATTTAATAAAAAATTTCACTGCATTATTTTGATTATATAAAATGAATATAAAATATTATTTTAGTTAGTATAGGAAAATGCTATTTTTGGACAGTTACCAAGATATATTTCAACTTATTTGAACAATGCTTTTACAAAGTGAAAATATATTATGCATACATAAATATACACTGCTACTACCTATTTCTCCTTCTCCTGTCTTCATAGTGAAATCTGAAATATAGATATTAAAAAAAATTATAATAAATGTTCAAATTATATATATATATATATATATATATATATATATATTTGAATATATATATATATATGACTGTATATATATATATATATATATATATTGTAACAGTCAGTTTTAAATGACTGGCACAAAGATGGCTGCAAGCATAGTTGCAGCCTGAATAAACATATCTATAAAAAAATAAATAATAAAAGGCTGGTCTGTGCAAGTATATTTTCACTTCATTTGTGTACGAAATATATTTTAAATTATAGAAGATAAATGGTGACATACATTTTAAATGTACAATCATTTACATTTAGAGTGAAATGCATATTTATTTTTCTGTTTTATTTATGTGTCATTTTTGATATGGGGGAGGCGATATAAAATTATACTGGAAAAGTTAAATGTAAACAACCCAGCAACTAAATATATTTTCTTTTTAAATTATCAAATTTTGATGTATGTTTTTATTTTTGGATTATGTGTTGAAAATAAATTTATGTACAAAAAATTTAAAAAATAATGTTAACCTTGTTACAACACGTAATCTTTATAAATTTTTTGTTTTCTTTGTTATTTATGGTTTTAATGACTGCAGGGAAGTCAGTGATTTCTCTCTTTTGTTATAGTATTTTAGAGACAATTGTAATAGCACATGGCTTGACACCTGCAGATTGAAAATTAATTAAAACATGGGATAGGAATGTGAATCACTAATGGTTTAAAAAAAATCTTAAACAGATTTAAAAAAGATAAGAACAGTTTGGATAGAACAAATGTAGTTTAATTAAACTAATTAAAAAAATCGAAAACAGCAATAGTTTGTAGTAAAGACCCGGTAATGAGGGGGATATATGTGCTGATTAGGTGATATAAGGGATGGTAAATTAATTGATTCATTCAGTTCGGCAGGTTGAATTTAGTTAAGTTGAAGGACAGTGAGTTCAACACGTGCAGTAGAAACTAAGTGACTTTTTTTTTATTGATGATTGGAGCAAGCATTCATTTATGCAGAGAATGTTTTTTTTTGTGACTTCATTTGAATTTACTGAGACATTCTATTTTTCTTTACAATTAGCAACAAAGAGTATATATTGGACAATAAAGTTTCAAAGTCATTGCAAGCTGTAATTATGCCTAATCCAGAGAAATAAAGAACTGCAAATAGAAGTCTAGAAACAAATCGGGACTGTGACCAGAAAAATTTTGCTGAAAGAAATAGATTCGACAGAAAGATATCGCAAGTTATTGAAAAAATTAATATAATAATTTCAATGAGAAATCATCTTAACATGGATCCATTTGATAATAGGAAATCAAGACTGAATAGTATTGCCCCAGTGAACAAGGAGTACAGAACCCGCTTTGGTACATTCACACTGCTCAAGACCTATGTAACCACCAAGTTATGTGACTCTCTGTTTATTCAAAAAATGTAGCTGCCTAAAAACTATTCTTCCTGCCATCCATAGAAGAGACCCCTTCAGTTGGCTGTTCAAGATGTATATATCTCCTTCAAAAGCCCTCAGCCCAGAAGAAAACAAAATCTATGGGAAGTAAAACCCTTTATAATTCTACATATAATTATTTTGTGTGTGTGTGATTTAAATAGTTTTACAATGGATTTGTTTTCATCTTTATTTTGGTAGCTATAATTAGATAGTGAAAATTTATGTAATCTTTTATATGTATTTGACCAATGATTTTTATTATTGTTATTATTTCTATACGTTTTTCAACAGATTTTATTACCAAAATCAATTTTAGTATATTATGAATGTTTTAGATTAATGATTTAAGGGAGGTAGAATACTTGTAAAGTTAGATACACACAAGTGGGAGGCATTAGCCTGTTTGCCCATTCTAGATTTATTTTATTACATAAATATCCGGTACGTGCAGGATAAATGTACAGTCAATAACTGTTCTTTCTTTAAGAATGTATCATACAAAGAAACGGGTCATTAAATCTACCTTCCCATATATTCGAAAGACTATCAAGTGCAGGCATTCATTTATAAATAACTCTATCTTTTTAATCTGCCATGTGCAGAATTCAGTGTGTTATAATTTACCGCAAATTCATTTCGATTAGTATTAATTTATTCCATCCACTACGTGCAGAATTATAATAATAATAGTAAAAAAAAAACTAAGGGAATAAATATGTCTATTAGTTCCTTGTTTGGATGATTCGCTACGGGCAGAATCGATTGAGGAACTCTCTTATTTAAATATTATAAATTGCAGTTGAATAATAACACCAAATAATACATATTTATTAAATTAAGAGAAGAGACAGAGAGTTGTTTAATGAAACACATACCTACCATGGATCACATATATATTGTAATCATGTATAGAATAATCTATCCTATAAAATTCTATAGAGTGTGCAAGCAAAGGTGAAATGCAGACCATCCTATCCCATTTGAGTAAATATTATAGATTATAAATTTGGGTTTTGATTTAATACTATAAAATTAAGGGCTAAATAAATGTGGAGTTAAAATGTTAAAATTTCAACATTGTGCTGTGTAATTAGTTAAGATTTTACCGTTTATCCTCCTTTATTAGTTAAGCAACAAACCAATTTCCTGAAATAAAGAGTAGATGAGCTAGCCTGGGATCTGTTTTTCTAGTATTGTATTAAGTAAAGCATCTATATTATTGATTTTATTAAGTCAAAAAGGGACTAACCCTTATCTAAATTATGCAGTCGTATCCCTCTGGGGAGGGAGCAATCACTTCTCAGAGGTGGCGCATAAAGGTCTTGGTGAACTGGATCTTTCAAAGGTATGAGTGTACTAATTTCCTTTTATGATGCAATTCTAGAAAATAATACATGACGGTGTCTAACTGAATACCTACAATCGTTGCTCAGTTACATAACACACATTTCATGTTCAATGGGTGTATGTGGGTGACAGGTAAATGGATCGGTACAATATATATATATATATATGATCAATAGATGGCGTCTTTACCAAAACCGCCGAAACAAGTGTAAAATATTTTTACATAAACGCAAAAGGAGTCAGAATTAACTACCTCTTTCATTTTGCTCACCTCCAGATCAGCTGATTTCAAGCTGGTTTGCTTTCGTCAGCTGATCTGGAGGTGAGCAAAATGAAAGAGGTAGTTAATTCTGACTCCTTTTGCATTTATGTAAAAATATTTTACACTTGTTTCGGCGGTTTTGGTAAAGACGCCATCTATTGATCATAAATAACAAGTGATAGCAGGTTACGTGACTAACTTGTTTTTATTTTTCATATATATATATATTGTAATGTTTATTTATATACGTTGCAAATATATTGGCATTTGGTAAAAGCTAAAAAATAAAAGTAAATTTAGATTTTTTTTTGACTAATTTTTTTTTTAAAAAAATAACGTACAATGAAAGTTAAATTGTTCTTTCATTTATTTTTAAGGAATTAGAAATAAAAGTTAGAATTGGAGAGAACAAAAGACACAAATTACCAATCTAGATAAGAGAAAGTAAAAATATTTCAACTAATTAAAGATGGCAGAATTATGCTGAAAAAAATAGAGACATTGTAACATAAATTTTGTAAAGAATATATAAGATTATCAATGGATATTTTGACAAACAAAAGATATGTGCAGAAGTCGGATAACTGGGCCTCTAGAGAGTATAAAAGGTAGAGATCAGTTTGAAGAACATCTTGGTTTAGCTGATATTCTTTTGGTTGGTTTTGGATTAAAGTATTCAGACCACTCTACGATGAAAAAGTTATTCATACGAGAGTAGACTGGAGCTTTAGCTGACATCATTACTGATGGACATCAGAGAAGCTTACACAACTAGCCTATGGAACCAGCACCAAGATCAACTAATAATCAAAGGCCGTGATCTCAATTCAACCCAAAAAAACTATGCATAGTTATCTACTACTGAATTCACAAAACTTACCGGTAAGTTATACTTCATTACTCCTGATTGTGACCAAATTAAACGTTTTCAAAAAATTTCTAAAAGTATGTTTAAACAATCCCGATAGAGACATTAATTTTCTTGTACAAGAGACATTCATTTTTTAAGGAAATTTCTAGAAGAAATTTAGTTATGAACAGTAATCGGAAAATTGTTTTTTATTAATTGATTCCCATCTGAGTGGTGTTCTCTCTAATTTACTTGATAAGTAATTTATTTTAAATATTTTTTTAGTCTATTAGAATAAAAATATTTCTAATACCAATTTTCATTTGTGCGTTATTAATAGTAGTTATTATTTTTTATTATTAAATCTATTAGTAGTTTAATAAGATTTAAAAATGTAATTTACCTTTGCCAATATGTTTGAATAAGCCCAGGAATACTAATCTTAAAATAATAATTCTCGTTACGGTATGATAGTAATACCGATTACTTTAAAAGTATTTTTTTTATATTTGCGAGATGTTATATGATGATTTCAGTGAATTCTTAGGAATTCTGGTGCCCAGACTAAATAAATTAAAAGCTGATTTCGTCAATAGCACAATTCTCAACAATTACTAGGCCAAGTTGATTAGGAAATATAGCTGTGTTTTAGGATAGAAATACAACTTTCTTCCATTTTTGACATAGCTTGATCAACTCACGCACAGTTTATATTAGCGTGTAAAGGCCTAGCAAAATGGAAAATGTTATAATGGCAACCCAACTCGGGCTTCGATTTAACAACTACAACCTGAGATAAGTTGTAATGATAAAGAATGTTACAATGATGACCCAAAGAAACTCACAGCTGGAAAATAAATAGTAATTTTTAAAAAAAAAATTATAAAAACTAACTAACTAATTAAACCCTGATTATTAAAATATAAAAAAATATTTTTTTAATATGACTTCCAGAAAGAAAAAAAATGTGTGTATATTTTTTTTGATATGTCTTCTAATAAAACACGATCGTGGCTGATGTAGACATAAGTCACAAGTATTTGACCGGGTAGGTGGTTACTGAAGAGGGGAAAAACATAGCCCCGAGTCCTAGTACTCAGTATATTAACATAAGACCACCTTTATATGCCCATCAGACTATTTCTAGCAGGAATCCCAATAAAGGGGAAGGCGGACCAAGTTGCCATGAGCCTGTAAGACTCAAAACAATGAGCAACACTCGTTAGTGCTTATAACTTGGGCTTCTTATCGTTACTATTACACTTAAGCGGAAAGGACACAGATGAATGTTGAAATATTTTCCATTCCTACCGTGTTAGACCTAAAAGTGGGCATTAAAGCCAAACTTCGCTTGTTGAATGAGTCTACGGAATATATCAGCATGCTACTGCTACAAAAAAAAACAACAACAACATGAATAGGAATTTAAAAAACTTCAGAATAAAATTAGTGTAAACCCCTATTTTATTCTCATCTCCTGGCACTCGTGGTATTGTAACATTTATTTATATACGTTACAAATATATTGGCATTTGGTAAAAGCTAAAAAATAAAAGTAAATTTAGATTTTTTTTGACTAATTTTTTTTTTAAAAAAATAACGTACAATGAAAGTTAAATTGTTCTTTCGTTTTTTTTTTATGTAATTAGAAATAAAAGTTAGAATTGGAGAGAACAAAAGACACAAATTACCAATCTAGATAAGAGAAAGTAAAAATATTTCAACTAATTAAAGATGGCAGAATTATGCTGAAAAAAATAGAGACTTTGTAACATAAATTTTGTAAAGAATATATAAGATTATCAACGGATATTTTGATAAACAAAAGTTATGTGCAGAAGTTGGAAAACTAGGCCTCTAGAGATTATAAAAGGCAGAGATCAGTTTGAAGAATGTCTTGGTTTAGCTGATATTCTTTTGGTTGGTTTTGGATTAAAGAATCCAGACCACTCTACGATGAAAAAGTTATTCATACGAGAGTAGACCGGAGCTTTAGCTGACATCATTACCGATGGACACCAGAGAAGCTTACGTGACTAGCCTATGGAACAAGCACCAAGATCAACTAATAATCAAAGGATGTGAGCTCAATTCAACCCCGAAAAACTATGCATAGTTATCTACTACTGAATTCACAAAACTTACCGGTAAGTTATACTTCATTACTCCTGATTGTGACCAAATTAAACGTTTTCAAACAATTTCTAAAAGTATGTTTAAACAATCCCGATAGAGACATTAATTTTCTTGTACAAGAGACATTCATTTTTTAAGGAAATTTCTAGAAGAAATTTAGATATGAACATTAATCAGAAAATTGTTTTTTATTAATTGATTCACGTCTGAGTGGTGTTCTCTCTAATTTACTTGATAAGTAATTTATTTCAAATATTTTTTTAGTCTATTAAAATAAAAATATTTCTAATACCAATTTTTATTTGTGCGTTATTAATAGTAGTTATTATTTTTTATTATTAAATCTATTAGTAGTTTAATAAGATTTAAAAATGTAATTTACCTTTGCCAATATGTTTGAATAAGCCCAGAAATAATAATTTTAAAAAAATAATTCTCGTTACGGTATGATAGTAATACCGATTAGTTTAAAAGTTTTTTTTTTATATTTGCGAGATGTTATATGATGATTTCAGCGAATTCTTAGGAATTCTGGTGCCCAGACTAAATAAATTAAAAGCTGATTTCGTCAACAGCACAATTCTCAACAATTACTAGGCCGAGTTGATCAGAAAATATAGCTGTGTTTTAGGATAGAAATACAACTTTCTTCTTTTTTTGACATAGCTTGATCAACTCACGCGCAGTTTATATTAGCGTGTAAAGGCCTAGCAAAATGGAAAACGTTATAATATATATATATAAAGAAAAGTAGCAATAAACACTGATAAAATTTTGGAAGATATATTTTATAATACATTAGAATAATAGTTAATAATTAAACAATTTTGAATTTAAAACACAAATATTATAAATTAAAAACTTAAAAAAAGTCTAATTAATAATTTATTAATTTTGATTTTGAAATTAAAACAAGCATGTTTTCATGTTACGGAAGATAAAATAGTCATTATAAAACTTCACTATCTATTTTGATTAGCAAATTTTTAAATTAATGTTTGTATAACATATTTTCATAAATTTCCACTAAGTGGTTTATCAAAGATTAAGTTGAATAATAATAATAATAATAATAATAATAATAATAATAATAATAATAATAATAATAATAATAATAATAATAATAATAATAATAATAATAATAATAATAATAATAATAATAATAATAATAATAATAATAATAATAATAATAATAATAATAATAATAATAATAATAATAATAATAATAATAATAATAATAATAATAATAATAATAATAATAATAATAATGATTATGATGATGATTATAATAATAATGATGATGATGATAATAATAATAATAGAAATGATGATGATGATGATGGTGGGTGGTGCAATTTATTTTTTTAATGAATATATCTAAAGCCAAAGACCAATTACAGATTGCAAATAAAGAAAGGATATATATTAAATGTTTTAGGTGAGTAATAAAAAAATAGATAATCACACATCAATGAAATCCTTTGAAAATTAATTGATATTAAGTCGAAAAAGGTTTTCAGTAACAAAATGTGAATTGTATGTACAAAGTAGAAAAACAATAATGGTGAGGGATTAAATCATTTCTACAAGTTGAAATGAAGAAATAATTATGATCATGAGTTTTACATTGACAATAATTCAAATCCAGTATTGAAATCATGGTATAAGAAATATGTATTTTTCCAGTAATGACTTTGTATATAAATTAACATATAATTAGCCTTTCTCTTGCTATAACTGATATATTAAAATCATTTTTCAATTGATAAAACTAAAACGTTTTTTGAATAACTAATTGCACTTCACTTATGTCTCTTTGTCAGTATGGATTCCATGAAACTGATTCAAATGCCTAAATAGGAAGAACTAACAATAGTAAAAGTTTATATTTGGTGGAGTATTGAAATGCACAGGTATGTTTGTAAATAGTTTCCACCATCACGAGGACCATATTTATTATTGATTCTATATGATAAAGAAAGTAACCATTACTGAAAAATATAATTCCAAGATCCTGAATATTGTAAGAAGTTTTATTTTAAAATTACTAATACAATATTCAATTGTTAGAATTTCAGACTTATTGAAATAAAACACAGAGGAATAGTTGTCGACATTGACTATCATTTTATTTTTTCACACCATTTGCAAAAACTATTTTATATATATATATATAACGATATGTGAAAATTTTACCAAATTTATTTTAAATAATAATTGAACTGCCCTCTAACTGCCAAGTTTGATAACTTTTTACAATCAATTTACATTAAAAGATACAAAGACTGATTTAAATGGGCACTCTGACTGTTATTGTTCTAGATAGCTGTACATAAAAAGATCTGAAAGATATTAAGAGGTGGCCCACTCTCTTATTGTAAAAAGTTATCAAACTTGGCAACTAGAGGGCACTTCAACTATTATTTAAAATAGATTTGGTAAAATTTTAACATGACGTTATATTTATTCGTTAATAAAATATTATTTATTATTATTATTATATATATACATTGGGAAAAACTATTAATACCATTTTGATGCAATATTTAACCATGAAAAGATTAGATCCGTCGAAATCAACATTCACTAGCATTGCACAAAAGTGAGAGTATTGTGAGAGTATTGTAGATAAGTTTTGAGGTTATTAGTATTTTAAAAATAAGGTACTCCATGATAGCAATAACATTGGAAAGATATTCGATTATTAAACTTAACAAAAGCTGCTCTTAACATATGCTACGTCAAAAAAATATTATTGATTTAGACTTTTAATGAAAACATTGTAAAATTGCTTACAAGATGACTATAATAACTTCAACGAAGTGGCTGATCTTTTTATTTTAGGTATCGAGTAATTTTGAACAAAGTATATCTCCATTACAAATAATTGTAAAATAACTTGTTATATAATTGTGGATTATCTCACTATGAATTTTTGAAAAATGAACAATAGTATATATATATATATATATATATATATATATATATATATATATATATATATATATATATTTCTAAATTTTGTACAATCTATTAAAAAATAAATTTAAATATATTTATATATTAATTTTATTAAACAATCTTTAAAATAATAAAGTAATCTATAATATTTATATTAAAATTTATGTTTAAACATTTCAATAGGGATGATAATAGTATATGTTGAAAACTGCATAATCAATACTCATTAATAAATTTAATAAATAAATTTTAAAGTTAAAAGTTTAAAAAGACAAGTTAAAATTAAATGCATATATTTATTTTATAAAATTAATATTTAATAAGTAATATAAATATTTTAATTATTAAACATAATAGAAATTAATATTTATTTTAATAATATCAATATTATTTTAAATTTTATAAATATTATTTATTTTAAAAATATTTATTTTTAAAAATAAATTTTATTTATTTTTAGATTATTACAACTTTTATTTTAAAACAATGTTAGTTAGACACATACACACATCTTGGGAGTTTTTTTAGTAAAGTTCAAAACTATTTTAAAATTTTATATAAAACTTATAAATATTATATTCTCTCAAATAAAAATAAAAAATTAATGAAAATAAATTATTTTTAAATACTGTTTAAAAACATAACAATAAAAGATTTGTTTATAAAAAAACTAAAAAGTAAAAGGAAAAAAGAAGAAAGAATATTAAAAAATTAAGGATTTAAATAAAGATAAAGATAATTTAAGAATTTAATAAGGAAAATAAAAATATAAAAAGATATTTATTTTAATTCTGCTTGTTGGAAAAAGTAAATAGGTGTTTAATTTCCAACAAGGGGAGTCTTTGGGTATAAACCAAGGCAATGTCAGAGGGGAATGAAATTTTTGAAAGGGAATAAGAAATATATTTAAAATAGTTTAAAAAATAAAATCCAAAAAATATTTCCTTTGCTCTTCCATTCTCAAACAACTCAAAGGAAATTCCAGTCGGATCAGACAAAAGAACTAGTTTTCAGATAAGACTTGAGGGCGTCACCCTGTCTTGGTTAAAAGCAAATTTGATAATTTTAAAAGCAAAGAAAGTTACGAGAACCTAGAAAAAAATTGAACGCGCCGAAAAACAAAATACTCCAAATATTTTATAAAGCAAACAAACACCACAAACTTTGCTCACTTTCCTAAAGAAAAGAAACAAAAACATAATATATTTCTTGGGTTTTTTTTTAGCTCACCGAGAAAAGCCTCTAACTTTTCTATTTAAAGAGGCCTAAAAAACATCCATTTTTCGGAATTGCCTGGGGCATGGTTTCTGCCCTTTGATGAGAAAACCTCCGGGCGCTCGAAAAGTCTTCATGAATGATTATTCAATATTTTCCCGTGAGAGGCAGAAACATATTTATTTTATTTTTTTGAGAGTAATTTATGTAGAAATTATATTTTGATGAAGGTACGATAGAGGGAGTGGAATATTTTTTTTAAAATGGACTATTTTCTGGTAAAAAGGAAAAGATTTGGGAGTTTGGAGGAAGAACAAAAGAAGAATAAGAAGAAAAGAATTATTTAAAAACTAAAAATTGAAAGGAAAATTAAAAATATTTAGACATGAGAGGAGAAACCACGGAAGACAAAAAAAACAAGTATATTCAAAGTATACTTTAACTATAATATTTGGAATCTATAAAGTACCGACATATAATAAAACAGCAAAATTTATATAAGTGTTTATTTCACCGAAGAACCCAACCCTTTCGAAACTATAAACCTAATGTGCTTAAGTATTATCTCTTGTAAGAGTAACGTTATTTTTTTTTTTTTTTCTCCTTTTAAAGTAAAGTATGTAAGTAATTGTTGTGTTTTAAAGTCAATCATATTTCCCCCTTGCCGATGAAACTTTCCGATTTATTATTTTATTATTTGAAAGAACAATTCTTTTGATTGATTGACTCTCATGGCAAGAATAGCCTAGTAAAAATGCCGAGTTAAATAGTATATTAAATAGGAGAAGAAGATTATTTTCCTGTTAGTAGATAGCTCCTAGATATATGTGTTATTGTATTGAAAGTTAGGGTATTTGGTTGATAAACCCTACACCTCCGTATATCTTGTTGGACGGTTTTTTATTCCTCAAAGATGGATTTATTTATCTATATTATTAGAAGTCATTTATAAAAGCGGGCAGAGTGAGAGAGAAGAGGAAGTCGCCATGAGGGCGGCAAAACACCTGACCCTCAGCCGATTTAACTGCAACCTTTTGGGTAAAACGGAAAAAAGGATTTGTGGCAGTGCGCATTGACACGGGGGCAAAAAAAAAAATAAAACAAACATCAACAAATACAATACATGTTTATGAAAAGATTGGGACAAAAATCTGAAAAGATAGAAAATAAAGAATCTCAACTAAAAGCTGACAACAATATTAAATTACTACCATAAGGGAAAATAATAGAAGAAAAATATCACAGAGGCTAACAAAAACTTTAAAGAGTTGAAAAGAAATTTGAAGAATAATAAATATTACAGTCATCGAAAAAAAATAAACAGGTGATAATTCCAAACTTAAATTGGAACTAAATCCAGAAGAATTTAAAATTATTCAGTCTTTATGAGATAAGCCATAAAAACTGAAGTAAAATAAAATATTAAAAGTATTAATGGAAATATGGAAATAAAAGTGTCAGTGATAAATAAATTTGATGAATATCAAGAATCATACCATTGTAATGACATTTATCATAAAAATAAATTTGAAATGGTGTGTGGGCATTCTATTCCTCAATTAATTGACAGCTATATTGATGTAATACTTCCACATCATGATAATCTTACAGAGGAAGACATCATAATGATGATGAAGTTTGGGAAATTTTAAATGAAGTAACCATGTTTAACTATTTTAAATGTAAATTAAGTTATAATTGAAGAAATGATCAGAATAAAGTGGTTAGTCCATGGATAGAAATTAAAAGCACAACACCAGATACTAAAAATCCAAAAGATACTA
Organism: Epiperipatus broadwayi; assembly: GCA_028023455.1. Taxonomy (NCBI): domain Eukaryota; kingdom Metazoa; phylum Onychophora; class Udeonychophora; order Euonychophora; family Peripatidae; genus Epiperipatus; species Epiperipatus broadwayi. The sequence goes on along the minus strand of JAQFVV010000046.1, from coordinate 7,405,812 downwards.
TGTTCCATAAACTATGTAATACCTATGAAGAAGGCTTATTCAGCTTTATTAAGTGTGCAAATATAAAAGCTTAATTTATAGCTTAGAATGAAATGGAACTATAGGATTGAGATCCAGACTATAGAAATTAAGTTGGGAGAAATGGAATAATCCCAATTCTATATATATTTTCTTCTGAATTGAATATAAAATATAATCGATTTTATAGGCAACTTTATGTTTAAATAATAAATTTATTTTCATCAAACCGATTTTCGTTCAAAATTGAACCTTGTCAAAATGTTATAATAATTTATAATGTCACGTGATTTACATATTATCTTAGCAAATAATCTAGTGGCCAATCTTAACTTTAAACTGTTTTATATTTTCGAATTTTTATTTAATGTCCATTTTCTTCCCAACTTTACTGACCGTTGTACTAAATACATATATTTCTTTTTATTTTCTTGTATATACATTGGCTCATATATTTTTCTTTATTTGAAATCTTTACAATATTTGATAACTTCAATACTTTCTTCACATTCCATAATTTGCCCTGTTTCTAAAAAATTGAAAAATGGTTCTGAGTTAATATTTTTCCTATTTCTTGCTCTGTCAATTTTTATAGCTTCTATATTTATTAATTAAGCCACCCAAAGTGCTTACATTCTTTTAGATAAAATCAACTTTTTGATTTTATCTTTATCCACGATCAACCAGAACAATTTTTTTTTTATACAAAACATTTTTCTTTAGCCATAAGTAGATTACAATTGACAAAAGGTTTTTTCTTTTTTTTTGATAAATTAATATTAATTACCAACCATCTTATTCTAATAAATATAACATTTAAATTCCAATAAGTACAAAATTCAAATTCTATTTAAATAATTTTTAGGAAAAAGAAAAAATACATTTCTATATACGTGTATCGGAACATTTACAAGTGGTAATAAACTTAAATACAAAAAAAACTGTTCCACACGTAAACAAATGTTACAAGCTTAGTTCTCCCTTTATGATATAGATTTGCTGTGCAAATAAAATTATTAACACATATACTGCATACACTTGTACTGTGGGTATAATAAGAATATAATATAGACCAAACCCATTTATTTATGTACTATATATAAGTACCTCCAAATACACATCTAAATTATAAATTTAATAGATCTGGTAAAACTACACTTTTAATATGATGCATTTTAGCTGTGCTGAATCTTCAGCAACAGCCATTTTATGCATGGCCGTTATACACGGTCTGGCACTATATATATATATATATATATATATATATATATATATATATATATATATATATAAAAAAAAAAAAAAAATATATAAAAGACCTTCCCAGTTGATACCATGAAGAAATGTGGGAGGTTCACATTGTGCCAATAGTGACCAGAGATATCTATTAAGAAAAAAATGAATTGTGATTTAACTTGGTATTTTAAATTTAGTTAAAAAATTATCAACATCTTAGTTAAGTTGACCAATCATTAAAATTTTATTTTATGTGCATCTGGTAGTGGGAGAGGAAGATTGACAATATCAGGAATTGTTAGTATGGGAGCAAAATTAGTAGGAATTTTGTCCGTAAAGCCATAACAGGTGTTTGTTCATTGGTTTTCTAATTCACTGTTTATTCCCATTTCATGATGTAATACATATATGTGTGGATGCAGGTCCATTTTACATCATCTTACACTTTATTCATATTTTTCATTATTACTCATAATATACAATTTGTAAAAGCAGTATTTACATGCCATATAAACTATTAACAACTCAGTCATTAATAAACCTCTGTATTAGTGGAAAGACAGCTATACACATATACCATTAATTAATATGATTTATTTATTTATTATTTATTAATTATTTAATACATGAAATGTTACACTTAAAATTGTAAGTTATTTGTTTATTTGATATTAGTTAGCATTTCTAAATTTAATATTTAATATTTTTTCTTTCCAATATTCCATTGCTAACATTTTTACAAGCAAGAAAATTCTTGCATATTGCTAAGGTCATTAGAACAAAAAAAGAGGTGTGGCTCAGATTTTACAGGATATTCTAAAAAAAAATTAGAGAAAAGAGAGAGAAAGACAGACTAGTTATGGAAAGTGGAATAATTTTAAAAAAAAAAATTAAGAAAATAAGTGAACTAAATATTGTGAAAATTCTCTACTATTCCTTTGTTGATAAAATTCTTTCATACTACTCAGAATTGGACTATTCACTTGGAAAGCTAAATTTTAAAAGTACCCAGCTCTGGCTTTTATCAGCTAATAATTTAAACTTACTTGTTCAAAAATGCATGGATATTATATAAAATTGTTAATTATAATTTACTATAATGTATTTATAATGAATAAATGTCGGAATTGTATAAATTACTAACAATGAAATTAACTAGAAAAGTGTGTTGAACTCTTTAATGAAACGTTTTATGGACTCTCAGTTAATAAATTTTCTGTTCTTGCTATGCAAATTAAAATAAAAATGGAAACATATGTCAATTCTAACCCTCTACATTAATAGAATAGTCATGTATACCAAATAACCTTCCCATTCACACCTATAAAAATGAGTGATAGAGTGTCTGACTTAATAATATTTACTGATTAACTATAAGTAGTGTATCGAAGCATAGATAAACAAAATGACCTTGGATTTAAATGTTGTGAAACTTTTACTGAATGCTAGCAACCTCAAATGGAATAAAGTCATAAACTTTTATGTGGATAATCTTATAGAGTCAAAGATTTAGTTTCTTATGACCAATAAAGTGATTCCAAAATATACAAAGGCTATATATAATATCTAAAAGGAAATTCTAAAAACATTGAAAATTATTGCAGTTTTTGTCAAATTTTACTTTCGTCTGCAGGAGCAATGTTTGTATGTTTTTAATGTTGATAATTCGTCATTATAATTGAGAGCTGCACGTATATTTCCATTTAAACTTTAAAGTCTGAACTAAAAAAAAAAAAACTTTTATTATTATGATTAAATGTTGACATGTATGTCTTCCTATTGCTTATAATAGACAGATAGATGTTTCTTTGCTTATTTAATTTATTATTTTTGTTATTTATTTATATGCCTAATCTCCTCTAGAATGTCTTGGAGATCTTGGTATAAATTATACCAAATTGATAATATTTCTTTTTGTATTATGTTTAAAGAAAAATGGATATTCTCATGCTCATATTATTAGTTCAAAGTAAATACTTTAATATTATGGATTAGTTAATAATAATAGATAGATGCATGGAGATATTTATGCCAGTATGCAGAATAGTTAAACTTACTTGACAGTATGGAATTCAAGTTGAAATTTAATATTCAGAATTCCCACAAGTAATAGATTCATTTAAATTTAATTATTGTAATATGATATTTTATTGTTTCATATAATTTAGAAATCATTTTATATATGATCATATATTCACGTGTGTGTGCATTGTCGTAAACTATTTTACTAAATTTGTATTTTATTTTTCTATTGGTTTTCCTTTGGTCCCATATGTTAAAGAAACATGAAGATTTAAGAGTTTGCATACTTATAGATTTGTTTATATATGAAATGTGTTGAGTACATTTGGATGAAGAAGCGATCGAAGGGATGATTTTTTGCTATGTGGATTGAGTAATACTCTCTTTGATTACTTACTTGCTAAACCATGGGTGGTAGTGTATTTTTTGTGTAATAGCATATGATGAGATAGTTGTATTACTTAAATGAAGTGGCAAATGCCTTTTTTCTTGATGATAAGTCAGCTGAGTTTCAAAACATTTACATCCTAATAGTTGGTATATATTTATTGAAGAATTAAGTTTGAATTTGGAGATTTTGGTAAACCCTCATATGCGTATATGTGAATGTTTATTTATTGATATTTCGCTCTCCTTCTTCATTCAGGTGTAATTATTGGCAGATAATATATGTTGGTTATATCAAATAAATGTTTTATGGATTTCTATAATATGCTTGAAATAATATTATTATGTTAAAAATTAGCTTATTGCACCATCCATATTCCAATAGATATGTAATTAATATATGCTTTATATTTGTGATCTTATAAATGTCCACACATTCAGAAATAGGAATAAATTATAGATATAAAAAAACCATCACTGGAATTGTGACTTCTGAGTAACTTGTCAGATCATAGTTCATATTATCCTTATTTCATTATTATTAGTATTAATTCCTCCTCCGGATATGAGTATAATAGTGTATTACAGAAGTTTATTTAATTTAAAGCTAATTTAATAAAGTTATTATTAAATTTCATATAACAGATATAGATTTGTAGGCATATGAAAATTTTACTTTATCTAATACAAAAAGTAATAAAACTGTCATTGGATTTATATAGCAAATATTAACCTACAGATATCCAGAAATAATTTTATAGCATTAGTTGACTCTTTGGTAATGTTTGTCTTAGCAAACTAAGAGCACAAGTCAGAATAGACATTTTAACATTGGAATGTAAATGTATAATTTTTTTTATTGTTTATTGTCGGTAAATGAGCAAATAGAGTGATAAATGTAATTATGATAATAAAGTGTCTTCAAATATTAAGTGTACAAAATTATATAATTTAATCAAATCTGTGTTTAATGTAAAGGTAATTTTAAAATCATCATCAATGTGTTGTAAAATAATGTTTTCTTGTAATAAATGTTTTGTTGAAATAAGAGTCCCTCTGAATTGTTTTATCATATACGTTTAATTGATTATTTCCACACACACATATGTTCAACATAATAGAACTATAATATTTAATAATTTGCTAGCATATGCCATTTATTTAAATAATACCAAATTAATAGATCCTAACATTGTAATGCCAAAATATGATTTTACCTTGCTTAGAATAGATAATGATGTGAGATAAAAATGTACCTGATTCTTATCATTGTGTATACTTTATTTATTGTACCAATTATAAATTTCACAATAGCCATTATTACTTAATAGTCATATTGTATTAGGATTGATTTGTTATTCATAGAGTAGAGCCCTGAGATTAGTTCATAATTTAAGAAACACTGATATAGCTGTTCAATCTAAATTAAATGCTAGTAGATTGAGTATTATTGCAGTGATCCCAAGCATTACAGATGAGTGGCATGACTGGTCTTGCATGTACTTGGATGGTGAGAGAACTGAATATATCAGGATTTAAGTTAATTCACAAATTACTTTATATTGATAATTTAGTAGATGCTTATAATAAAATTAAATCAACATTATATGATTGTTTATAAATGCTTCTCTCATTCCCATTTGCATTTTAGATGACCATGATACTCTATAACCTCCAACTGAGCTAAGCTATAGAGTCGTAGTATCATAAGAGTTTTATCAATAAGTAGAGATGCAATTTAAATTATAAAGTTATTCTATCTTGCATAGGATTGGTGCCTGGACATTTATTTGTGCATAAAGTGATATAGGTGAAGAGAGAAGAGGTTACAGGGTAGTTGAATGGCACCAAACATGGGTCTTGATTAGTTGATGGTTGGTTCATGATAGAATTGATTTTGACATGCATTGTATTGGAGTTGTTGGATTGATGATTAGTTGATTGCAATAGTAGTTTGGATCCCCAGTAAATTAAGCTTGATTGATGATTAGTGATCATGTAGATTAGGTTTTAGAACAAACAACAGTGGAGAAAGTTGATTGGTTAGTGTGAAATCTATAAGTGATTGTAGCTATCTAGTTGCAGAGATGGCAATACTTGTTTAGGCATTGTCTTTATTTGAAACCTTATGAATAAAATTGTCATAATGTTGTAGATGCTGGTTATAATATTTGAATGCACCCAGCATACCATAAAGAAAAATAAACATATTTGAATGATTTTATCTCTATTAATATTTTGAATTGATGTGTTTTATAATACCACCATAATAAATCATGCAAAATCTACTTGATAGTCCCAGATATGTTTGGATCAGTGTTGTCTGATTAACAATTCAATATTTTTTCTGTGTGTGTGGAAATAGAATGCTATATGGGGGGATAAAATTGAACAGATTGTAGAAGTTATGTGTAGTTTTGAATGACAGTGGTGAGTTTGGATTGTTGGTTTAGTGGAAATGGGTCTGGTGCACTCTATTTTCTTTGAGTAGTATACTGCTCAATTTTAAAGGACTGTATATAATGGAATAATTTAATTTATATGATAGTTTGGGTTAGTCCCAAGAGATACCATCCCCAGACATGGTTGCATTATCCCCTGATCTTGAATCAGGAAATGAAACCATGGATTTGTTTTATGGAGAGTCTAACAGGATGAGAGGTACTCTCCCTAAAGTCACAGACAATGACATGCCAATGTGGGCCAAATCACTTTTTGCAAAACTAGAGAAGAGGACAGAAGAACTAAAATCAGATCAAGAAAGGTCAGAAGAAACATTGGATGAGAGATTGGCAAAACTAAAGTCAGAAATGATATCAGGTCCAGCAGAACTAAAGTAAAAAATAATAGAACTAAAATCAGGTCAAGAAAAGTCAGAGGAAATATCTGAGGAGAGAATGGCAGAATTAAAGTTAGAAATAAAAGAAAGAAAATTGAATCAAGATAAGTCATAGGAGAGGATGGCTGAAATAAAATCAGTATTAGAAATGAAGTCAGAAATGACAGAAATAAAAGCTAGTACAGTAAGGCAGAGGCAGGTTTTGGAGGAGAAAATTGAAAGTCAAGTATTAGAGGTGAAAGAGGTCAAAGACACTATTAGAGATCAAATATGTAAGTTAGAAGCTGTAGAGGCAAGTGTCTATACTCAATTACAAAAAATTAAATCAGATAGTAATAGTTCTGTGTTACAACTTCAAGAGAAGATTAAAGAAAATTTTGGCAAACAGAAAGCATGATGAGAGATAAGAGACGCGAGTGTCAGATGTTACATGGTCAGTATAGTAATAAATATAAGTCAGAAATCCAACAGAAATTTGAATGGTTTGAAGAAAAATTTGGGTTTGTAAGGCAGGTTGTAAAAAAGTATCAAAACAAAGTTGTTGACAATATTGAAAACCCAAGGCCAATATGGTACTGATCAAAACATAAATGATCAGGTAATTCAGATTGTTAAGAGAATAGATAATTTGACAATAGGAGAATGAGCTAAAGCCAGGTGAGATGGATGAAATATGTCAGAGTATATAAAAAGAAGTAGACAATGTTCAACCAGTGTCAGAAGTGAGGTTAGAAGTGCAGGAGAATATTGTCAAGTACCTGACCTTGAAATGGTGGAAATAAATATTGATAATCAGATTGTTAAACCAGTTTGTAAGAATATTACTTTAACCAATGAAGAATTGGAAGCATATGAAAAACTCAAAGAAATAGTGGACCAAGAACCAGAATTAGACAGAAATAAGACTGTAGATATGCTCCGAAATTTCGAGTAAAATGTTGATGGAAATAAATGGATTAGTGAATTTGTAGATATAGGAGTAATTTCTTTAGGCATGAAGTGTCCAAAAATTTTGAAGAACAAATTATTAAAAGTTAATGATATTTTAAGCAGTAAATTCAAAAATAAAAGTAGATGCATCATTTCTGAATGTTTTTAATTACTTAAATAGTAACATGAAGATGAATATTCACAGAAAAGTATTGCATGAAGGTATTATACATATAATATCTAGTGTAGAGCATATGCTAAAATGTGTTATTCATGCTAGAAAAGTTGGTAAGCTGAAGGTCAAATGTAAAATTAAGATTTATAAAGAAATTTGGTGTAAATTTTTTCAAGAAAGCTTTTAGTCCAGATAGAGAATTATGAAAGGCTAAGATTAAACGTACAAGAGCCAAAAGAGACTTAGTTAATGTGGATCATCTTAAGAAAGTTAAGAATAAAATAAAAAATAGTGAAAAGGCTAGAGTTAAATCCAAGAAGGTGAAAAAGAAATCTCTTAGAGAGAAAGTTATCAGAAGAAAAGAAATAAAGAATACAAACACAAAATTTAAAAGATACTTATAATGCTTGCAGTTTAATTCCATACCCTTCAAAAACACAATAATTAATGGTAGATTGATGAAAGTAAATGTTTGTTCGACAAGCATGTTTTTCCAATTGTAAACTAATCTTAGTGTGAAATATGATCTGCTAATAATATTTGTTGCTGTTTGTCCAAGTCATTTTTTTCATAACAAAGGGGGAATGTGACCTTACTGTTTGGCAGAATGAAGAAATATAGGAGGTTCTATTTGGGCCAATAGTGACAAGAGATAAATATTAAGAAAAAAATGAATTGTGATTTAACTTAGTATTTTAAATTTAATTAAAAAATTATCAAGACCTTAGTTAAGGTGTACCAGTCATTAAAATTTTATTTTATGTGTATCTGGTAGTGAGAGAGAAAGATGGACAATATCAGGAATTGTTAATATGAGAGCTAAATTTATAGGAATGTTTATGTGTAAGACCATAACAGGAATTAGTTCATTTGTTTTCTAATTCTCTGTCTATTCCCATTCCAAGATCTAATTTATATGTGTGAGTGCATGTCCATTTTACATCATCTCACACTTCATTCACATTTTTTCATTATTACTTATAATATCCAATGTGTAATAGCAGTATCTATATACCATAGAAACTGTTAACAACTCAGTCATTAATAGAACTCTGTATTAGTGAAAAGACAGCTATACACAAATACCATTAATTAATATGATTTTTATTTATTATTTATTAATTATTTAATACATGAAATCTTACATTTAAAATTGTAAAAGTTATTTGTTTATTTGGTTGTTTTCTCATCCTTGGTGTTCACCTTAAGATGTCACTACTTCTAGGTAAATTCCTAGAAATATACTATTTCACCAGCATTCACCCAACCAAAGATAATTTTTTCTACATTATAAACACAGAAAAGTCCTCATGTTATGTTGGATGGAGGAGACAGCGATAGAAGCCAACACAAAGAGACTTTTTTCTATGATAAAACACAGAAAGAGTTCCCAATGGCTGTCAGTTATGGCTTTTTTTTCTATGCTAAAAGCAAAGAGAAAGAAATAGCCTTGATTGGCTGCTGTAGTAGTCGATTTTGTTCATCATTTTTTCGTAATAGTAGAATATCTATTTTTTCTGTAGTTTTGGGTGAGAGTGTGTGTATTTGAAACAGTCATAGTTTTTTTTAAATTTGATAAGATGTCTATTTTTTTAATATGTTGTAACTTACTTTACTGTTGTAAGTTTAGTAATAATGTCCTGAAGATTCCATTACGAAGGGGTAACCCTCAAAAATTGCTTTTAAGGGTGTAAAAGAGAAAAAAATAAAGGATCACGCAAAAAGTACCGTTTTCACGAGAATTCATCCATGACCAGTTACTTTTGCTATATATATATATATATATATATATATATATATATACACATACAAACAAAAACAACCGACTGTCTAATTATTAGGAATTACTAGTCCGAAAAATAAAATTAGTTGGGTATTATTTTTTTGGTTTTGTTACATTTACTATTTCAAAATAAGATTAGTTTTTATATCTACACACTAGTAAAAACAACCCAGTTCCTGATTAATTACTGTCTTTAAAAAAAGCAAATTCAACAAGGTTTGATTTTTTTCAATGGAGTCTTTGAATTACAAGTTGTTTGTTTTTATATATACACAAGATTTATCAAAAAAGAAACCCACTTTCTAATTAATTACTGTCAAAAGAAACACAAATTAGTTGGCTATCATTTTTAAATTTAGTATTTTAATAATGGTACCCTTTTTATATAGACAGACTTAACAAAAACAACCCACTTTCTGATTCATTACTGTCCCCCCAAAAAAAAAGAAAACGGAAATTAGTCGGGTATCATTTATCAATCGAGTCTTTTAGTGACGGTCCTTACTAATAGTAGTTGGGTATCAATTCTAAATTGTAGTATATAAATTACATTACTTTTGATAGATTTAGAATTATGTCTTGCTTTTTTAATAAAATGATTGACTTACTTTTGACCAAAAATACCGTAACTTTAAAAAAAAGGACACATAAAATCCCCCCCAAAAATGACAAAAAGCCCTGTGGTTTTAAAGACACACAAAAACTCAAAAACAAGATAAGATTAATAAACATTTACTTATTACATCTTGCTTTTGAATAAAAGTATTGATTTACTCTTGCAAAAAAAAAAAAAAAGACCGTAACTTTAAAAAGACACACGTAAAGTCAAAAAAAAAATAGAAAAACAAGGTAACCTTACAGACACACACACACACAAATTCAAAAACAAGATAAGATTAATAAACATTTACAAAAATGGAAAAAAACTAACATCATATAATATTATTAGTTAGTAGAATATTTTATTACAAATTTAAGAAATCAGATATTTTTAGATCAAATCGATCATTTAGGTACGGCCCAAAATCATTATATGTATATGTTTTTGATTAGCATCAATGCCATCTTAAGACGAACACCAAGGATGAGAATACAACCATTTATTTATTATTAGTTAGCATTTGTAAATGTAATATTTAATATTTTTTTCTTTCCAATATTCTATTACTAACATTTTTACAAGCAAGAAAATTATTGCATATTGGTAAGGTCATTATAACAAAATAAGAGGTGTGGCTCAATTTTGACAGGAGATTCTAAAAAAATGAAGAAAATAGAGGAGAAAGACAGAACACTTATGGAAAGTGGAATAATTTTCTAAAAATAAAAAAAAACTAAATATTGTGAAAATATTCTACTATTCCTTTATGGATAAAATTCTCTCATACTACTCAAAATAGGACTGTTCACATGAAAGGCTAAATTTTAAAAGGTTCCCAACTCTGGCTTTTATCAGATAATAATTTAGATTTTCTTTTTTAAAAATGCATGGATATTATATAAAATTGTTAATTATAATTTACTATAATGTATTTATAATGAATAAATGATTTCAGAATTGTATAAATTACAAACAATGAAGATAACTAGAAAAGGGTGTTGAACTTTTTAATGAAACATTTTATGGACTCTCAGTTAATAAATTTTCTGTTCTTGCTATGCAAAATAAAATTAAAATGGAATAATTTGTCTATTCTAATCCTCTACATTAATAGGATAGTCATATATACCACATAACCTTACTATTCGCACCTATAGAAAATGAGTGATAGAATTTGTGAGTTAATAATATTTACTGATTAAATATAAGTAGGTATAGAAGCATGGATAAACCAAATGACCCTTGGATTTAAATGTTGTGAAACTTTTACTGAATGCTAGCAACCTCAAAAGGTATAAAGTCATAAACATTTATGTTGATATAATCTTACCAAGTCGGAGATTTTGTTTCTTATGACCAATAAAGTGATTCCAATACACACAAAGGCTGTATATAATATCTATTAGAAAATTCTAAGAACACTGGAAATTATTGCAGTTTTTGTCAAATTTTACTTTAGCCTGCAGGAGCATAGTTTGTATGTTTTTAATGTTGTTAATTTGTCGTTATCATTGTGATCTGCAGACATATTTCCATTTAAACTTTCAAGTCTGAAGTAAAAAAAAAAAAACAACTTTTATTTTAATCATTTCTTCCTATTGCTTATAATAGACAGGTAGATTTTTTATGCTTATTTAATTCATTATTATTATTATTTATTTATATGCCTAATCTCCTCTAGAACATCTCGGAGATCTTTGTGTAAATTATACCTATCAGTAATATTTCTTTTTGTATTATGTTAAAAAAATGGATATATTTATATGCCTAATCTCCTCTAGAACATCTCGGAGATCTTTGTGTAAATTATACCTATCAGTAATATTTCTTTTTGTATTATGTTAAAAAAATGGATATATTTATATGCCTAATCTCCTCTATAACATCTCGGAGATCTTTGTGTAAATTATACCTATCAGTAATATTTCTTTTTGTATTATGTTAAAAAAATGGATATTCTCATGCTCATATTATTAATTCAAATTAAATACTTTAATATTATGCATTAGTTAATAATAATAGATAGACACATGGAAATATTTGTCAGTATGCAGAATAGTTAAACTTACTTGAGAGTATTGGCTTTAAGTTGAAATTCAATATTTATAATTCTCACAAGTAATAGATTCATTTAATTTTAATTATTGTAATATATTTTATTGTTTCATATGATTTAGAAATCATTTTATATAAGATCGTATATTCGCTTGTGTATGCACTGTCGTAAACTATTTTACCAAATTTGTATTTTGTTTTTCTATCGTTTTCGGTTTGGTGCCATATGTTAAAGGAAAATGAATAATTAAGAATTTGTCTACTTAAAGATTTGTTTATATATGGAATGTGTTGAATACATATGGATGAAAATGCGATCAAATGGATCATTTTTGCTATATGGATTGAATAATACTCTCTTTGATTATTTATTTGTTAAACCGTGAGTGATAATATATTTTTTTGTCTTTAGCATATGATGGGTTAGTCATATTTCTTAAATGGAAGTGGCAAATGTACCATTTATTGATGATAAGTTGTCTGATTTCCACAAAATTTGTGTCTTAAAAGTTAGTAGATATTTATTTGAAGAATTAAGTTTGAATTTGGAGATTTTGTTTAATCCTCACGTGCGTATATGTGAATGTTTATTTATTGTTATTTCGCTCTCCTTCTTCATTCCAGCATAATTATGTTGGTTATATTAGGTAAATGTTTTATGAATTTCTATAATATCCTTGAAGTAAGATTATTAAGTTAAAGGTTAGCTTATTTCACCATCCATATTCCTATAGAGATATAATTAATAAATGCTTTGTGTTTGTGATCTTATAAACACACACACACATTAGGAAATATGATTAAATTAGAGATATAGAAAGAAACCATCACTGGAATTCTGAGTTCTGAGTAACTTGTCAGATCATAGTTCATATTATTATTATTATTATTATTATTATTATTATTATTATTATTATTATTATTATTATTATTATTATTATTATTATTATTATTATTATTATTATTATTATTATTATTATTATTATTATTATTATTATTATAATAATAATTATTATTATTATTATTATTATTATTATTATTATTATTATTATTATTATTATTATGTTTCAAAATACTTTTATTGTCTCAAGAGAATTACAAATTTTGCATTTACATAGTTTGTCTACATATAATATCCTGGATTGTCCATTATCATTTGAACACCATTAGCAAATCAATTACTTATAACAAAAGAGAAAAAATTGTTGCTAAATTGTCCTTGTTGCTAATTTGACATGCATATCCTTCAAAGTTTTTTTATAATGTTTATTTTCCTCAATTCACTATAACATACATCTAATCTTAAGTAATGGCCAGGTTGCTGCATAAATGTCAGATATGGCCAGTGTCTTATCCCTTTTCTGTATTATTTAAAGTTTATTTGAAAAAGTAGCTGGATGTCTCCTGGAATTGTTACCAATTAGGAAAGTGCATCTAGTACACCAGTATGCATATAGAACAAAGGTTGCTGCCCTGACACTTGGTGTTAATCCCTCTCTAAATGCAGAAATTAATTGATGCATTGTTACATTAGACTTCCTGTAATGACTAGTTATGAGATTTATTATCTGCCTAAGTCCCTCACAGTGATATAGCAGATGTGATATGGTTTCCTCAGCTCGATGGCATAACCCACAAAAGAGATCAATTGACATATACAGTCTTTTATGGCAAAGAAAATATGTGGTAGGTAATGCAGATAGATTAAGTTTTATTAGAAAATTGAAAAAGTTTGGTTCTAAGGCCCATCGTTTATACCTTTTAACCAGTTGTTTGTTATTAATTCCCAGTATTGGTTCTAAAGCAATTGTGTTATTATCTTCATGTATTAGTTCATAAATTTCCCAGTATTTGTATTTATTAATAAATTGCTCTGGGATTTTTGATTCTGTTTTACAAAGATATATTAATTGTACAAAATATGATAATTTTTGGTGGTGGTTTATCAGTTGGAATGACCTCTATAAGCTGCTTAATTTTTGGAAATTGTTTAACAGTATCAATTATATTGTTCCTCATTCTCTGTTTTGCAAAAATACCAATATCATGTAATCCCAAACCATATTTATTCAGTGGCTGACATAGTTTTGCCATTGATATTGCCACGACGTTCCTTGACCATAGTAGCTGATTGCAAATGGTCTTAATTTTGGAGATAAAAGCTTTTGAGAAAGAAACCACCAGCATAAAGTAAACTATCTTAGTCATCATCAAACTATTAATCAATTGAATCATAGAATATACTGACATTGTTCTGCAACTGACATCTCATTCCAGTAGTCCCTAGATGAAATGGAAATCCAAGGAATGAGCCTGGCTTTGCTTGGGAAATGGATGTACATGGCCTTCCTGTGAATATTGTCCATGCTGCTGTTTTTTTCTGGATTGAAACATAGTTTAAATTCCTTTGAGTATTCTTGTAAAATCATCTGTAGTTTTGGTATGTGCCTTTTTGATTTCAGGAAAACTGTAATATCATCCATGTATGCAATGCAGGTCAATTTTTGACCTGTTCCTGGGATCTCCATTCCCTCAAATGCCTGTTGTAATCGGACAAGAAGGAGATTTATATATAAAATAAATAAGACGGAACTAAGTGGGGACCCTTGTGAAAGTGATTTAGTTGGTGCGAAATCTGGTGAATTTCTGCCATTTAGAGTAATGTGTAGCTCACGATTAAAAAGTAAATTTTTTATAACATATATATGTGATTTTGGCATTTTAGTCTCATTCAATAATCTCAACAGTATAGATATATCAACATTGTCAAAAGCTGAAGCAATATCCAGCTGTACAACAATCGGGCCATATCTTTTCTTTTCTCTAACTGATGTCAAAATAGCCTTAAATAACATAGCAGCTTTTATGGTAGATGAATGTTTTTGAGCAAATTGAGCTGGTAAAATCATTGGTAAAATAAATGGTTCTATTTTATCTTTAATTACTTTCTCTAAAATCTTTATGGGCAATGGATCCATTGATATTGGCCTTATCTCTGATACCAAAGGAATGGGCTTCTTTTTTTTATTAAACGGCACGATCGCGATTGTATTAACTCCCTCCATTGTTATTATTTTCTGTGATAAATAATTTGCCAGCTGACACAAGCATTTGCTCATCAGCTTGTCAAGGTGTTTTAATATGAACAGTAGACTTTCAGGGCTTCCTGGGTGACAGTTGTTGTCCATTTTATTCATTTTTATTATAAAATCATCTATATTATATGGTGATTCAGTCTCTGCCATTCCAAATACATTTGGCTGGTATTGTATCAATTTCCCTGGTCCCAGCTTATCATTAAAATAGTTAAGAATTGGTAAGATCATATTATTTCCAGTAAATGTTTCATTGTTTATTTTAATTGCTAATGGCACTTTGATTTCAGGTCCCCTCCCTAATGCCCATCTAATATATTGTTGAGTCCATGTGTGTTGATGCATTAGGCATATCCTATTTTTTGTAAGTTTGTTCCTACTTATTGACAGCAGGACCACATTATTATTATTATTATTATTATTATTATTATTATTATTATTATTATTATTATTATTATTATTATTATTATTATTATTATTATTATTATTATTATTATTATTATTATTATTATTATTATTATTATTATTATTATTATTATTATTATTTCATCCTCCTGTTATGAGTATAATAGGGTATTACAGAATTTTAAGTTATTTAAAGCTAATTTAATATATAGGGTATATGAGCACATACTTTGACACAACCCACCACTCTCCACACTATTTCATAACACTGATACACTTGAACACATATGTTGAAAAGATAAATACTCACCAATATATGTATTTCATGCTAAACAAGGAATCATCAGTTGGTCCAGATTACCATCTCTACACATAAATACTGTAAGTGCTCAGATATATATGATGATAGCAAATTCTCATACTTTAATGGACAGGCTTCAATGTACTACACACTGTACATGAGGGGCCGACCAGAGTAATCAATGGATATTGGTGGCTATGGTTGTTTAAGCACAAGCCTTCTAGCATCCATTGCTTACTCTGGTTTGCATAGGATGGCAGTACTCGATGGATATTTTTGCCTTTGTTTAAAACAATTATGTGCTAGTATAAGAGATGGTGATCATGTAATGTTCAGTGGTTTAACACCAATCCTGCCTAATAAGACAATGGTGGCTATGGTTGTTTAAGAGCCAAAGACACCAGAATGTATGGGTGCTGAATTGACTTCAGACTCTTATGACTATATAAGCTATTGAGCTTAGATTGAAAATATTATTGTGTTTTAAATTTTCTCATAGTTTTGTAGTAAAGTAGAGATAAAAGATGGCTGGTGGAGGTTTGCATTAGATCCTAAGATCTAGTTGCAGTGGTGTCAGTTCCAAGCTTCCTCACTGATTATGGCCACAAGCCAGAAACTCGTCTGGGGATATTGGATGAGTAGGCACTAGATAGGCATTTTATGCACAAGCCTTCTCGCATCCATTGATTATTATGATTTACACAGGGTGGCGCTACTGTATGGAGAGTTTTGCCATTGTTTATTTAAATAATAGGCAGGTAAGCATTTATGATTCCTATAACATTTTATTATTCTAAGAATTGTTACAGTTAGGTAAACAGTTAATATCAGCAATTCTAGGTAGGATTGAGGAACATTTATTATCCTAATCAAGTATATATATATATTTATGCACATAAGCTTTATTTTATTCAGGTATAAGTACCATGCATGTAAGCATTTATGATTCATATAACATTTTACTATTTTTACCGTATCTTTGATTACCATTTAGATAATTCATTTGAAACAACTATTACACTTAATATCTCTATTATTTGAACTATATTTTAAATTTATAAAATAATTGGCATTTACTAATAAAATATATCACATATAAATATGTGTGTGAGTGTTTTTAATTAAGTAATAGTTTTTATTTCTTGTTTTCGTTTTAAATAAAAATAAAAAAAATATTGCCAACTTTTTACTGAAGTTAATGATTGATTATATAAAATTTTCTTAAGACTAATAATATAAAATATTATTTCTTGTTTTATAAAAAAATAAGTTATAATTTTAACTCATATTTTATTGTAATTGAATCATTTTTAATTGCTTACTTCTAAATTTCATGTCTGTATTACTAAATAACCAGGGGTGTCTTTCATGAAGCTGAATGGTTAAAATTTCTAGGCAATGCTTGGAGTTCACATGGAGAGCCAATGGAGAGCGGACAAGTGGTCTCTAGCAGATGGTCATATTAGGGTTTCTCATTAGGCTGTTTGATGGTCTCATTTAGTCAATTTTTAGTACTCTTGTAGGTA
Organism: Epiperipatus broadwayi; assembly: GCA_028023455.1. NCBI lineage: Eukaryota > Metazoa > Onychophora > Udeonychophora > Euonychophora > Peripatidae > Epiperipatus > Epiperipatus broadwayi. Next base: position 7,388,439 of record JAQFVV010000046.1, on the reverse strand, counting down.
AATCTTGTGTCTCTGAATCAATTAATTATAATAACAATAATCTTCTATTGACTTTCCAATCTATTTATATTTTATTCTCCCTGACAAATGGATTCAGCTTACCTGTTCCTTTTCTCCCATTGGTAGCAGCTTTTTCATCCTTGTACATATTTTTTAATCCCCCAGATCATTAAACAGTTTCTCTTTGGTGGGAACAAACTTTTAATTAGTGACTATTTTGGATTATCTGCTTTCATGTGTTTTCAAATCTTATTTTTTTATTGTCTGCAGCAGTGGCTTGACACCTACAGTTATTCTGCCTCACACGTTTTTTTGAGTCTGATTTTATTTAAGTAGTTTTAGTATATATATATAGTGTAGGTAGCTAAAAATCGCTATCCAACAACCTACCTAAGCAATCTGAAATAATGATTTTTTTTTTTTTTTCATTGGCAGGTAGAAAGATAAAAAGATTTTGCTAAAACACTTTTTGATAATGTGTTTATATTTTTAATTTTTTTTTCTTCTAAACAGTGGAATCACTACTTACTAAGTAGTTATTAATGATGGGTAATTGACCGTAAAAAATACCCACACATATGTATTAGTAATAATATTTTATTACTAAGAAAACATCAATCTTAATAAATAAAAAAATGTACACAGTTATATATATGTTGGTCGTTTGTTTTGTATTGTGTTAATTGATTTGACAATGACTTAAATAAAAAAAAACACCCAATAATTATAACAGTAGAAAGTGAATCAATATTTTAAATATAAAGTGAGATAAAGATATTATAAATTTGTTTTAGAACGTGTTGTATTATTTGTTTAATGAATCAATGTTAAAAAAATATTTTAAAAGCTGAAACGCTTGTTTTCAAATAATAGAAATAGAGCCAAGATGAAAAGGAAACAATTAAGACATCAACTGCTTCTTCTTATTGGGAGAAAAGATCGGTCAAGCTAGTGTTATCAGAAGGATTATATTTTTGTATTTTTCTACAAAATAGACATTTTTTTCTTAATTAATTTAGCTATTGGAGAAAAAGTAAAAGAAATGGATGGAACATTAATCTGATTTATTTGATAGATAAGTGGAAATCATTATTAATCTAAATTTAAAAAAAAAGAAAAGTAACCTGATTTTGTTTGAAAGGAACTGAAAAAAAAAAGAAATTTAAAACAGTTAAGTTTTATTGATTTCTAAAATTATTTTATTAGATGCAAACTGATTATAACTTTAAGTAAAGTTGTATATATATATAGTTCAAGCATGAAATACGTCAGCTAAAAGCTAAATTGTCATGGGTTGACGCATTGTTCCTATCGACTATGACCATATAAAAATATAAAGATATAACTGTCTGATTGCCTGAGGAGTTGACATTTACCTAGGATAAAAATATATGGGATAAATAACACCAAACTGCCCACAGACTGCCCACTGAAATACTTCAGGATGCTCTATAAATCAAACTGGAGTTCTACCACCACCTATTTAACAAAATACATCAACCGTAAGGACTTTGTATAAAGGAAAATTGTAAATTATGTTTTATTATCTGTTGTATCAATTTGTATTTTCATTTTTAATTTTTATCTCAGCTTATATTTGGAAAAAGCTTTTGCTAATTATATAGAGGTATTAATCCAATGTAGGAAACTATCAAGAAAGTAAAGGGGGGAGGAGGGGATAGGTTGAAAAGTTTTTTTTTTTTAATAAAGTTTAGATGATTTACTTTCTAGTGGCAGATGTGAGATAGAAATATGCACAAACAATTAAGTGCTTCACTAGACTATTTTACGGTAAGAGATTTATTATTATTATTATTATTATTATTATTATTATTATTATTATTATTATTATTATTATTATTATTATTATTATTATTATTATTATTATTATTATTATTATTATTATTATTATTATTATTATTATTATTATTATTATTATTATTATTATTTAAAAACCACTGATATAAAATATGTACCACATGGCATCACTAATTATATATATGTTACTAATACTTCTTAAGATAAATTGAATAAATGACTAACATTTTTCTCTTAAATAGTATTCTTTATCTTATGTTCTATCATATTCTGTGTTGTGTTATCATTATATTTTTTCACTATTATATCTGAGGTTGCAGTTAAATTTACTTAGAGTTGTCAGTCTCATTGTGAATTAATCATTTTTTTTATTATTATCATAATAGACATAGAAACTGTAAATCCATAGAGATATCCACGTAATTTATGGGCATCATTTTTTTTTATATATATTTTTCTTTATTCAGATAATTTAAATATTTTTGTATATAGAAATTTTCTTTGCTTTTCTAAATTGTTTAAGAATTTATATTTATGTTTAAATATATCCTATTTTTGTTTGTAAATAAATATTATGAAGTTGTGTTAATTAACAGGATCTCTGTAGGTTTGTTGATCCAGCATTAACATTCAATTAAGCACTTACATTGCATCTTATAAACAGTGTTATACACATGCACACATCCACATTATTGGTTAATAAGCATGGGAGAGAACATTAAATACAGCTTATATTTTGTTTGATAGATAGGATGTATTATTTTAGTTGTTAATTAAGAGTATGCATAGATACATACCTGTTAAGAGAGTCGAATGCGAATTCTTCCTGAGTTCGAATAGTTGAGGCAACGGTTTTGGAAAAGAGTGGTGAGATGTGAGATGAACTGATTTGGATTGCATGTAGATTTGATGGATTATGCTTAGGCTGGTTTATTGAAAATGGATGTAATCATGAATCAGGTGTTTCATCGTTTTATCTCTAGCATCCTACATGAAGACCCTAGGTCCGACAGTAGTTAGATGCGAGCTTGCTCTCTTTCACCTATATATGTGGATGAACCGATTTGTTGCATGGGGCACTGTCAACTTTCGGATATGGCAGATAAGTGCACTAGCACTTTTAGATCGGAAGTAAGTTGGTATATATTATGGAAGAACTAGCTGATTGTTAAAGTTGGTCTGTGTGTGTTCAAATGTATTAGCAGACCGGAACATCCGGGAATATCAGACCATACCGTTACAATATGATTTTTAACTTGATTTTATGAATTTTAATAAAGAAATATTTATACTTTCTTTAATTGCAAATATAAACGTATTTGCTTTTCTTTTTTTTTTCTTTCACTGTAAAAAGTTTGAAACACTTTTAATGTGACCAAATCGTTATGAATTCAATTATTGTTTTTAATTGCGATCAAATTTTATTACTTCTGTCTTTTTCATTTTTTAAAAAGAAAAATAAAGTATTGTTAGTGCATTTAATTGGGGGGAGGGGTCTTCTAAATGTATACGTCAAACAGTATATCTGATTCAAATATATATATATATTACAATTTTACACATAATTTTATAAACTATTCCGACCTTATCATTATCATTTCATATTTTAGCATTACTTACTTTTTTAATAATTTATTATTATTCCATCCAAAACCTATATTATCATTCTTTTTTCCTTTCTATCATTTAGAATTTGATATACTTTCTTGGAATATTGAATAGAAATCCATTTCTTATTTTCTCTTTCATTGTTAGTGCTAATTTTCTTATATTCTCTTTTATTTCCCAATATATATTTTTACAACTCTACTATTATATCCATATTCAATATATTCTTCTTGGATTTGCAATTTTTGTTCCATAGCCTCCTTTTCATTTAATAATTTAAGTGTATCTTTTTTTTTTCTTTTATTCCTTTTTGTACACCCATTTTTGAAACCATTTGGATGCATCATTCATCTTATGTTTTTTTTATTCTTTATACAGTGCTTTATCTTAATCTTTTCATTTTCATCCTTTTTATTAATAAATCCAAATAGTTTATTCCTTGTTTATTATTTTCTATAGTAAATTAAATGTTGAACGTATTTTTATTTAGTTCATATAAATGCTTTCATTATACTTCTTCTATTTCCCTCAACTATAATACCATCTACATATCTACAATATTTTATAATTTAACCATTATCAATATACTTATCAATTACTTTCTGCTCAATGCATCTACCATAGTTGATGCCATAATTCCACTTAACAACCTATTATCAATATTTTTTTCTATATTCCAAAATTCATCACTATATTTTTAATATAATGTTTCATTATGTATGATTAAAACCTCTTCTATGATTTTCATCCATTCTTTTGAAATTATCTTTTCATTTTTAATTTTTCTTACTACAATATTAATACTTTCTTTCGTAGATACACTCTGATACATTTTTTTTTTATAGCAAATACCTAATGATGTTATATTGCTATTCCTACTTTATTCAACTGTTATTAATCTTTTACTATTTCCTCAGAATTTTTTATACAATGCTTTCCATATCCCATATTTTTTATTATATATATTACATATTTCTTTGAATATATATCCACTGAAATCCATTATTAATCGTACAGGCATATTTTCTTTGTGAGTTTTTATATTTCCAAATACCATAGGATGTTCATATGCTGTTGGATATAATAACTTATATTGATTATAGTTATAAAAATTATAAAAGCAGTTCATATGTCACTCAAAAAATAAATAGTACTTGTCTTTTCTGGCTTTGGTGAGCTGTAACCTAAAATATACACAGCAAAATTGTATTAAATAAGATTTTCATATTCCAATAAAAATATGATAATTACCTGGTGGTTTCATTTGTGTAGTTTTCTCTCCAACTGAAAAAAACAAATATTGCAGAAATATTAAACAAAACAAACAACATTTGATTAAAATGCATAAATATATTATAATGATTAAATGATAGTCTTAGTAATATAAATGATTTATATAATCATTTTATTGCTTGAAATAATCCACTGGGTTTCACTCTTTTTTTTTACGATATTATTTTCAATTATTGTCATTTTAATTGCATTGCAAAATTTTAAAGAAATCTCAAAAGTTTATATGACCTAATATATATTTCTTCAATTTAGAAAGTTAATTCACCAAATAGTTTGTAATTAAGAATCTTGAAAAAATAGTTTATTGTGTCTGAATTTTATTTGTTATAATTAAATTTAGTTAAGAACCTTCATACTCTCGTGCAGTTGTAGAGTCGAATAAACTAAAGTTTAAAAATCATAAAATATGGCCGTCTCTTTCTTTTTAATTGCATTCAAATTTCCTGTCATCTCTCAACCAATAATTATATTATATTACTATCAATATTTTTATTAATGTATTTAAAAATAAACATGAAAGTAGTCCTTAGTGAAATGGTATTTCAGAATTAAGAAATCTTCTGTTAGTTCTATAAATTGTCTGCTTTTTAAAATGTATATTTTATTACTATATTCAAGTGTCTTAAATTATTTCTATGCATTAACTAGATCTTTCATCATGCTTTAAAATAATGGGGGATTACACGGTAGAGCAGCAAATTTATATTTTGTTCCAAGCTTCTAATGTTCAATATATATAACATATAATAACTATTTATTTGGCAAACATTGATTAGAAAATATTATTTATTGTTCATTTGAATTGCGAGTTCTCAATTCTTTTTAACATGCATATATTGTAAGAGTTCATAACCAGTTATGAGCATTAAATACAAGTATCAAATGCAGCAAGAATAAATAATGGAATTTTCATTGATTCTAAACTTACAATTGATGAAGAGTCATGGTATTGAGAGTATTAGAACTTAATTTCAAACAAATGTTACACATACACACACACACAAACATATATATATATATTGTAACGGGCTGGTGGATTCTACAAGAGATAGGGGGAAGGCATCTTACTATCGTAGGACTTTGGGTCTTCAGATAGGATGCAAGTGATTACGTGATGAAATACATAACCAATGATGGTACCTACTTACAATATACTAGATCTACTTATTTTTATTAACCTAGATATAATTTGGGTCAGTTCATCCAATTCCTTCATTGTAAAAAGTTTGAAACACTTTTAATGTGACCAAATCGTTATGAATTAATCAATTATCATTTTTAGTTGCGGTCAAATTTTATTACTTCTGTCTTTTTCTTTTTTTAAAAAGAAAAAAAAACAAACTATTGTTAGTCTTTTTAATTGGGGGGGGGGGTCTTCTAAATGTATACATCAAACAGTATATGTGTTTCAAAATCTATATATTACAATTTTATACATAATTTTATAAACTATTCCTACCCTATCATTCTTATCATTTCATATTTTAGCATTACTTACTATTTTTTAATGATTTATTATTTTTCCATCCAAAATCTATATTAGCATTCTTTTTTTCTTTTCTATCATTTAGAATTTGATATACTTTTTTGGAATATTGAATAGAAATCCATTTCTTATTTTCTCTTTCATTTTTATTGCTAACTTTTTTATATTCTCTTTTATTTCCCAATACATTTTTTACACCTCTAGTATTATATCCATATTTAATATATTCTTCTTGAATTTGCAATTTTTATTCCATAGCCTCCTTTTCATATAATAATGTAAGTGTATCATTTTTTCTTTTATTCTTTTTTGTACACCCATTTTGACACCATTTGGATGCATCATTCCTCTTACGTTTTTATTCTTTATACAGTGATTTATCTTAATCTTTTCATTTTCATTCTACTTATTAATAAATCTAAATAGTTTATTCATTGTTTATTATTTCTATAGTAAATTAAATATTAAACATATTTATATTTAGTTCATTGAATGCTTTCATTATACTTCTTCTATTTCCCTCAACTATAATATCATCTACATATCTATAATATTTTATAATTTATCCATTATCAATATACTTATCAATTACTTTCTGTTCAATGCATGTACCATCGTTGATGTCATAATTCCACTTAACAGCCTATTATTAATATTTTTTCTATATTCCAAAATTCATTATTATATTTTTGATATAATGTTTCATTATGTATGATTCAAACCTCTTCTATGATTTTCATCCATTCTTTTGAAATTATCTTTTCATTTTTGACTTTTCTTACTAACATTGTTAATACTTTTTTTCCTAGATACACTTGGATACATTTTTTTTATATCAAATAAATAATGATGTTACATTAGCCTACTTTATTTAACTGTTATTAATATTTTTACTACTTCCTCAGAATGTTTTATACAATACTTTCCATATCTCATATTATCTGATATATATATATATATATATATATATCATATATATATATATATATATATATATTATATATATAATATAATAAAATATAATATATATATATATATAAATATATATATATATTCTTTTTATATGGGATATATATATATATATATATATATATCTTTGAATATATATCTACTAAAATCCATTATTAATCGTACAGGCATATTTTCTTTGTGAGTTTTTATATTTTCAAATACCATAGGATGTTCAGATGCTGTTGGATATAATAACTTATATTCATTATCGTTATAAAAATTATATAAACAGTTCATATGTCACTCAAAAAAATTAAACATTACTTGTCTTTTCTGGCTTTGGTGAGCTGTAATCTGAAATATACACAGCAAAATTATATTAAATAAGATTTTCATATTCCAATAAAAATGTGATAATTACCTGTCGGTTTCATTTCTGTAGTTTTCTCCCCAACTGAAAAACAAGTTTTGCAGAAGTATTAAACAAAACAAACAGCATTTGAATAAAAAGCGTAAATATATTAGATTAAATGATAGTCTTAGTAATATAAATGATTTATATAATCATTTTATTTCTTGGAAGAATCCACTGGGTTTTATTCTTTTCTTTTACGATATTATTTTCAATTATTGTCTTTTAAATTGCATAGCAACATTTTAAAGAAATCCGAATAGTTTATATGACCTAATATATATTTCCTCAATATAAGAAATGTACACTTTAGAAAATTAATTCATCAAATAGTTTCTAATTAAGAATCTTGAAAAAAATAGTTTATTGTGTCTGAATTTTATTTATTATAATTAAATTTACTGAAAAACATCCATACTCTCATGCAGTTGTAGAGTCGAATAAACTAAAGTTTAAAAATCATAAATTTGGCCCTCTCTTTTTTATTGCATTCAAATTTCCTGTCATTTCTCAACCAATAATTATATTCTATTACTATCAATATTTTTATTAATGTATTTAAAAATAAACATGAATGTAGTCCTTAGTGAAATGGTATTTCAGAATTAAGAAATCTTCTGTTAGTTCTATAAATTGTCTGCTTTTTAAAATGTATATTTTATTATTATATCCAAATTCCTAAATTATTTCTATGCATGAATTAGATATCTCATCATGCTTTAAAATAATGGGGGATTATATGGTAGAGCAGCAAATTTATATTTTGTTCCAAGCTTCTCATTTTCAATATATATATATATATATATATATATATATATATATATATATATATATACGCTATATATATATATATAACATATAATAACTATTTATTTGATAAACATTGATTAGAACATATTATTTATTGTTTACTTGAATTGCGAGTTCTCAATTCTTTTCAACAAGCATATATTGCTTATAAGGGTTCATAGCCAGTTATGAGCATTAAATACAAGTATCAAATATAGGAATAATAAATAATGGCATTTTCATTGATTCTAAACTTACAATTGATAAAGAGTCATAGTCTTATCTAGTAGTTGAGCATATGAGTGTCTTAGAATTTTATTTCAAACAAATGTTATATATATTATATATATTGTAACGGGCTGATGGATTCCGACAGAGATAGGCGTAGCGCATCTTAATATCGTCGTACTTTGGGTCTTTAGATAGGATGCAAGTGATTACGCGATGAAATACATAACCTATAATTGTACCTACTTACAATAGACTAACTCTACCTATTTTTATGAACCTAGATATAATTTGGGTCAGTTCATCCAATTCTTTCATTGTAAAAAGTTTGGAACACTTTTAATGTGACCAAATCGTTATGAATTAATCAATTATGATTTTTAATTGCGGTCAAATTTTATTATTTTTGTCTTTTTCTTTTTTTATAAAAGAAAAAAAAAAGTATTGTTAGTGTTTTTAATGGGGGGGGGGGTTCTTCTAAATGTATACGTCAAACAGTATATCTGTTTCAAATATATATATATATATTACAATTTTACACATAATTTAATAAACTATTCCTACCTTATCATTCTTATCATTTCATATTTTAGTATTACTTACTATTTTTTTTTAAATGATTTATTATTTTTTCATCCAAAACCTATATTATCATTCTTTTTTTCTTTTCTATCATTTAGAATTTGATATACTTTCTTGGAATATTGAATAGAAATCCATTTCTTATTTTCTCTTTCATTTTTATTGCTAACTTTCTTATATTCTCTTCTATTTCCCAAAATATTTTTTACAACCCTACTATTATATCCATGTTCAATATATTCTTCTTGAATTTGCAATTTTTATTCCGTAGCCTACTTTTCATTTAATAATGTAAGTATATAATTTTTTTTTCCTTTATTTCTTTTTGTACACCAATTTTTGACACCATTTGATTGCATCATTCCTCTTAAGTTTTTATTCTTTATACAGTGCTTTATCTTAATCTTTCCATTTTCATCTTTTTTATTAATAAATATAAATAGTTTATTCCTTGTTTATTATTTTCTATAGTAAATTAAATATTAAACATATTTATATTTAGTTCAGTAAATTCTTTCATTATACTTCTTCTATTTCCCTCAACTATAATACCATCTACATATCTATAATATTTTATAATTTATCCATTATCAATATACTTATCAATTACTTCCTGCTCAATGCATCTACCATAGTTGATGCCATAATTCCACTTAACAACCTATTATCAATATTTTTTTCTATATTCCAAAATTCATTATTATATTTTTGATATAATGTTTCATTATGTATGATTAAAACATCTATGATTTTCATCCATTCTTCTGAAATTATCTTTTCATTTTTGACTTTTTTACTACATTGTTAATACTTTCTTTCCTAGATGCACTCGGATACATTTTTTCTATATCAAATACCTAATGATGTTATATTACTATTCCTACTTTATTTAACTGTTATTAATCTTTTTACTACTTCCTCAGAATTTTTTATACAATACTTTCCATATCCCATATTATTTGTTAAATATATTACATTACAACTTTCTTTGAATATATATCCACTGAAATCCATTATTAATCGTACAGGCATATTTTCTTTGTGTGTTTTTATATTTTCAAATACCATAGGATGTTCAGATGCTGTTGGATATAATAACTTATATTCATTATCGTTATAAAAATTATATAAACAGTTCATATGTCACTCAAAAAAATTAAATATTACTTGTCTTTTCTGGCTTTGGTGAGCTGTAATCTAAAATATACACAACAAAATTGTATTAAATAAGATTTTCATATTCCAATAAAAATGTGATAATTACCTGGCGGTATAATTTTTGTACTTTTCTCCCCAACTGAAAAACAATTATTGCAGAATTATTAAACAAAACAAACAACATTTGAATAAAAAAGGTAAATATATTAGATTAAATGATAGTCTTAGTAATATAAATGATTTATATAATCATTTTATTTCTTGGAAGAATCCACTGGGTTTTATTCTTTTCTTTTACGATATTATTTTCAATTATTGTCTTTTAAATTGCATTGCAACATTTTAAAGAAATCCGAATAGTTTATATGACCTAATATATATTTCCTCAATATAAGAAATGCACACTTTAGAAAATTAATTCATCAAATAGTTTCTAATTAAGAATCTTGAAAAAAATAGTTTATTGTATCTGAATTTTATTTATTATAATTAAATTTACTGAATAACATCCATACTCTCATGCAGTTGTAGAGTCGAATAAACTAAAGTCTAAAAATCATAAATTTGGCCCTCTCTTTTTTATTATATTCAAATTTCCTGTCATCTCTCAACCAATAATTATATTCTATTACTATCAATATTTTTATTAATGTATTTAAAAATAAACATGAAAGTAGTCCTTAGTGTAATGGTATTTCAGAATTAAGAAATCTTCTGGTTAGTTCTATAAGTTGTGTGCTTTTTTAAAATCTATGTTTTATTATTATATTCAAATGTCTTAAATTATTTCTATGCATTAACTAGATATCTCATCATGCTTTAAAATAATGGGGGATTACACGGAAGAGCAGCAAATTTATATTTTGCTCCAAGCTTTTCATGTTAAACATATATAACATATAATAACTATTTATTAGATAAACATTGCTTAGAACATATTATTTATCGTTTATTTGAATTGCGAGTTCTCAATTTTTTTCAACATGCATATATTGTAAGAGTTCATAGCCGCTGTGAACATTAAATACAAGTATCAAATGTAGCAATAATAATTAATGGAATTTTCATTGATTCTAAACTTACAATTGATAAAGAGTCATAGTCTTTTCTAGTAGTTGAGCACGAGTGTCTTAGAATTTTATTTCAAACACACACACACACACACACACATATATATATATATAACAAGATTTGTTAATGATGTTACTGTTTATACTTCTATATAAATATAATAAGTGTTATAAGCGTCATTTTATGCAACTATATAGAAGCTTGTTTTTTCTAAAAATTAAATGCCGGTTAATGCTATTGAAAATTATGTCGTTTTCATATCTATAGCAAGACGCAACTACAGAGAAGTTTGTTATTTAAGGAAATTAAATACAGCTTAGCGTTTCTGCGAACTTAGACATTCTCGTATTCTTAACAAGATTCCTCTTGTATAAATATGAGAATACCATAAATTTTCGAAAGCACTTAGAAAGCCTAAGTCGTATTTACTTTAGAGAAATAACAAGCTTCTCTATAGTTGCGTATAGGCACACATTGCATTTATGATTTTGTTAAGGAGATATGAAATAATCATTGGAAAAAATGATGTAAAATACACTCAAAACAAAATAATGTGATTAAAATTATGAACTTGACAGATAGAATTTTCACGTATCTTTATTTTATTTTCATAAATTAAATATTTGAAATGAATTCATAATACCAAATACATTTTCTCTGCTTTCTTTTTTTGTTTCAAATTATTCCCCATAATCTATTTTCTTTCCTGTGTTTCTGAAGGAAAAAAAAAACATGTTGATAATACTTTTGGGGAAGATATCCAACATTAATTTCATAAAACAGGACATTGAGATGGAGTTGAGATGATGGATACGGTTAAGTTATTTTTAAAAGAAAACATTTGATAACATATAAAAAGAGTTACAATAGTACATTTATAGTCAGAATATCTTTCGGAGAGAGAGAGAGAGAGAGAGAGAGAGAGAGAGAGAGAGAGAGAGAGAGAGAGAGAGAGAGAGAGAGAGAGAGAGAGAGAGAGAGAGAGAGAGAGAGAGAGAGAGAGAGAGAGAGAGGGAGAGAGAGAGAGAGAGAGAGAGAGAGAGGGAGAGAGGGAGAGAGAGAGAGAGAGAGGGAGAGAGAGGAGAGAGAGAGAGAGAGAGAGAGAGAGAGAGAGAGAGAGAGAGAGAGAGAGAGAGAGAGAGAGAGAGAGAGAGAGAGAGAGAGAGAGAGAGAGAGAGAGAGAGAGAGAGAGAGAGAGAGAGGATCGGGAGAGAGAGAGAGAGAGGGAGAGAGAGAGAGAGAGAGAGGGAGAGAGAGAGAGAGAGAGAGAGAGAGAGAGAGAGAGAGAGAGAGAGAGAGAGAGAGAGAGAGAGAGAGAGAGAGAGAGAGAGAGAGAGAGAGAGAGAGAGAGAGAGAGAGAGAGAGAGAGAGAGAGAGAGAGAGAGAGAGAGAGAGAGAGAGTTTATGAATTAAATAACTTTACTGTAATAATCATCACCGGGTAGCAGATCTACATGAAAATATTGGGGAAATATAATAGAAAATGTGGTACGATAGCATCATGTGCAAAATATTTAATTTTTACAAGAATATCTTGCTGAAAGCTTATACGGTTTTTCTATTGGCTAGCCGAGCTACTCCATGAATGAAGCAGAAATGTTATCCAGACATTAAATTAAAATTATCCTAACGTAAGACTAAACTATAGTTACTCTAAGTTTTATCTTATGCGTTTTTCTTTGTGTGTTTCACCCAAGAAATTAAAAGAAAATCCACTGATGCCTCAACCAAACTATGAAAAACCTTTGAATCGATCATATACGTATGTTAGTGGAAAATACTTGTAAACTACTAAGAAGTAATAGAGCCGTTTCACGATATTTCTAAGCAATTTCACTGTTAAAACAATCATTCCAGTCAAAAATATATAGAATTAATAAATTGACCTAAAACTCATATAACTTTATTGACTGAATTTAAAATAAAAAAAGGTGAACCTTGCAATGTTGAAAAATTGTTTTATTTTAGTGTAATTTTTATTTGCTAGCTATAGATGAACAAAACTAAAGTAAGAGTTATTATTTTCATTCTTCTATATTTCCAAATACATCACTTCCTGCATTTTGCTGTAGTATCTTATATAAATGCAAATTATCCACTCAACGTTAAACACTTTTTATCAAAAAAAAAAAAAAAAAAACTTTATTGTACGTATATGCATATACGATCTTAGGTTTTACATTGTCCTGCAGTCTTCATTATAGTTATGATGTAATGAACAAAATAAAATACATAAATATATAAATAATGCCATAAAAACATAAGCAATAAAATAATAAAAACACACAAAATGTAACAAAACATAATAAAACTGAAATAAATATAAACATAATCAAACCCAAAATAAAATAATCCTAATAATATAAAATAAAATATACAATATAAATGTAAAATACATATAAATTACACATATGTATTCCTTACTATATATATCAAGGTTATCTTAGCTTAACCTTTTGTTTAAAATTTCGTATTAAAAAATAATGATGATAAAAATGGAAATTAACTTAGTTAATTATTAAAATAGGATAATCTAAATATTTTAATAGTGTCAGTTGATTTGATAAGTGATGTTAGGTAATAATTTAACATAAGCAAATGTTAAAAAAATAATTGTGAATTGATAAATAGTATTAAATGTATTCTAAAATAACTACTGTATAATCCATTTTAATGTCTAAAGAATAATAATTAGATATTATAAATAAGTTATAATAATTAAGTAATAAATTTTAAAAAAAATGATATGTAAGTTTTTATTTAAAAAAAAAAAACAAGAATATTTGTTATTAGTTTTATAGTTTAGCATTCCAGTTATAAAAGTTATTTAGATTAAATATTAATTAACATTCTATTGTTGTAATTTTAAAAATAGTTTTAAAGAATTAATCCAAGGCCAAACATATGTGAGAATATGTGCATGCATTGACATGGAAACATAAGAATAAAAAAAAGTAATTTAATTCCAATATTGTTTAAAATAAGTAAATAAAACAAATGTGGGGATAAAATTATTTCAATGAAATATTTATGAGTTTAATAAAGGGTATAACTTTAAATTTTATATTTATTACTATTGGGTTGTATAAAATATTAAAAAAAGTTATGGCACAATATTGTTAATAATAAAATTTTGACATAGCAGCTGAAGGTCACGTGGTATGGGAAAATTATATTGATTATGTCAGTAGATTGATTCCACAGCTGGTTTGTCAGAATATTAAAATTTAATAAAAAATAGTTTTTATTGGTTTTAAAATGAATTGTAGGTGGATGAAAAATTGTGAGATAAAATGGAGATCGAGGTGTCATTCAGGGGCTGAACTTGTTTTGATTCAACTGGTGTTGGATCTTAAAATTTTGTTAATAAAAAGTAATTTTATAAAACTTTATATTTTCTAAAAAAATAAAAGTATATTTAAAATAATTATTTAAAAATCGTCTTGTAAACATGAATTGCTGAAGCTAAAAGAAAGGTAATCCATTTTTCTGACAATTTGAATTTCAGTCGAGGCATAGAAATTATAGTAAAAAAATGTCTAGGATAACTAAAGCATCTCACATATTAAATGACTTTAACTTGTTTATTTTTCTGTACTTGGAAGTAAGGTTAAGGAACGAACTATTAATCATTTCCATAGACAAATGTTTTGTTGTATTAAACTATTTTGAAAGTAAAATGCTAGTTATTTTTCCTGTTAGATTAAAAGTATATGTAAAAAAAAAGAGAATTTTTTTTTATAGTTTTAAAAGAACATAATAAAGAAGCTGTTACGTTTGATTACAGTAAAACAATAAAGGATGATTTTTTTTTTAAAAAAAAAAAAAGAAAAGTTATTACTTATATCTTGACATGTATGAAAACGATTTGTTTAGCTAAACGCAAACAGATTATATATACATTTTAAAGGATAATTCTTATTTACACAATAAGAAAGGACATGTATTTGGAAATAAAACTTTAAAGCAATTTGTAAGGATAAATAATGAATTTATAGTTATTGGGTCCATTATAAATGGTCATACTTGTCAGTATTTAAAAATAACTTTATGGCATTAAATATAGCATATAAACGGAGAAATGTCTTGAACAGTAAAAAAAAATTTCTACTCTCATATTTAAAAGTAAGCAAAGGAAATTAATTTTAAAAATAAATACGTCTTGGAATATTATTAGGAAAAGTACTTAAGAAAAACTATATTTCAAAAGAAGTGTTTTTTCCCAAAAGAGGATAAAGAAATTCAGATAGAAAGATATTCTTATTATTATTATATGCAATTTTGAACTCGGGATCCTATAAATAAATTAAAGTGTGTTCAGCTGAAGAATTTATTTTGTTTCATGCCGGCTTAATCTTATTATTTAAGTTTTTTTTTTTTAAAATTGTTTTAAAAAAATATTATTAATGAACTATTGAACATTTTCATTTGGAAATGATTGCCATGTGTATAAATGTATTAATTGAAGCTTCGAATTCAGATAGATATCTTAACCTGGATAAATTGTCTACACATTATGAAATGGAAAAATCATCACGGAGCCGAAATATGAACTTGAATTAATGTATTATTATTATTTTTTTATGGTCTGCTTTATTGGTTTAAAAAAAAAGAATGAAACCATAAAAATATTTATGCTATTAAATTTTTATGTAACACTTTTTGCATAAATATACAGGTAAACTAGGGTTATAATTTTAAAACAAAATAGGTTTATTTGAATGAGCAAATGTTTCTTGCCATTCTTAAGTAGATTTAGTTTATTTATCAAGCATTACACTAGCTAGTTTCTATTTAATAATTTTATTATAGAGATTTAAATATCACAGTCTTATTTTCATATAAATGGGATGTTTTACTCAATTTTTATTTTAAATTTACTAAAGAAGTTTATCAGAGAATATCCATTCATTTGTTTTATGAATGTTATATTAATAATAATTACAAATATTTTATATTCATCGAGAAGTAAATATTCTTGCATTTAATTTACAATTTTAAAAGTCCACTAGTTACTATATTTTTAGCATTTAATATTTTGTTATGTGTGCATTGTGCCTTGCCTAGAATTTTATATGCATTTAAGTTTAAAGTATTTTCTACAGTAGTCAGTTGACACATAGTTTGCTTTGTTGGTTTGAACATTGGATATACGTTTTGTATTTTATAAATTTCTTAGAAATAACTTAGTTAGATTAAGTGAAGTATATATCTTGCTATTAGTTAGAATTTGTTAGCCTCAAGAGTTAGGCTTAGTTTATAATTTTTGAATATGCTTTTGGAGTAGAGATAATCCTCCATCCTTATTGTATTGTATTTCCATGATTTGATAGTGCTTGTCCCCAAAAAGAGGGTATTGTATTGTATTTTTCAGTGATGATGATCACATTTATAAGCATTGGAAATCCCATGAGAGGATTGTGCTTTTCTGGTGGGTGTTCCTGTTCCCAGATGTACTGTAGATGAATTCCAGACATCTTCATTTCTGCCTCGAAGTTAGGTATTTTTGGAAGCCACCATATTCTTTTCCAGCTCTGAGGAGCCTAGTATCTTTATATTTTTTGCCTATCATTCATGATGACTTAATGCTAATTCCACCACAGTAGGTGATGTTGCATTTGTTTTAGATTTGTGATGACAAGATATGCTTGTTTGAGGAAATGTATTTCTTCAGGTAGTTGTAGCTAATTTAAGGCTCATAGGTATATCAATGTTTGAATTGTGTTGCTATGATAGTTTTATCACGCACAAGCTAACCAACAATAAGTTATATTTATTTTAAAGTATGTTAAATATGCATATGGTATAAGTGGCAATTCACACATAATAATTTAATATTTTCATCCAGAATTTCGCCGCTGGATTTGTAAGTCTGTTACATCATTATCTTTAAAACATTGAGGGAATAATTTTATGTGGACTAAAGTTATTTAAAAAAAGTATAACTGATCTCTGATGAATGATTGTCCCATACACTTAAGTTAGTTTAATTTTAGTATTAGCTTAATCTGATTTAAAGATATATCTAGCTGTGATATTAGTTATATCCATGAAACTAGTGATGATATTTTTAAAAAGTATTGTTGAATATGCTTACTCCAACTTAGCGTTTGTTAAGTTGAGGAGTATAAAATTAAGCTTAGGGTTTTCAATATAAACATAGTTCTGTGTGTTATTCTGATTAGTAGATGACACAATAATGTTATTAATTAGTCTAATAAAGAAGAATAGTAGTGTGCTTATTAAGTACATATGATAATTAAAGTTTAAAATATTTTTTTTTGAGAAAAATATAATTATTAAAAGAAAGTAACAGTGAATAACCTTGGTCTGTTATTAAGTGTATTAGTGTAAATTAAATAAAACTGTTAAGAGTCCAAATAATTATATAAAATCTTAGTGTGGTATTGGCATTGTTTGTAATCTACTACATTTATAAACATTTCTTCTCAATATTAATTAATCAAATTATTATTATATCAAAAGTTTTGTTTGTTTTGTTTTACTTTTATATGAAAATATATTCTTGTCTTGGGTTCCAAGTTCACAAAATCTTAAAATTTTAAAGTTATTGAATCTTCACTTCAGAAATTCACAAGGATATTCTAAGTTAATTAAATATAGTTGATATTGTCTTGAAAATTAAAAAAACTATGTTAAAGTAAATGATTCTCACATTGAATCATAAATACAGATAATTGCATTATAGCAGATACATAATTAAATACTTAGTTAAAAGTTTATTTTTTTTTAAATTATCAGTATATCTTTTCAGACTAAAGATTATGCAATATCAGATTAACAATATTAGTACTTCAGAAGAATATTTTAATTAATATTATTTTAAAAGCTGCACCTTATCTTATATTCACTGCACATCATCTATCATCATCTTAAATCTTATATATTTAAAGAATTCTAATCCATTTGCATTTGAGGTCTTTAGTGGTTGTCTGTGAGTATGGAAAGGCATTAAAAGTACCCTTGCTCTTTTCTCTGCTCAAGTAATATCTTAGATAATAGGCCATTATTAGTTAAATTTAAATTGATTCACTAAATTTTGTGAATTAATATTTGTTTTATTATTTTAAGATTGAACATATTATAATTATTTTATAGTCAGCTAAGATGTCACTTATTTATTTATTAATCACAGTAATTCTTTATTAGGCAACTTAACTTAAACTTTAATTTTGCACAAGAGTTTTAGTTTTAAAATCCCTGAGGTTATTTACTCTTGTTGTTTTAGTAAATATAATTCTGTAAGATAATCTTTTAAAGCAAAGCATCATAGGTCTTATTCAGAGAGTGTATAATCTATTGGTAGGACTAATATGGTAAGGATTGATTAGTGATTTTTAGATAATCTTTTGTATGGTTTATTAAAATATTAATATGCTGTAGTAGTTATAGTTCATCAGTATTGGATTTGATCTTTACTTGATTATACATCTCTGGATCATCATCTCTTTTCTTTAAATTTATTGTAACCCCACTGAGCCGAGTCATTTAGAGTCTTTCAATTATATTTTATTTTATTTCATTTCAATTTATTCCATTTCTTTTCCTGTCATTTCTTATATCTTTCTATCATCTCAGACCATTAAAACATTCATTAAGGGTTTCTTCTTATACATCTTCCTAATATTCTTCTATTATCTCATTTCAGTTCTCTCTACTTTATTCCATCTTCTTCTTATATCTCTTGTTCATATCTTTTCCATCATCTCATTTCTTTTCTCCCCCCTCTCCATTATATATATATATATATATATATATATATATATATATATATATATATATATATATATATATATATATATATATATATATATATATATATATATATATATATATATATATTCATTTCTATTACTTTCCCCATTTCTTTTCCCTCTCAATTCTTTTCTTTTCCATCATTTGTCTTTACCATTATCATTATCTCCATCTCTAAGTAGCATTACATCTCTCTCTTTCTCTTTCTTTTAACACATACTTTCATCATCATTTTTATTTTACTTCAATTTCATAATTTTCTCCCTCTATTCTTTTCTATGTCATTTTCTCTTTATCTCTCTCTTTTCTTTTTCTCACACACCCCTCTTATTCTAGTAGGTTACAATTAGCATTTTTTCTTATTCTATCTCTCTTTCTTTTTCTCTCTTTATTTCTCACACCCTACCTTCATTTCATTATTAGCATTCTTTTCCTTCTTTTCTCTTCTTTATCTCTCTTTCTCACAATCCCTCTTATTCTATATATATATATATATATATATATATATATATATATATATATATATATATATATATATATATATATATATATATATATATTATTGTGACCTTCCAGGTTGGCACCAGGAAAAAATGTGCTAACGATGGCTAAAGATAATTATGTGAGAAAAATGAATTGAGATGTAATTTTCTAGTTAAAATTAGGATTTAAAAAAATTAAAACTTTAAGTGGGTGTACTGATTGGTAGAGTTTTGAATATATATGTTTGGTAGTAGAAGAGGAGGATGAACAACATCAGGGATGTTTATATGTAGTAGGAAAATTTACATGTCATAATAAGCAAATACATTGATATATTATTAATTAGAATTTTCTTTTCTATATTTTATTTATTATTTACGAATTATGTATTGTTCATAATCTCATGTTTAAAAAATGATAAAGATTATTTGTATATTAGTGAATAACATTTATAAATTAATATTTGATATTTAATTTTTTTTTTTATTATTATGTTTATTCCATTCAAATATTGTATTGTTAAAATTGTATAAGTAAAATTCTGGCACATTTCCAAAGTTGATTGTAATAAAAAAAAACACAGAGGGTGTGAGTAGAGAAAGACATATAGTTTAAAACTTGAAGGAAAGTAAAAAAAAAAGTTCCAAGGAAGAAAATGTAAAAAAAAAAAAAACTTAAAAGATTCAATAACTCTCTAAGAGTATTAGAACAAAAAAAAAAAAAACATCGCAAGGATTCTAATAATATACATGTGGAGAATTTTTGTTATTATACTACTGGAATGATATAAAAATGAGGAGATAAACACCCCCCAGAGGGATACCAGCCTCCAAATCTCTGTCATAAAATGGTCCATATTCACTACCTTTAAAATGCCTGGATGATATGTAAGCTAAATTATTATGATTTATTTTAAAGTATTACCAAAGCTAAATAATATTAAAATGGCAAAATTGTTTAAAATAAAGCTAGCTAAATTTTTCTTATTAGATGCTAGAATAAAATGCTTGAGTTTCAATTTTTAGAATTTTCTATCAATATTCTACAGAATAAAATTTAAAATGAAAAAGTTTATCTATTTAATCTTATATCAAGAAGATAATTTTATATTGTATAACTTTGCTATTCGCGCGTATATAACAAAATAATTCCAATGCATGCAAATGAAATTTATTATGCCTATACGGAATTCTAGGATAAAAAGGAAAAAGACTATTGTCATTCTTAACAAATTATGCTTTAACAATGGATAGACATTTTTTTATGTTATAATTTACTGTTGTCTTTAAAATTGATATGTATATTTCTTTCAACTTTCAATTTTGTTTAAAAAAACTTAACATGTAATGATGATATATTGATAAGTATTTTCGTTATTACTTATAAACAATATTTATCTATATCGCATGTTGAAAATTGATAATAAATTGAAAGTATGCTAGCCTTTCTCACATGCGCAAATATAACAGAGAAAGCCAATCAAAATCTCTGTCTTGTGTCTAAGCTTGATTATTTATTAGATATCTGTTTAATATCTGATTGGCTTTCTCTGTTATAATTGCGCATGTGAGAAAGGCTAGCATACTTTCAATTTGTTATTACTTATAATAAATGTATAACCAATTTTTTTTAAAAAAAAAATCAAAACAATGTAACTTCATATCATTATAATATGATAATTTATTATTTTGTATGATCTAGAAATTATATTATAGGTGATTATAGATATTTGGATGTGTGTGTGATGCTTTAGATTATTATTTAAAAAAATGTATTTATTATGCTTCAATTTTGATAATGATGTTTATAAAAAAAAATAAAGAATTAAAACCTTGTCTGTTATAAGTTTGTTATATAGGAAGTATATTAAATGTGAGTTGAACGTAGAAATGGTCAAGGGACAATTAGATTATTTAGATTGAGTTTGGGGATATTATTTAACCCTCACATATATAAGTATAAGTATAAATATAAGTGTTTAGTTATTGTTTTTCCTTGCCTTTCTTTATTTTGTATAGTTAATGTTAGATTATTTACACCGATTATAACAGTTAAGTGTTGTATAAGTTTTATAATATGTATAAAAGTTGATTGATTTATGGCATCATCTAAGTTTTATAAATAAGCTAATAAAATGTATGTTTTTAAAATGCATTATATTTAAGATATTATAAAAGCACACATATCCAAAAATATATGATTTGTATATTAAATATTAGTCAATTTTGGTTTTGCTATAAGAGCAATGTAATTGGTTAGCAAAGTGCATAAAATAATATTTATTATTATTATTATTATTATTATTATTATTATGATTTATTTTGTCTTTTTTATTTTTATTTTTAATAAACATTTTATTAAATTAATAGTCCAAATGAATTGCTTCATTATATATGTTCGATTCTCCATTTCCACACACACACACATATGGTTAACACACCATAGCCATAAAATATATAGATTTTCCAGTAGAAGTCAATTTATTTAATCTGTCTGGAGATGATAAATCACCATATTACAGTGCCAATATTATATTTTACTTTGCTTAGAATAGATAGTGATATGGATATAAATGTACCCGATCCTAATCATTGTCTATCCTATATTAAATATGATAATTGATAATTTTGCAATAGTTTTATTATTGAATAAATGTGTGGCTTATGATTTAATTAGTGTTACAGAATTGTTATTAATAAATGTTTTATTACTTTTATTTGCATCCTATAAAAAGACCATATCCTATAACCTCAACTGAGCCAAGCCATAGATTAATTACAATATAAGAATCTTTACAATTATAAATTTTATTCTATCTTGTATAGAATTGGCACCTGGGCATTTATAAATCTAATAAAGTAAACAAGTGTAGAGAGCAGAGGTTACAATATATATATATATATATATATATATATATATATATATATATATATATATATATATATATATATATATATATATATATATATTCATGAACAACGAATAATTTAAATATATTATTCATTATAATGTCCTAATCACGTCAATTCCTTAAAAACTCAAAGTTTAATTTTATTTTCATATAATTCTGTTCAATCTTAATTCATTTACTAAAAATATTCTTTTTAATTTTCAAATCATATAAAAACTAATAATTTATTATACATTCTTCTGTTATTAAAACTATTTTATATTTATCTTCTTTTAATATCTAAAACTATAAATAAACTATCCAATTTTACTGTGATTTTTAAAAGTAAAGAAAAAAAAAACATTTTTTTTAAAAATTATTTTATGTCATGGCATTCTTTATTACATATTAAACTAACTACATCTATAATCACTACATCTCACTTTTATTTGTGTATTTTTTATGAATATATTTTATATCTTACTACTATTATTATATAAGTTTATATAATTCTGTCTTCTAAATTTATATTTTATATTATACTGCATATGTAAATATTAAGCTAAGTTTTTATTTCATTAAATGCAATATCTATAAACATATTTATACTTATAGTCCTATGTAAACATGTTTTTCAAATCCATAATTTATTTATAATTATTTTTTTTTTGTATTTTTTTCTATATATCTTTTTAATTATGATATTTATACTAATGCCATCCTAATCCCAAAATTTCTATTATATTTTGGTATTATTTTTTTTATTAGTATTGTTTCTTTTGTTTTATTTTGTCTGTACATAACCTTATTTTATTGAACTTTCTGTAAATTTGTGTCCTGTGATATTTGAGTTATTATCTGAAGAAGACTACAGAACAGTCATAACATAAGACTGTACATGCATGGGTATAATAAAAAGTGTTATTTCCTATCAAAAGTAGAGTATATGTATTGCATCCACTGCATTAAAATTAAATGTCAACTTTCATGGTGACATATTACTAAAAAAAATATAGTTTAATTTTTCAATAAGTATTTTTTTGTTGGTAAATAATAATTAAAGTGTTTATGTGACATATTAATCATTTGAATGATGATTATAATATCCATAGCTTAAAATTAATCTTTAAGTCTAAATATATAATGCCTAAATGTCATAAGTAACTCTTTTCCAATTTTAAATATTCAGTTATAAAGTTAATAATAACAATGTATTAGTGAGTCCAAATTTAAAGTAGTAAGATTTATTGGGATATACCTTAGTTGACAATTACATGAATCAAAATTGATCACATGACATGCACTATAGTGCATAATGCCATGCGAATCATACTCAGACAAGCACACCTATTTGAAATTCACACCTATCTGATCCAGTCACTTATTCATCTAGATTATCTACAAGTTTAATTGCCTTTAAATAATTTTAAGTTAATAGCATGCATTGTTAAAAAGTGATATTTATCAAGACTATTCTACAGCTGTATTTTTTTCTCATGTGTCATATCATCAGCCAGGAAGTGAACCTGCTATCCCGGGATAACTGCTGGTAAGGCAGCTGTCACTGACCTTTTGACCACCAATGCTTGACAGCTACAATTTTTCTTGACACTTTCAGGTAATGCAATTTTTCCATAGTAAATGATTTAGAAACTAAAATGTTTTCTCTGATAATTAATTACTTATGTTAAATTTAATAAAAAGAATTATTATTATTCCTGCTTTATGAACTATACTAGTTTCTAAGTTATATTTAGAATTTAATATGGAAAGGGTAATTTCTAAGTTACATAGAAAAACTTTTAAATTATTTAAGAAAACTTTTAATATTTTGAAGAACTTTTTTATGCAATTCTTTTATCTAAAATATGATAAATCTTTATCTTGCTACAATCTTTTTCTTTTTGCATAATTTCATTTTAACTGAAATAGAATATTTAGCCCAATACTGAAAAAAACCTTTGAATGACAAAATAATTTTATAAATGTTAGCATCTTAAAACTATTATTTTATTGACAAGGAAATAATTGAATAATTAACAATTATTATGCATTTTATTTTAATTAATATAATCTTATGTAAATTAATGTCATGATATAGTATCTGACATTAGACTAAAGGAGTATATTTAAATAAACAATAAAACTTAAATTTGAATTTAAGGAGATTAAAGAACATATATTTTGTTTAGTACACTTTATTGTTTTTAAATTGTTATTTAAAGAAATTAACATTCATTTATTAACTGCCGACCTTTTTTTTTTCAAAAAGTTAACATCTTTCAAAGATGCTTACTATAAATGAAAACATTGTCAAAATGACTATTATGTGTGCATTAAAATTTAAACGATGAAAGGTATTTCTCAACAATGCATACAAATTATGGCGTATAGAACAGTTTTGTTCATATTAGCCATTGCGGGATTAAATGGCAATGCACACCAATGCTATTGCCCACTGATGTGTTTCATGACCCTATGCAAATGTGCACACTCAAAAGATCACTATCATATATTGTGATGGTGTTTGTAATTTGACTGGCCAGAACTGTTATAATATGCCATTGTAATAGTGATCTTACACCTAAATTGATGTACTAGTACATACTAATAATTGTAAGCCCATCCCCATGCTTCCTTACATGTCAAGAAATGTGAAAACAATTGGTATAGGGTCGAACCAAGCACCATTTTACACAAGTCACATGAAAAGACATATTATCACAAGAACAACTACAACTGAAATGAAATGGCTGATTGCACATTGTTTTGGAAATTGTAAGCTTGGGTTGATCAGAGTATTGCATCTTTTGGTCAGATTAAGAACAGATAGGACACAAATAAAATTCCTAAGGTTGCATGTTGTTTTGCAAATCATAATATTGTTTTTTTTGATCCAGAGTAATGCATCTTTTAGCCATTTTTTTAAACCAGCAAAACCATCGCCCCCTTGCACATTCCAATGTGACATACTGTCATGTCTAATGTAATTTAAAAATGTAATTATTGTATTTTAGAAAATAATGTCAGTTTATAAATTGAGTAGTGCATCTTTTGACCAATCCTTCAGACTGGAAAAACCATTGTCCCCCCAGCTTACTGCAGCACCACTATGTGCTGACTTGTGGAATGTAATTTAAAATATAGTAATTTTTATATTTTCGATTTTTTTTTTTTTTTTTTTTTACAAAATAATGTCATTTTGTAATTTGTTTAAAAATAGTTTGCAAAATGTTGCAAGCCACTAAAATATATAATGTCATTTAAAACATAACTACTCCATTTTAGAAAATAATGTTAAAGTTGAAAATAAAGAAAAAACCCAATAATGTTTTATTTGTATTTGTTTACATAAAAAGTATGCTTTCACACAGTTTCAACACAGTACGAGAATACTACTAGTTATATTTTCAGATCAGTACCCTCTTCATCTAATACTTTATTATATTAGTAAAATAAATAATTAGCTTGGATTCAGGTTAGAATTAACCATGACAATAAATTAAATTACAAATAATAATAATAATAATAATAATAATAATAATAATAATAATAATAATAATAATAATAATAATAATAATAATAATAATAATAATAATAATAATAATAATAATAACTGAAACACAGGCTTGTTATATACCTGTGGCTATATATATGTAATATAGGGTATATGAGCACAGACTTTCACACCACCCACCTCTCTCCACTCTATCTAATAAGACTGATACACCTAAACACATATACGCTGAAAAGATAAATAATCACCAATATTCGTATTTCATGCTAAACCAGCAATCATTAGTGGGTCCAGACTATCATCTTTACACACATATATAGTATCAAGTGCTCAGATATATATTAAGATAGACTATCCTCATAGTTTAATGGACAGGCTTCAATCCACTCCACACTCCAACTCTTCAACCATCCATCCAATTGAAAATCTGATGATGGAATGCTCAAAGGCCACCCTGAGGCCGAGATTATTGTCACACCCATGTTGACCTAAGGTCAATCTGAAACCCCACATGTACAGGACATAATCCATTTAATACATATGCAAGGATGGGCAGACATCTCTATAATGTAATAACTGAAACACAGGCTTGTTATATACCTGTGGCTATATATATATATATATATATATATATATAGTCTGTGCTCATATACCCTATATTACATATATATATATATATATATATATGTAATATAGGGTATATGAGCACAGACTTTCACACCACCCACCTCTCTCCACTCTATCTAATAACACTGATACACCTAAACAAATATATGCTGAAAAGATAAATAATCACCAATATACGTATTTCATGCTAAACCAGCAATCATCAGTTGGTCCAGACTATCATCTTTACACACATATATAGTATCAAGTGCTCAGATATATATTAACCCTTTTCCCGTGTCCGACGAGGCTCCTCGTCGACATCTGAAATCACTCTAACTCAGCCCGTTTTCATACGAAAAAATTCGTTAAATACGTATTGAATTCGTTTTTAAAAGTTCTGTACGATGGTGACATCTTCCGATTTATTTTAGAAGTAAAAAATAGAAAAAAAACGCATTTAAACCTAAACAAAGAAGGAACATTATTTGTGATTGGTTCTTAGCATGCTCTCAGCCAAAAAAGACATTCTGATTGGCTGGAAAGAACAAAGAAACTGCCTGATCAAAGAAAATAAAGAAAAACGCTGAGATTTTCATTTCGAATACGATTTAAATTATTATTAAATAATATTTATGGAAATTAAACATAATTTTCAGAGAGAATAATAAAAAAACAAAATTATTTTCGAAAAATATTGAAGATTTTAGTACAAATATTGAAGTTGTAATAAAAAGAAATATTTACTTTTCTATAACGTAAAAGTCGATCTTTTTGTTTACATTATAACTTTTATGTTGCCGATATTGAATATCTTAGAATAA
Source organism: Epiperipatus broadwayi (assembly GCA_028023455.1). Classification (NCBI taxonomy): domain Eukaryota; kingdom Metazoa; phylum Onychophora; class Udeonychophora; order Euonychophora; family Peripatidae; genus Epiperipatus; species Epiperipatus broadwayi. The sequence goes on along the minus strand of JAQFVV010000046.1, from coordinate 7,360,947 downwards.
ATAAATAGCAATTTATTTTTGAAAGAACTTTCGTTGTCTTCACAACCTTAAAAATTAATTATATACTTTTTATAAACGTATCTGAGTTGAATTTAATATTATAGGCGAATATGTTTTAACAATAGGCTTTGTCTTCAGTTTGTGAGTTGGCCAATTAAAAGATTTGATTTTTATCTGATACAACCAATGATAAAATTAGCGGTTAAAAGGTTAAGATAGACTATCCTCATAGTTTAATGGACAGGCTTCAATCCTCTCCACACTCCATTAAACTATGAGGATAGTCTATCTTAATATATATCTGAGCACTTGATACTATATATGTGTGTAAAGATGATAGTCTGGACCATCTGATGATTGCTGGTTTAGCATGAAATACATATATTGGTGATTATTTATCTTTTCAGCATATATGTGTTTAGGTGTATCAGTCTTATTAGATAGAGTGGAGAGAGGTGGGTGGTGTGAAAGTCTGTGCTCATATACCCTATATTACATATATATAGCCACAGGTATATAACAAGCCTGTGTTTCAGTTATTACACTATAGAGATGTCTGCCCATCCTTGCATATGTATTAAATGGATTATGTCCTGTACATGTGGGGTTTCAGATTGACCTTAGGTCAACATGGGTGTGACAATAATCTCGGCCTCAGGGTGGCCTTTGAGCATTCCATCATCAGATTTTCAATTGGATGGACGGTTGAAGAGTTGGAGTGTGGAGTGGATTGAAGCCTGTCCATTAAACTATGAGGATAGTCTATCTTAATATATATCTGAGCACTTGATACTATATATGTGCGTAAAGATGATAGTCTGGACCAACTGATGATTGCTGGTTTAGCATGAAATACGTATATTGGTGATTATTTATCTTTTCAGCATATATGTGTTTAGGTGTATCAGTGTTATTAGATAGAGTGGAGAGAGGTGGGTGGTGTGAAAGTCTGTGCTCATATACCCTATATTAAATAATAATAATAATAATAATAATAATAATAATAATAATAATAATAATAATAATAATAATAATAATAATAATAATAATAATAATAATAATAATAATAATAATAATAATAATAATAATAATAATAATAATAATAATAATAATAATAATAATAATAATAATAATAATAATAATAATAATAATAATAATAATAATAATAATAATAATAATAATAATAATAATAATAATAATAATAATAACAACAACATAATGGGTTTGCTTGAGACAAAAATTTATACTGGATCTCAGACTGACCCTGCTAAACAATTGTCTGGAGAGGGATTCTGTGCATGCTTGAGTGATTCTTCATCTCCCTTAGCTGGAACTGGACTCCTAATCGCCAGAAATTCACCCTTTATAACATTTAAAATTATTCATATAGATATGAACTTGCTGATTGCAACTTTCAGTCATAAAAGAATTAACAATTAATATAGTTTTTGTCTACATGCCCTTCCAAAACAACAAGATAGACACAATAATTGCAAACATAAATTTAAGGCTGGCTACCACAGCAAATCCATCTGTAATAATTGGAGATTTCAATACAACATATCATGACTTCACACAACATTGGCTTCATAAAATTGCCACACCATTAAGAAGTGGCCAAGGATTTTTGCCACATGATACCATCTCTTTTCACAATGGTTGCTTCTCTTCACTAATTGATCTTACTTTTTATTGCCCAATACTCCACCACCTAGTTACAATATTAACTCCTGCAGTTTTTTCAGACCATTCAGTGCAAATAATTACAATCAATTGTGATCAGATCCAAACATCAACACATCCACTCACAAAAACAGTACGAGTTCTACTCCCTATAGCAACCAAGGAACTCATTTTCTCTGAGATATATATAATGCTAAATAAAATTAAAGATATGAACCTTGACCCAGTACAACAATATCTTGCATTTATTGGCATACTGTCATTTAACATCAACCATTTAGCCATGAAGCAACCTCCACCATTGAAACTTCTATCTCTAGAAGACAAGTTACATCAGTGAATAATCAAGATGAACCCATCACACTTCACACAACAGTACATATTTAAACATATGCATGCATCCAATAATGCTTGTGATGCACATAAAAGCTATTTAAAAATAAAAAAGTAAAACATGCCTTCTCAAACTTCATACTTGGACCAGAGATTATATAAGGTGGGCACTTGGAAACAAGCCGAATATAAAGGTGCCAATTGCAATACATGCAGATAATGGAACATATGCAGGCCAAAATATGATTATGCCCATCTTTGAATTTTTCAAAAAAAGTTACAAACACAGTAATCACCGACAATAGCACATGGTATGTTTGGCCATCCTGAGACTGAAACACCATTTGCTACAGATCTTTTCATGGCTAAACTCAATAGTATTCCAAATGCTTGTCATGCAGGAAGTCCTGGAATCCCAATATTTATATCAAAACATCTAAGGAAATTTACACCAAAATATTTAAGTTGTTTAGCTAAATACTTAACACAACAAATCATGACCATTGAGGGGTCTACACACTTTCCATAGTGCCATATAATAAAAAGAAAACAATCATACCACTAACTACTGACCTTAGACCAATATCTATGGGACCATTACCTATCAAGATCATCGAAAAATTCATTAAAGATGAAATCGAACCATACATATTGCCACTCATTTCTGAAGCTCAGTATGCAAAGAAAGGCTCTTCAACAATGGAGTCAGCCTTGTTATTTAAAGCAATTCTAACAACAGTCATACAGAGAAAAAATATGCTCCCATAGTGGTACAGCTTGATATCGAGGCTGCCTTTGATTCGGTAAACATATCTACACTCTTAGAAATGCTTGAAATCACTCAAATCCCAGGAGCACACTTATATCTAATAGCTAACCTACTTTTAAATAGAGAGATTCATGTAACACTAAATGGAAAAAAACTCCCCATCATTCACCCCAAATCAGTCAATATCCCAAGGGTCCCCTCTTAGCTCATTGCTGTTTATATTATACATTAATCCCCTCATTAATAAATAGCATACAGCAAACTTTTAGTGGAATTGAGATACCTGGCACAGCACAGCAACCTGCATGCCTTGCATACATGGATGATGTCACTGTCTTCCTAACATCCCAAAAAAAACAAATGCTACAGTGGCAAATGATACTGCAAGAATATTCACAGAAATAGAAATTAAAGTTTAATCCAGGAAAAATTACAGCTTGGACGCTTTCACTGGAAAGCAATGTGCATCAAACTACAACTCAATGCCAGACCCTTTCCTTGGGTTCCCATTTTATATGGGAATCATGGGAATGAGATGTCACATTCAAAATAAGCTGGAGGAAGAAGCTGAAAGAATAGTGGACTCTTTATCTAAAACATATATGTCACTATATGCAAAAGTACAGCTAATTAACCAGCTTATTACAGCAAAAATAGTTTCTTATGTGCCAGTTGTTTCTTTCTCCAAAGCTTTTATAGCAAAAATTAAAAACATATATAATAAGCCACTCTGGTCTAAAAAAACTGTAGCAATCTCATCTAAAAAACTCAACAAACCCTTTATCAAAAATGGTCTTGGCTTGCATAGCATTAACATCTTCCAATTACAAAAGCTGATAAACCTAATAGTCACCACAATTGCAAAATTACCTAGACTTAAACACTTGGTTGAGGTCACTCCAACAGATAGGCCACCTCCAAAAAGATTATTTTTTGCTACAATTATCTATCAATACTAAACCACTGTACATAACATGGATCAGTTTCTAAGTAAATATATATATACTGAGAAATTTATGATTTAGTCAACACTCAAACTGATGTGAGTGCTTCCCCTCCTATGTTAGAAATTAACAACAAAAAATTGCTTAAGGAATTTAAAAAAAATGGGTGCTTGAGTCCAAATATTTTTACTTCATAATCAAAATGAATCTAGTTGTGATGCCAACAACACATTTTCTATATCATAAAATAATATATCTATACATTGATCCCTTCTGTGGACTGTGTTACCGAGCAGAGCAGACACTATACCAACTTATATACCAGTGTTTGGCTTTAAACCAAACAAAAAAGATTATGAGTAATGCATACAGAAAACCTGGTATCACAATTAATCAAATACTTGGTACTTTCTGGGAAGAGATCAATACCCAGCATTAGAGTGGTCATGTTCATCTTATATGCATTCTGGTGTACCAGATGCACTTTCTTAATTGGAAAAAATACTAGACACCATCCATCTACATTTAAAAAACATATTAGCATGCATTCAAAATAGAGACAGGCTAATTACATGTCCACTTTTATATGCAGCAACTTGGTCTCTGTTAAAACAGCCATCAATGTTGTAAGTATATCACACACTCAGTTAAACCAATATCAGTGACATTCCCAACCTTTTTTATCAATTTAATTAAACATAGAGACATTATAATGAACTATAGTGACATATGCAAGAAATAATGAACAATCAATTAAAATTGGACGATAAACAATTACAGTGATTTATAATTGGAAGAGATTGTACACTAGCATAAAGCCAAGGAACTATGTTCTCTCTTAGAACTCTATAATCAGATGGAATATATTCTCATTTGAAATAAAACTCTTAAAACTAAATGAACTAACTAATAATGGACAATGTTTTTTCAGGTGAAACACCCATGTCTGGAGCAAACTGATATGTAATGGTGCAAAATAATTCAATGTAACACAATGTAAATCATGCAAACAAAGTAAAGTTTCTTTGAGTTTATAAAGTGCCTTTTGAAATATAATAATAATAATAATAATAATAATAATAATAATAATAATAATAATAATAATAATAATAATAATAATAATAATAATAATAATAATAATAATAATAATAATAATAATAATAATAATAATAATAATAATAATAATAATAATAATAATAATAATAATAATAACAACAACAACAACAACAACAAATAAAAGGTGTTTACATACTAAAATTTCAAATTATATATATGATGATCATGCTTGGGAAAAAATACATATTTATATGTGACAATAACTCTTAGAGAATAGCTGTAGAATGTTCAGCTATTTACCTTAATGCTTTTGTGATCTCAACTATATATAGGATAAATGAGGGAATATAAATGACATTATTAGTCATTAAATTTAATGTCTGCTGGAAATATAACATTTTATCTACTTTTGGTTCTTTCTGTTGCAGTCTTCCTATGAATGTTTCCATTGCAATTTTTCTTTCAACATTTAAAATAGGAAGATTCACAGATTAATTACAAAAATACATTTCCTTGGGATAATTACTTTAAATGGCTAGTTTTCCTTTTGCAGACAGTAAATGTCAAATACTTCTTCAGCATTGAATAATAATGGATAGATCAGCAGAATCAAAGTTAATTTAAAATCAGTTCTTGCCTAAGGCACCATATGTAGCTGCATTACTGGAAAGATTAAGAAAAACATTTTTTAGGGTCTTCTATTTTTTTAAAATGCATTATAAAACATAAAAATCCATATACAAATAATTGATTTGTATAAAGTAAATGTCATGATGACTACATAACTATTATTATCACCGTCTCTTGGAATGAAGATAATTTTTTTTGTTTTTATTTTTCCTCCAGTTATTTGCAACTTGTTTATATAGCAAAGTTTCTTTTATTTAAAATAGTAATATTATTTCAAAATAAAAAAAAGAAGATATATTTTATATTTACATTTATTATTATCATATTTACATTTATTATTATCATTTTAAAATAACTTCAAAATGTATTCTATATTGAACCAGATATTTTCCATTTCAATATTCCTATCGTGACATTTAAAGTTAGGTTTAGTCTTTTTTTAAAAAAAAAATATATATATATATATTTTTTAAGTGTCAGAGCATTGGCCGGGACGCCAACCTGCAACCCGGGCAACTGCATGCTAGTGCAAGGCAGTCGCGCTGACCTCTTGACCACCAATGCAAGACAGGTTTAGGCTTTTTGTAATAAAAGTTTAAATTTCGGCACATACTTATTTTTTTTCAAGAATAGTTTTATTTTCATTAAATTTGTAATTTTAAAAATATTTAAAAGAAAATTTTGTAAAACTTGTAACATATTTGTTTTATCTTTAGAAAGTTTTTTTTTAATTAAAAGTGGTATAGATTTTTTCTTTTGATAATTACAATCTAGTTTAAGAGCAGGGATTTAATTTTGTAATAATTAGTTAAAGTACCCTGGTGAGATATTTAATTAGGTTGAGCATGGTATTAAATTAGTCCTGGACATATACTGTTTAAGTAAGTAATATTTACTAAGGTTGTAACCTCAAGAAGGTGCATGTAAAAAGTGATAGTAAGGACCTCTACAGGTCTTAACCACAAGCTTACACTTTAGAATTAAAAGATGAAAAATGAAGCTTATGTGGGAGATAAGAGTTATATAAATAGCCCTGTGTTTAATAACAGGGATTGACATTCACCATTAGTTAGAAAGTATTATTTATTCTTCTAACATATTATCCTACATCAGATATTTCGTTGCAACTGGATTCATAGAATTTATATGGTAATAGTGTTCTTTTTTCAGGTGACAAATTTTACACCATTGGTTACCAAAACTGTGTAATATGATGCTAAGCCTACTAAAAATGGATCCAAACCTACCTGCTGTTCCTTCGAAGATGCTGTGATTGCCTAAACTAGAATAGTTTCAAAATATGTCTCCACACTCCTGCCACCATTGCCAAGCAAAAAAAACATTGCAGACTTTATTATTTTTACACACAAATGTGAGTGCTCACCAAACATATGGACACTAAGGTATATTTCCTTTTTATAATCTTGCAAGAGCTAAGCATAGTATAAGACTCCTCTCTATCTTTATAGTAAATCAGAAACTGTATTGTTTTGTGGTAATTTTATATATTATTCTTTTATGATATCCTTTGAGCTTAGTGGCAAAATTTCAAATTTGAAAATTTTATTTAACCTTGATTGTATGACTGGTAGCTTTTGTCTGTTTCAAATTTATTTATCTGAGAGTGTATTGTGAATTTATATTTTATACGTGCTTAATATGTCTTCTTTTATAGTACTAACTCTTGCTATATGATTTGGTAGATCTTCATAATTTTCTTTAATACATCTGTCCCTCTTGTATCATGGTGAAAAATTTCAAATAACTTTAGTTTGCATTTCCTGCAGTCTGCAAATATTTTGGCTTGTAATTTATTATGTATAATATTCAGAAATTGGATGTTTTTTCTCTTAGTTCTGAGATTATTTACAATCATAATCTTTTCTCCTGTCTTCTTATCTTGTATGTGAAATTAACCATGAATTTCCTTAAAAGTGGTGTATCATGAGCTGTCCTGATGGCATATTACATTCTTGGTTTTAATACATTATTCTGGGTGAAGAAGTGCACACCGGCGCTGTTTCATTGATTTCTTAGAAGACCATATTGTTTTTTTTAACCTCTGAATTAGAAAACTAGAATTGTTTTTTTTATAAATTGACAGCAGCAAGATATTATCAATTTCATTTATTTTAAATTCATAGGTAAGAAAATGAACTTATCTGCCAGAGTGTTTAATATTTTAATATTTGCAATATGCATATATCCTCTTAGATGAATAAATAATAAATGTAGATCACATCTCATATTTTGTTCGCTATATTTATTTTGTTTATATTTGAATTTAATAAATTTTTTATTATTTAAAATTAGTTTCACTGACATTTGTCTTAGTGATTTTATTTCTCAAAGGTCTGAACAATATAATGACTTCTTGCTCTCCCTGGGTCTAGGTCAGGGCAAATCATAATCATCATCAATTTTTGGTCACATTAAACCAATGGTAATTTTCTATTCCCTGGTGTTAGCTGCATGATGGCATTGATGCTAATCAAAAACATATACATGTAACAATTCCGGGCTGTCTTGCATTGGTGGTCGAGAGGCCAGTGTGACTGCTTTGCAGGCAGTTGCCTGGGTTGCAGGTTCGCGTCCCGGCCGATGCTATGACAATTAAAAAAAAAAAAAAACAATTCCGGGCTGGGTCTGTGATTGATTTTATATAAAAATATCTGATTTAGATTTCTAATAAAATATTCTCTTAACTAATATTATATGATGTTAGTCTTTCATTTTTGTAAATGTTTATTAATCTTATATTGTTTTTTTACTTTGTGTGTGTGTCTTTAGAGTTACAGTGTTTTTCTAATTTTTTTTTTTACTTTATGTGTGTCTTTTTAAAGTTACGGTATTTTTTTTCAAGAGTAAATAAATAATTTTATTAAAAACCAATACGTAATTATAAATATATAAAAAGTAATGTAATTTATATACTACAATTTATAATTGATACCCAACTACTATGGTTTTTTTAAAAAAAATTTATAGTAATTAAAACTCACAAATATAAAATGTAACGTTATTTAAATAGTACAATTTAAAAATATTCCCCATGACTTTTCTTTTTTTTATGTTCAAAGTATTGTGTTGTTTTTAATAGTGTGAATCTTTTAAAAGTAACCTTATATTTATCTACTACATTTAGGTTTAGTATACAAATAATTTTCTTTGTTTTTTTGTGACAGTAATTAATACTCAAAAACTGTGTTGTTTTCGTTTATGTATATTTTTCTATAACGGATATAACGTCATTATTTTAATACAAAATAATACTGTTTGTATAAAATAGTAAAACATTTGGATAAAATATATTCCTAAATCATTAAATAAATTAATAGTTAATATACAAATAAAAAAAAATCACCTACATGTTCTTCTTTCTCTGTCTATTTGGGGGGGGGGGGCAACAACAACAACATTGTCTGTGGCAAGAAAATTGGTCAAAAACACAGGTTTGAGTGAAGAAACATCAATAACAAAATAACACTATAACTGGGTATTAAACTATGAGAATATATTAACAAAAACAAAAAAAAAATTGAAGTACTTTGTAATTAGTTGCATCTTAAACAAGATCACACTCAAAACATCTTCACCCTTGTGAAGACATAGCCAAAGGAACTTGCACAAGTAATCATCCATGCATCGCCTGTGTGTCCCATGCTGTTTTTGTTTTGGGATTTGAGGCAGCTCCATAGATGCTCAACATTTTGGGTATGCACACTTGTGTTAGAATCCAGCAAGTTGTAGCAGTGGTTTACACACAGATGTTTAAATCTTGCTGCCTCCAGATCAGATGTTTTATAACCTATCCAGCAGTTGGAGTAGATGGTGGATCCTGGTTTTACATTGTCCTTTATGGCTTGCAGCAGGGTGGTGGTATATCAAGTTGGAACTGCCACTGCAAAGCATTCACTAGTCTCTCAGCACATCCCTCTGAAATTCCACTGCTGAGGAAGCATTCTGTCCTGATTGTTTCTTCCAATCACTGAAAAGTGTGTCGTCAACCTCAACAGACATTCCTGAACCTCTGATTTGACAGCATGATCTTGATGAAAGGATTTCACAGCACAGCTCATGAAGAGCATGCATCCACCTGACATAGGCACTGTGACTCATCTCCAGATCTTTAACAACATGTTCTACAGTCAGCTATTCATCGCTCCAATAGTAAAGCAATAGTAAAGATTTCATGAAGGGCATTTGGAAGCCTTTAAACCAGCTATCTTTGTGAATAGAACACTTTCGATAACAACTTTGTGATTTACATGTAAAAGTTTCTCAGACCTTGTTATGTATGTGTATAATTAAAATACATATACACACAAAATAATAAGAGTAAATGTTATAAATGAGGATTTAATATTTTATCTTCACACACACACACACACACATATATATATATATATATATATATATATATATAACTTGCATATGTATATATATATATATATATAACTTGCATATGTATATGCGACAAATACTTTGTTAATTAAAAATTATCTTATACTTTAATAGCTGTGTTGTTTTGTAAAACAGCAAGAAAACAAATCCTTTTAGATAGGAAAGATAATTAACAAAGGAACTTTGCAGATAAACAAGATGAATAATTAAAAAGTAATCTGGCTGCAAAAGGATAATCAATCAAAGTAAAACTTAAGTCTAAATCTGCTTCTGCAAGTAAACTGGGAGAGATTGATTCGACCAGGATGGACAAGATTTGACCAATCAAATCCAGAAAATCAGAACTGGTGAAATGAGTGAAAGTGTAAAGCATTGTGCACTTACAACTGGGAATTCTACCAATGCAGATGAACTGTGAAAGGCACTGAATGTTACTTATTTAGCATGGTAGTCCCAGATAGGACTGCTGATTTCTGAACATCTAAGAGTCAGCATAGGGGCTATAAAATAGGTCACATAGAACTTTATTATTTTGGTATACCTTCAGGTTTGTTGATATGAATATATAATGATTGTTTTAATGTATTCATGTAAATATGTATATATTAGCGTATTGTAATTAAATCTGCTTTTCTTATTCTACCGGCATTAGTCTCTGTGATTATGATTATTGTAGGCATATATAGAAAGGGCAAGGTTGGCTTACTGTATAGATTTTTCGCCAGTGAGTATTATAACTGGCAGACATAACAGATCTTTATTAGCATGAATTTGCATTTGCACACCACAAAGACACATCTTTTGTTTCAACAGGATATTTTTATTTTGTAAAAACACCACAGCACTAGCTTTGTTGATGGCAATTGCCACAGATTCAAATACTCTGAGTTACAGCGGGCCATCTTGCTTGTTATTGAATGAATTCTTGTGAGAACATTATTTGTCATGCATTTGTAAAATAACTTCTGTCATGGTCCTATTAAAATAACTTTTTTGAGGGTTAAACATTCATCATGGAAGCTTCACATAATTATGAATAAACTTACAATGCTAAAGTAAGTTACAGCACATTAAAAAAATGTTTAATCAAATTTTAAAAAAAATATGACTGTCTTAAATGCACACACTCTCACATGAAACTACAGAGAAAATAGATGTTATGTCAGCCAATAAAGTCATTTCTCTTTGCTTTTAGCATAGAAAAAAGCCCTAACCGGCAGTCATCAGGAACTCTTTCTGTGTTTTATTATAGAAAGAAGTCTCTTTGTGTTGGCTTCTGTCACCATCCAACATAATGTGAGGACTTTTTCATGCATTTTAACATAGAAAATTTCATCCATTGTTGGATGAATGCCGGTAAAACAGTATATTTCTAGGAATTGACCTAGAAATTGTGACATCTCACTGTTAACACCAGGGAATATAAACTTACCAAACCAATTTTCCGTGTGAGGTGATGTGATGTGATGTACTATAGCTACTCCTTAAACAAAATCAATCTCTCAGCAATTATACCAATAAAAACTTGTTAGCTACTTAATTTTACATTCCCCAGTCTAATTTTTCCCATATTCTGCTCCATCCTATTTCCATAACATAATCTTTGTCAACTCTACAGCCTTTATATCTAAATCCCCCTTATCTTTTTCCAAACCTAGCTTAAAAACCAATAATCTAGTTTCTGTATAATCACTTTTTTCATACTTATTTTCCCATAACTTCATTATATGTTCTGTTTCTGTTTTCAAGCATTTACATTCAATTAACAAATGCCTAATATTTTCTATTCCTTCCTTACATAATTTACAGACTAAATCACCCATATTTTTCCATTTGCATGTATATTCTCTTGTTGCTAAAGATCCTGTTTGAGCCTTAAACAATAAGCTACTTTCCTTACTATTATCATAAATTAGCTCACATCTAATATTCTGTTTATTTCTATATATATATATATATATATATATATATATATATATATATATATATATATATATATATATATATATATATATATATATATTTAAACTTTTTTTACTCTCCATACTAGTTTTCCATCTCTCTAACTCCCTATTCTTTATTAGTAAATCTATTATTTTATCCCATTCCTTACCACTATAATACACAACAATCCTCCTAACACAATCATCCCATCTTTTATACAAATATACATATATAAATTCTTTATCCAAATCTTTTGCATACCGTAATCCCTATCTCACACATCTTGTTACCTGCCCTTACTCATAACCCAATTAAATACTATTATAGCTAATATTTTATTATCCATAAACTGCAATCTACCAAACATTTTCATTTTACTTTTTGCATCTCTCATATGAAAACTTGACCATCCGATTTCTTCTTGAATTGCCTCCCTTGCTATCCATACATCTGCATCCAATGCATGTCTTCCTACTTCCCTTTAAACGTTTTCTAAATAATTTAATACCCCATTACTAACATATAATGCTACTGCAACTCCTTTCCATAAAATTCTAGCTACATCATATTTATTATATGAAAACACAGTTAATTTCTTTATCAAACCATCTGATAGATGGTTATTTAAATTTTATGCATCCAACATGTCAGATTTAGTTCAGACAGTTGAGAAATAATGTGAGTGTAGGAGGCAACAGTTTTAAATATTTTGAGTCAGTTTAGGTCAGTTGGTGTATTGTTGGGACAGTTTGGAGTTGGGGATTAGTCTTTCAATATCATAAAAATAGATAATTAAATAGCATTTTCCCTTTAGATTTATTTAAAAAGGAAGAGAAGTAATAAATAAATTTTAAAATGTTTTTTCTCTCATTAATTAAAAATAAATGAACAGGTAAAAAGTGTTTCTTTAAATTTATATTGTACTTAGATAGTTTAAAGTAAAAGTTAAATATGGTTGGGTTTTGTCTTGTTGTAAAAATGGAAGACAGTGATTAAATTGATGAGGGGGGTAGAGTTAGAAAAAAGCATGGATACATTTAAAAACCATCAAATTGTGGAAAAAGAAGAGAGTGAGACATATTGAACCTGATTGAAATCTGTTTTAATGATGTGATTACCAAAAATATTTATTAAGCTTTTAATTTTCGTTAAATGTAAAGGTTTAAATTTTCGTTATTATTTAAAAAGAATGCGTATATCAAAATACACACACATTTATATGTAAACGGATTTGTTTTTAAATATTTATCGATTTATTTTAGAATAATTCTTATACCGCCTGTTTTTAAATTCATTTGATTTAAAAACAAGCTGGCTAGCTAATTGCATTCCTGTTACTTTTATTTTAATTATTGTAAACAATTTTAATAGCGGAGATTTGATTTTTATGTTGTTGTTTTCATTTCAATAAACCCTGGGTAGAATTCCTAGATAGATTGAGCAGGGGATTAATATTTGCTCTGCCTAAGGCGAAGAAATTGAACAACAAGGAAAGTGTTTTGCGGGAAATGGAGCAACGTATAAATAACCCCGGAAATTTGGAGGGTCAGTTAATCCATTTTTGAGAGATAGACAAGTGGTTTTCTCACGTGAAAGTTATAGCAGCATGGACATTTAAATTTCTTAATTAAAGGACATCAGCTGTTATTAAAGACTTTCGCTGGCAAAAATTTAAAATTCTATACTTGTTATCACTACCCGAATGGCTTGCTAACTCCACAAAAGATAGATCCCTGACTTCCAAGTTTGCTCCAGTAATGCTTTGAACACCTAAAAGAAGCCGAAACCTCTTTACATCTACTTTGCTGCCTAAAGAACCTGAAAATGAACTTAATTAAAAGTGCACACTCTACGTGAACATTGCTTTTACCGAAAGATAATTATTTTCGTTTTTATTCTTCCCAGGGTAAATTAGTTCTCATTAAATCTCCACTCAATCTAACCACAAATATGTATTCTTAAATCAATATAGCCTCATATTTAATATTTGCTGTGTTTTCCAATATTTTATAGTGTGTCTTAGAATCTTAGTTTTAAGATTCTAATTTGCTTTCCGTTTTGTTTATTGGAGAGTGACGAATGAGTTTTATATTTTATACCTCACTTTTATAAATGCTTTAGCAGCCTTGTATATATATTTTTTTTCTTTTATGCTTACCTGTAATTATTTAGTATTCAATAATTAATTTGTAATTTTATACTCTGTGTTTACCCTAGTGCTTAACCTCCAAAAATCTTTTGGCTGACAACTTTATTGTCTCATTTTCGCAGGTAGAGATTTCGTTTCTAAGATCTCTAAAAGGGGAAATTAGAATTGTGTTTTTCTTTGTAATTTTATAAGTCGTCAGCAGGAAGATAAAATTTATTCTTTCTTAAATTACAGGTGAGCGATACTTTCATTCTGCTAAAGTGTTTACAACTTTTAAGATTTTCATACTCCGTGCACTTTCCGATAGGTTCATTTGTGTATTTATTATGTGTGCTTTAAATTTATCAGAGTGTGTACTCAGAATTTGTTTGTAAGTTTATTTTCTTTTCATTATTTGCTGGGACAGACATAACTGTTTTTCTAATCATTTACTTGTCTCTTATTGAGACCATTAATTATTAATTTTAAAGTAATTTTTGCCAATCGTTTGGCTGGGATTCACCAGTTTAATTGTTTCTTCATTTCAATGATATTTTTCGATTGTTCTTGGGGTGGATCAATCGCCATTATTTTAAATGTAGTAATTGGTGCAGTTCATACTGATATAAGGACATTCAAGATCTCACCATGTTTAGATCTTGAACAGCTCATTGGCACTGGGTCTTTGATCTATTTCAAGGGCATACGGTTTAAGTATCTGAAAGGGAAAACCAGTGTTTAAGTGAATCCTCTGCTGAATGAAATTTGCTTACTCCCTTTTAACTTTGTTTATTAGAAGATCAGTCAGTCTGTCCTAGCTTTGCCATTAATATTTCTGGTACACGCCTGAGTTAACCCCCATCTATTGTATCATAAACTTATATTTAATAATTTATTTTCTCATAATAAAATTTATGAAATATGTTTAAATTTAATTTGGCTGACGTTTGTCTTTGTGCCTTTTGTCTCAATTGTCTAAACAATTTAAGGTCTCTTGTTTCTCCCTGAGTCTAGTCGGTGCAAACCATCATCATCATCTATTCTGATCACAGTAAACAAATTTTCCAGACACATAGTGGTTGGTGGCGCCCTCTGTGTCAGAATAGATTGAGTATCCATCATAATATATGATGATGAACAAGATGATGAAGATGATAATAGAAATGAAACAAAGTCAGATGGACATGTTTCAAGCTAAGATAAGAGAAATGTGTCAAGAAATAAAGAGAAGTCAGCAAGTAATGATGGTTGACTTTAAAGCAGAAATAATAAAAGAAATGTGAGAAGAAAATAGAGTAATTAAGGAAGAAATTGGTGAATTCAAATCAGAAATGAAAGAAAAGAGATGCAAAATAATGGAGAGTCAAAGAAAATCAAGTAGCTTTTGAAATTATAAAGAAATAGTTGAGTAAAGATAGGCAGGTAGTGGAAATAATAAAAGAAAATAGAAAAAAAGTGGAAAATGAATTACACCAAGATAGTGTTAGAATAATGAGAGTAGAAATAATAATAGGGAAGGTGGAAGGAATGTGCAAGGAGTGGTTAGATAGACAACCATATATATTGGAGAATGTTGCTATATATTATTTAATTAAACTGAAATATAAACAATAAACAAAAAGAATAATGTTTATTGGATCTCTTGTCAAATAATAAGTTATATTTCCTATAGGCATATGGACAACAAACTAATGTATACCATTCATAATGTATCATTTTATTTAACTATTAAGTGGAAGTAAATAATATTTTTCTTAAGCTCATGTAATGAATATAACTGCAATGCAATATTGTCAGGAATTTTGTTCAACTGAACAAATCACATCTATACAAGTATCATTGCGATATATATAATTATTATTTTTTTTACATTGTGACTTGTAGACAAATCACATCTATACAAGTATCATTGCGATATATATAATTATTATTTTTTTTACATTCTTTAGAAATTCCTTGGAGTAATTATGTGGATAAAATAAAATAATATTTATAAATAGTCCTTCTACATAAAATTTTTATTTCTGCATATATGTAGATACTTTTAATTAAGGAAATATAATTAAACGAAGAGTCCAATGGAACATGAAAATAATGAATATTATCTCTTAACTATAAATAAATATTAATTAATTTTAACAATTTAACTAATGATCTCTATGATACAAAGAGATATTACACATATTTATACTAAATTGTAGTTATAAAAATTAAATATATTATCTGCATTATTTTTTTGTAATACAAGTTATGTATTTGACTTTCTGGAATGCTTGCCACCCATTTTATTTTTAATTGTCTAGTTTTAGGGACTTCCAACATATGGAATAAACAATATGGCTGACTAAGTTATATTCAACATTTACATTTTTTTATTTATTATAATGATAAAGAACACAAAAGTCTAAAGGGATTGTCTTTATTTTTTAATGTAAATTCACTATACTAACTGTAAAGTTATCTCAGTGCTCTCACAGACAATGTTTTGGAGCCTTCTAACCATGTTCCTTTCTCAGCAGATAGGCATTTAGAACATGTTTGTAGACAAATGTTCACACGTAAAATATAATATCAACATTTGATCACACACTTTTCAAATGGCCACCAACCATCCTGCACTGTGTAAAATATTCTACTATATATTGTTCTTTCAATGAACAATTCCAAATTATTATCATATTTTAGAAAATAATAAAGCAAACAAATATTATTAAAATTATGTGCATGTGAGCTAATGCCAACAAAAAAATTGATGTTTTTTTAAAGTGTTATCTGCCTGCCTTGTGTTAACATTTGGGTGCTATGTTGAGAATGGAATTTATTAACAAATGTGTTTGAATTTTTTAAAATTAACTTTCAATATTTCCAATGCATTTTAATATTTTTTAAGGTTAACAAATCATATATGTTTGAGAAATAAATGTTAACACGAGATAAACAGATAGCACATAGTTATTAATGTTAATGTATTTTTGTTGACATTTGTTAACACATGGTGATTTTTAACATTTTTAGCATATCACTTTTGGAAAAATTCTTAAAAATTGGAATCTTTGTTTAATAGAACAAGATGCAATGGACTATTGTCACAATTGCAGGATAGTCCTGAGAACTATATGGAAGAGGTTGATATTACACATCCCTGTGCAAATGGAGGTGCAATGCCAGAATCATGTGCAAACATGTTCTAACTGCTTTCTGTTTAGGCTCCAAAACATTGTTTGTTTCCATAATCATGTTTTATTTTTTTACTGCATTCACATTCAAACATTTCTAAATAAGCCTCTAAGACTTTTCTATTTCTTTATCATTTTATTAAATAAAAAAATGGAAATATTTAATACCACAACTTAGAGTCACCCATATTATTTATACCATAGGCTAAAAGTCAGTGATGACCTGAAAATGGATGATTTAAAATAAAATGGATGACAAGCTTTTCAGCAGTCAAACTATGTAAGTACCATTGTATTTTTAATGAGAAATTTATTAAACATATAACTCAAAATAGTATATTAATTAAGAATATTCAATAAATATAATATATTTTTGTAATTGAAAGTTTATCAAGAGATTTTTAACAGTTCAAAAATATTTCTCCTAGCACACTTTCTTACAATTTTTTAAAATAATTAAATTCTAAAGCATTTTATATTTTAATTTTCATGATGAATAGACAAACAAAAGTGTTCCTTATAGAAAAATAATTAATATTGAACTATGTCTTTTAAATGAAATCCAATAATAACTTGTTTTATTTCTTCCATGTGGGATATATTCCTTACATATTTTAAGTATCATAATATGCCAATCACAATAGATGAAAACATTTGTAACTTATAGCATAGTAATTAACATAAAGTTTGAGCTACTTGAATCACATATTATTAAATTGAAAGGCTAAGAACCTCTTAAGCTTATTATAATACTTATTTGACTCCCAATCAGATGTTATGATGGCTGTCTGAATAATGATCAAACTGTAAACACAAGACAGAGTATTTTACAAGAAAAGGGCAGTCCACCCTCTTATTTATAGTTTGATCACTATTCAGACAGCCATCATAACATCTGATTGGCTGTCAGATAAGTATTATAAAAAGTGTGCAAGAGGTTAACAGTCTTTCAATTTAATTTCAAATGACTATCTATTCTTTATAAAATAAATACTATTTAAATTAAATATAAAAATAACAATAAATTTCAAAATAGCTAACTGGACTGAAAATAACTTCAGGTATCAAAAACTAATTTAGTCAGCAAAAGGGCCAAAACATCTAGCATTATTATTTTGGAATGCTAGAACAAATCTCATAATGTGCAAAGATTGCATATCAAATTAAGGTGTTATATCAATGGCCAGAAGATTCAACATTTTAAATTTATTTCATTATGACCATCCAGAAAATATCAGAGCTAAAGCATTAATAAGAGGTTATGTATGGTGGAAATATAAATAGTGAAATTGAAAGCATTACTTAAAAATGCAGTGCCCATCTACCACTAGACAACCAGCATTTTTTAAATATCCTGCAGAAACGTGAGCTTGGCACAAAATACATACATACAACAACACACCCTTTAAAAGTCTATTTTTCTAGTAACCATAGATGCATATATTTATTGTGTAAAATATACAGTTGTAAAAAATACAGGTATAGAAAAAGTGATAATGAAATTACAATATTTTTTTCATGTTGGTTTACTTGAAATTATTATAACTGAAAATGGCTCCTGTTTTAGTGGCACAAAATCTTATAAATAATTAGGTGAATGAGGGAGGGGTTAAAACACACATCTTTTCTTATTTACCACCTGCAGTCTAATGGTTTGACAGAAAATGCAGATAGACATTTTAAAAAGAAGATTAAATATAATGAAAACAACTAATTTTAAAGAAACTTTGTATAATATTTTGCTATAGCAACATTAAACCCTAACTATGGTAACCGGAAAATCCAGTTAATTATCATTCGGAAAAATACTTAACACTGAACTAAGTGTGTTATTTCTTAATAAAAAAAAACTTAGATAAAATTACTGCAAGATAAAATAATCTGTTATGGGTCATAAAAAATATTTACAAATATTTTATGAAAAAAATGAGTTAAAGATAAGGTATTAAGTCATTCATCTACACAATTCATAGATGCGATCATGTCAGACGAAATGACAGTTAAAAATATGTCAATCAATGTTGGTTGAAACCACTTGATGACTTAATACAAATAAGCATAGCAGAAAAAAAAAGAAAATCAAGACAATGACAAAAAATAAAACATCGAATTCCAATGCAAAAAGTTAGAGAAACAAGATGAAAATGCAAGTTCAAAAGCTGAGGCTTCCAAGAGGCATGGTCATCAAACCAAATGGAAACACTGTACTTACAATATTTAATAGTCTATGTAAGTGTAGTTCCTATTAAATTGGGCAGAGATATTGCTATTTACTATATATATATATATATATATATATATATATATATATATATATATATAGTATATAGATAGGAAGACTATATATATATATATATATATATAGTAACCTACTAGAATTAGAGGGGTGTGTGAGAAAAAGAAAGAGAGAGAGAGAGAGAGAGAGAGAGAGAGAGAAGAAAAAAAGAAATAAAAGAGGAAGAGAATAGAGGGAGAAGATTATGAAATGGAGATAAAATGTTGATTATGAAAGGTAAGTGGAGAGGAAGAGGGAGAAGATGATAAGGGAGATATAGAGAGAGATAAATTGTATCCTAATGAAATGAGAGAGGGGTGTGAGAAAGAAAGAAAAAGATAAAGACATAATGCTAATGGTAAAGATAAATGATGGAGAAGAAAAGAATTGAGAGGGAAAAGAAATGGGGAAAAGTAATAGAAATGATATATATGATGGAGAGAGAACAGAAATGAGATGATGGGAAAGATATGAAAAAGAGATATACGAAGAAGATGGAATAAAGGAGAGAGAAATGA
The DNA here is from genome assembly GCA_028023455.1 of Epiperipatus broadwayi. Taxonomy (NCBI): domain Eukaryota; kingdom Metazoa; phylum Onychophora; class Udeonychophora; order Euonychophora; family Peripatidae; genus Epiperipatus; species Epiperipatus broadwayi. Next base: position 7,341,087 of record JAQFVV010000046.1, on the reverse strand, counting down.
AATGAGATGAAAGCAAGATATGAGAAACGAATGTTTTAAAGGGCTGAGATGATAGAAGGATATGAGAAATGACATGAAAAAAAAGTGGAATAGAATTGAAATGAGAAGAAGTGAAATATAAATGAGAGACTCTAAACGACTCAGCTCAGTGGGGTTACAATAAATTTAAAGAAAAGAGATGATGATCCAGAGATGTATAATCAAGTAAAGATCAAATCCAATACTGATGAACTATAACTACTACATCATATTAATATTTTAATAAGCCATACAAAAGATTATCTGAAATCACTAATCAATGCTTACCACATTAGTCCTACCAATAGATTATACACTCTCTGAATAAGATTAATGATTCTTTGCTTTAAAACATTATCTTACAGAATTATATTTACTAAAACAACAAGAGTAAATAACCTCAGGGATTTTAAAACTAAAACTTTTGTGCGAAATTAATGTTTAAGTAAAGTTGCCTAATAAAGAATTACTGTGATTAATAAATAAATAAGTGACATTTTAGCTGACCATAAAATAATTATAATATGTTCAATCTTAAAATAATAAACAAAACAAATATTAATTCACAAAATTTAATGAATCAATTTAAATTTTAACTAATAATGGCCTATTATCTAAGATATTACTTGAGCAAAGAAAAGAGCAAGGGTACTTTTAATGCCTTTTCATATCTCATAGACAACCACTAAAGACCTCAAATGCAAATGGATTAGAATTCTTTAAATATATAAGATTGAAGATGATGATCAATGATGTGCAGTGAATATAAGATAATGTGCAGCTTTTAGAATAATATTAATTAAAATATTCTTCTGAAGTACTAATATTATTAATCTGATTTAGTTTGAAAAGATATACTGATAATTTAAAAAATAAACTTTTAACTAAGTATTTAATTAGGTATCTGCTGTAATGAAATTATCTGTATTTGTGATTCAATATGAGAATCATTTACTTTAACATAGCTTTTTTTTTAATTTTCAAAACAGTATCAACTATATTTAATTAACTTAGAATATACTTATAAGTTTCTGAATTGAAGATTCATTAAATTTAAAATTTTTTAAGACTTTGTGAACTTGGAACCCAAGACATTAATATATTTTCATCTAAAAGTAAAACAAACAAAACAAAACTTTTGAAATAATAATAATTTGGTTTATTAAAAATGAGAAGAAATGTTTACAAATGTGGTAGAATACAAATATTGTCAATACCACACTAAGATTTTATATAATTATTTGGACTCTTAACAGTTTTATTTAAATTACCCTAATACACTTAATAACTGACAAAGGTTATTCACTATTACTTTCTTTTAATAATTATATTTTTCTCAAAAAAATATTTTAAACTTTAATTATCATATGTACTTAAAAAGCACACAACTATTCTTCTTTATTAGACTAATTAATAACATTATTGTGTCATCTACTAATCAGAATAACACACAAAACTATTGTAACAGTCATAAAATGTGTGACTTGTAAACATAGTGCAGAACTCGACCACCATACAGAGCAGGAGCACCATCGAGGTAGCGAAGCCACCCGTGGTACTGAGCTCGAACATAGTTTATCAGTTCCACAATACAATCCATGAAACAACGCATCTGATGCGACATTAGTAAATATTTCTTTAGGCACGGTGGTCAGGGATATGCAAGAGATTCATGATTTTATTTTTGAGTTAGCCAATAATCAAACTAATATTAATTAAACATTCATATTTACATAATCAAAGAAATATTATTTAGAATCGGTATCGAATAAATGAAACGTAACTGCAGACGTATAGTTTAAAATTATTTATTAATACATTTTAATAAAACAATCATTTACTAATAATATTTTGTGGATTCAAAGCTTCAGTAGCAGGATTTGCGACATGATTATATTTTAAAGAATACATTTATTTATTTAGACATTATTTTATATTGAGGACTTCAGTAGCGGTATTTCCGATACTGTAATGTTTACAAAAGGAATTCACTTATTTGAAAGCATAATATAGCTACCTAAAATTCTCGAGTAAGTATTTCCAATGCATGCCTGGAGGGATTTATACCTTTGCAATGCAGGACTCTAAAGTAAGATTTAAGAGTAGCGGCAGACATATATTTATTTAATTAAAATATTTATTTATCACTAAGGGCAAACCTTTATTTGAGAGTGAATTATGAAGATAATGCAGAGGCAGAGTGATAGATAGAATAATAAAATTAAGAAAGGAACACATGATACGCTTTAGAAAGGTGATAAGGAATGGAAGTATATCGAAACTGCAATGCCGTGAATGAGTTTATAAGAATGTCGGGCTTGTCTCTGCCATCGGCCCGACAAAGTAAGGTGTCACATAAGCATAACCAGGGACAAGCGGTCCATGTCATAGTTTGCTGGCTGGCTGTGTGACATCGTCAAATCCTATGGGAGCACCCATTATGTATGTGTAGGATGACTGGGGTTAATTTCAATCCTGAAGAATCCGGAAATTTCATGGCGGAATGGGTCATCGCATCTCTAAAATGTAATGCATGTATCATGTATTAATGATTATGATATGATTTAAATAGATTTCTAGCTTGGCCCTACATTATCAACATTTACTAAAAAACTTTGGCGACTCTCAAAGAAATGTAATTTTCTAGAATTATTCATTAAGATTTAATAAATACAAAACATATATAAACTGGGATTTATTACAACTAATATGCCAGCCATTTGTGAAGTAGTAGACCCCTGCATTACAATCAATGAAGCATTGAATGCGTGTTGGTTTATATGAAATTTAAATTATTTATGAAAGTAATTTTAATGAAATCTGACACGCACACACTATTTCAAGCGGTCATAGATTTAAACTTTGAAAATTAAGACAATTATGTGAATGCAATAATTAAATAATAAATATAGATAAAAGGTCGATTTTAGAAATACTCACTCAAGAAAAATAGAGTGAGGTAAGCTAGATTATTAGAGAAATTGACACATTAAATTAATTATTCAATTTTATTTATACAAATGATAGTTTTTACATTTTATAATTTAGATAAGTAATATAAAGAAGAGCTATAGCATGTTATTAGAGTACTCTAGAGTTTGAACACAGACAGGTAACTGTTTTATAAGAAGTTTTCTGATTTCATTAGTTTAGTAGCAAAAAGGTTCGTGATTAGCAGTTCTTTCTTGTATTTAGACGTTTCATTTATTTTAACAGCAGCAGATCTTCATGGTGAATTTATGACAGGCAATGGAAAGTTCGGCATCCGATAGGCCATCTCCCGATGGAGAATAATCTAGGTTCTTTACTTGGTCATACCTTGCAGGAACAATTTTTTTTTATATTTTGGAGACTCTCAGTGATCGAGAGCAAAGCTAAAGTTTAAGTGAATGTCTCCAGCAAGTCTAAGATGGCCTCTTTTTTTATCTTGATCTTTTACATTTTTGTTAAGGTATTTTTACGTTCGACTTAATCTGCCCTGAAGATAATCAATGCATTTTGTTGGTTTTAATTAAAAAAAGCGGCCGTTCTATTGTTTACATTTTACATTTACTAATTACATTTTGGGGAATTTTTCTTTAATTAATCTATTATCTAACACTGACCGATGCTTTTAAATTTCAAAGACAAAAAGGGAACATAAGATTATTTTAACTTTTAATTAAATATTATATCAGATTTTTTTAGAATTATTATTAAACGAAATTTAAACAAAGCAATAAATACAAACTTTATAATCCAAAATAAATGATTAAAATTATACAAAATTATATAAGTAAAAGAAATCTAAATTATATTATTTTATCCCTATTTATTGCCTTTAATTTGAGATCGAAATGTGTGTGTGTTTATGCTGAATTCTACATATATTTATACATTTTTAATATTGCTACACACACAATTCGATACCAAAAAGTTTAAATTTGGGTGGGATAAACCGGTCAGTGAGAGACAAAAGAAAAAGGTGAAACTTAAGATTCGAATACGAATCTTACTGTTTCACTATGTTTATATTGAAAACCCTAAGCTTAATTTTATACTTCTCAACTTAACAAACGCTAAGTTGGAGTAAGCATATTCAGCAATACTTTTGAAAAATATCATCACTAGTTTCACGGATATAACTAATATTATAGCTAGATATATGCTTAAATCAGATTAAGCTAATATTAAAATTAAACTAAATTAAGTGTATGGGACAATCATTCATCAGAGATCAGTTATACTTTTTTAAATAAATCTAGTCCACACAAAATTATTCCCTCAATGTTTTAAAGATAGCGATGTAACAGACTTACAAATCCAGCGGCAAAATTCTGGATGAAAATATTAAATTAATATGTGTGAATTGCCACTTATACCATATGCATATCTAACATACTTTAAATTAAATATAACTTATTGTTGGTTATCTTGTGCATGATAAACTATCATCGCAACACAATTCAAACATTGATATACCTATGAGCCTTAAAGTAGCTACAACTACCTGAAGAAATACATTTCCTCAAACAGGAATATCTTATCATTACAAATCTAAAACAAATGCAACATCACCTACTGTGGTGGAATTAGCATTAAGTCATCATGAATGATAGGCAAAAAATATAAAGATACTAGTCTCCTCAGAGCTGGAAAAGAATGTGGTGGCTTCCAAAATACCTAAATTCGAGGCAGAAATGGAGATGTCTGGAAATCATCTACAGTACATCTGGGAACAGGAACACCCACCAGAAAATCACAATCCTCTCATGGGATTTCCAATGCTTATAAATGTGATTGTCATCACTGAAAAATACAATACAATAACCCTCTTCTGGGAATACACACTATCACATCATGGAAATACAATACAATATAGATGGAGGATTTTATCTACTCCATAAGCATATTCAAAATTATTAACTAAGCCTAACTTTATGAGGCTACCAAATATTAACTAATAGCAAGATATATACTTCACTTAAACTAACTAAGTTATTTCCAAGAAATTTATAAAAATACAAAATGTATACTCAATGTTCGAACCAACAGAGCAAACTATGTGTCCAATGACTACTGTAGAAAATACTTTAAACTTTAATGCATATAAAATTCTAGGCAAGGTACAATGCACACATAACAAAATATTAAATGCTAAAATATAATGACTAGTGGACAATTAAAATTGTAAATTAAATGCAAGAATATTTACTTGTCGATGAATATAAAATATTTGTAGTTACTATTAATATAGCATTCATAAAACAAATGAATGGATAATCTCTGATAAACTTCTTTTTTAAATTTAATATAAAAATTGAGTAAAACATCCCATTTATATGAAAATAAGACTGTAATATTTAAATCTCTATAACTGAAATTATTAAATAGAATCTAGCTGGTGTAATGCTTAATAAATAAACTAAATCTACTTAAGAATGGCAAAAAGATTTGCTCTTTCAAATAAACCTATTTTGTTTTAAAATTATAACCCTAGTTTACCTGTATATTTATGCAAAATGTTACAAAAAATTAATAGCATAAATATTTTTATGGTTTCATTCTTTTTTTAAAAACCAATAAAGCATACCATAAAAAAAATAATAATACATTAATTCAAGTTCATATTTAGGCTCCGTGATGATTTTTCCATTTTATAATGTGTAGACAATTTATCCAGGTTAAGATATCTATCTGAATTCGAAGCTTCAATTAATACATTTATACACATGACAATCATTTCCAAACGAAAATTTTCAATAATTCATTAATAATATATTTTTTTAAACCATTTTTAAAAAAAAATTAAATAATAAGATTAAGCTGGCATGAAACAAAATAAATTCTTCAGCTGAACACACTTTAATTTATTTATAGGATCCCGAGTTCAAAATTGCATATAATAATAATAATAATATTTTTTATCTGAATTTCTTTATCCTCCTTTAAGAAAATGCTTCTTTTGAAATATAGTTTTTTCTAAGTACTTTTCCTAATAATATTCCAAGACATATTTCTTTTAAAAACTTAATTTCCTTTGCTTACTTTTAAATATGAGAGTATATATTTTTTTGTTCAAGACATTTCTCCATTTATATGCTGTAATTAATACCATAAAGTTATTTTTAAATACTGGCAAGTATGACCATTTATAATGTACCCAATAACTATAAATTCATTATTAATCCTTACAAATTGCTTTAAAGTTTTATTTCCAAATACGTATTCTTTTTTAATGTTTAAATGATAATTATCTTTTAAAATGTATATATATAATCTGTTTGTGTTTAGCTAAACAAATCGTTTTCATATATGTCAAGATATAAGTAACAAATTTTCTTTTTTTTTTAAAAAAAAGCATTCTTTATAGTTTCACTGTAATTGAATGTAGCAGCTTCTTTATAATGTTGTTTTTAAACTTTAAAAAAAAATCTTTTTTTTTTTTTACATATACTTTTAATCTAACAGGAAAAATAATTAGCATTTTACTTTCAAGATAGTTTAATACAACCAAACACTTATCTATGGAAATGATTAATAGTTTGTTCCTTAATCTTATTTCCAAGTAAAGAAAAATAAACAAGTTAAAGTCATTTAATATGTGAGACACTTTATTTATTCTAGACATTTTAAACTATAATTTCTATGCCTCGACTGAAATTCAAATTGTCAGAAAAACAGATTACCTTTTCTTTTTAGCCCTCCAACATTACAAGACGATTTTAAATATTTTAAACATACTTGTATTTTTTTTAGAAATATCAAGCTTTTTAAAAATATTACTTTTATTAACAAAATTTTAAGATCCAGCACCAATTGAATCAAAACAAGATCAGCCCCCGAATGGTCCCTCGATCTCCGTTTTATCTCACAATTTTTCATCCACCTACAATTCATTTAAAAAAACAATAAAATTATTTTTTATTAAATTTTAATATTCTTACAAACAAGCTGTGGAATCAATCTACTGATGTAATCAATATAATTTTCCCATACCACGTGAACTTCAGTTGCAAAGTCAAAATTATGCAACAATTGTTTTTTTAAATGATATTTATACAACATCATAGTAATAAAGATAAAATTTAAAGTTATACCCTTTATTAAACCCTTAAATATTACATTAAAAATAATTTTATCCATTCATTTGCTTTATTTACTTATTTTAAACAATATGGAAGCTAAATTATTTTTTTTTATTCTTATGTTTTCATGTCAATGCATGCACATATTCTCACATACTATGGGCTTTACATTAATTGTTTAAAAAATTTTTTTTAAACTTACAACAATAGAATGTTAATGATTATTTAATCTAAATAATTTTTATAACTGGAATGTTAAACTACAAAACTAATAACAAATATTCCTATTTTTAATAAAAACTTACATATCATTTTTTTAAAATTTATTACTTAATTATTCCAACTTATTTATAATATCTAATTATTATTCTTTAGACATTGAAATGGATTATACAGTAGTTATTTTAAAATACATTTAATACTATTTATCAATTCACAATTATTTTTTTTAACATTTGCTTATGTTAAATTATTACCAAACATCCCTTATCAAACCAACTGACACTATTAAAATATTTAGATTATCCTATTTTAATAATTACCTAAGTTAATTTCCATTTTTAACATCATTATTTTTTTTTAATCCGAAATTTTAAACAAAAGGTTAAGCTAAGATAACGTTGATTACCTCTTGGAACTAAGCGACACTTCAATTAGGTACAATATATATATATATATATATAATAATCTAAATATATAACCATTAGACACCAGTCAAATTAAATGTGTAATGGAATTTTTATATAGGTTTATATTATATAAATTACACAAACAATTGTATGTATATAAGACATTATGTGGGTTCATCCATGTTATAAAATGTAAATATTAATATATTGACATTTCGCCTTGATCACACAAATCATCTACTGTGTGATAAAACGTAGAAAGACGGTTGTAGTGACCCTACAATCACTGATTTAAAAAAAAAAAAAAAACATTAACGTTTCACCAATAGCAAAAATGTTAAATTAAGAATGTTTTTTTTTTTTTAAAATCTTTTCAAATAGGAAGAAGTTTGCACTATCATCTCGTTTATTGATATAATCTGGTCTTTTATGGATCATGACATGGGCCACAATAAAATTTTAGATTTGCTTAAAGATAAAACTTATAAATAATCAAAAATAGATCATATTGCTTATTTGCAAAAAAAAAAAAAATACAAGCCATTATTAATAAATCATCTATTGAAACAGAGATAAAAGTTAATAAAATAATCCCTCATGAAAAATCACATGTCTGTCCAAAATTTTATGGATTTCCAAAAATTCACATACCAGATATTCCCCTTTTTCCAATAGTAAGCACAATAGGATCTCCAACTCATATTTTAGCTAGATATTTATTTGATTTCATTAATATTAAAATCTCTTTTCACTTTACTTTTATTTTTAAAAAAAATTAAATTAAAGCTAATGACATACTGGTCAGTTTTGATGTCATGTCTTTGTTTACAAATATGTCAATTAATGAAGCTTTAAATGCAACGCTGCAATTTACCAAACCATATTATTGCTTTAATTAAGCATTGTATCTTTAACACATATTTTGTATACAATAGAGAACACTACAAACAAATTTTTGGTACTACTAAGGCCTCACTCATTTCAGGAGTAATAGCTGATTTATTCATGGAAAATATAGAAACTTGTCCTTTAGAATCATCTTTAAAACCTCTCGTTTGGCTCCAATACATAGTTGACACTTTTTCATATGGCAAAATGTAAAGAATAAATTAGATGATGTATTCTCACATTTAAATAATATGCACCCTCATTATAATTTACAATGGAAAACTCTTTTTTCTTAATGTTATAGTCACCAGGACACCAAATAGATTATCATTTTTGATTTACATAAATAATACACACCCAGCCAGATATTAACATTTCCATTCTCATCATCACCCAACACAGATAGTTTCCATAGCCACAATTCTTTTAAATAGAACAATTAACCTTTCAGCTAATTCACATCTGAAAGAAAAAAAAATCATATTAATAGTGTTTTATTAACAAATCCTTATTTCAAGCACAAATTGGACAAAATAGGAAACAAAAAGATGATAAATCAGCTATATGAGTTTCTGATCCATATGTAAAAGGAACTACAGACAGCATTAGACATATAGTAAAATGCTATAATATAAATAAAGAATTTACTACTCATCAAAAGATCAGCAATATAATAACAAGCCTAAGGATTCAATCCGTCTTGAATCTTATGGTGTATATCAAATCTCATGTGAAAATTATAAAGCTTCTCACATAGATATGAGTAATTGTCACATCAGTGTTAGGAGAGATGAACATGCTAATGCAGTTAAACACACTCATCATAATCAGCACTATCTTTCCATAGTATATTCAGGTCATAAAATTGATTTTTCTAGTACCAGGATCATATCCAGATGTGATAATCTCTACCAGTGTAAAATCAAAAAACCCATTGAGCTACTTAAAAGACCATATTGTATCAATAAGCAAGATGATACATGCAAACTTCCTCTTATTTGCAAAGATATTTTTAAAAAAAATATTTTTAATTTAACATTTTTGCTATTGGGGGAAGTTTAACCTATGTGTTGTATATTAATATTTAAATTTTTTAACACAGATGAGGCTGAAACATATGTCTTTTATATATACAACCCGTGAAAGTCTTTGTATCAATATATATATATATATATATATATATATATATTGATACAAAGACTTATATATATATATATATATATATATATAATTCTTCGAAAAACAACAACAATAATTAATACAATAAACAATATTTTAAAAACAAATATCTATTATAATTTAATAGAAATACTTTCAACTATCTATGTAGTCATTATCAACTATATTCAAATTCTATTACAAAAATCGTTATAAATATATACAAAAGCAATTACATCAGACATCAATTTTCCCACAATTCATTATTTTTTTATATTAACAGCTTGTCTATTTATCAAATATTGCTTTCTATTTTTTTATTAACATATCTTCTTTAATTTTACTTTTATTATTATTTCTGTCAATACAAAAAAATCTTAACTTTATTAAAATCAAAATCAAAACCATAATTACAGGTAACATTATGTTCAAAAAATGCTGAAGTTGCTATTCTTTTGTCTTGATTCTTGCACTCGTTTATATAGCAGCAAATTCTCCTTTGATGTTTTCTCCACTGTACACCAAGATTCACCTTTATATGCTTTTCCACAAAACAACAACAGCAACAAAAAAAAATAAAAAAAAATAAAAACAACCATTTATATATTGCACAACTTTAATTTAAAATACATCTATTTTTTAAAATTATTTATCAGTCTATTTAAATTAGTAGTACTATAAAATGTTACTCAACATATATTTTTATATATCTGTCTTATAAATTTCACTTGCCCATTACAAATAAATGGTATTGACATTCAAGTATAATTCATTTTATCAATATATGTATAGTACTTAAATATTACAATCATTATTAATCTTACTAACACAATTATAAATCAATTCATGATTATATCCAATATTTAATAAATCCATAGTAAATACCTTTATATTACTTCTTTTATCAGAATTATATTTACATAACTTATTATTCCTACATAAAAACTGATTTCAAAACAGATACTTTATTTACTATTGGCACATTTGAATCCCAAGTAATATATCCTCTATTTTCAATATCTTTTATTACCATACAATAATCTAATTTATTTTTATTATGATTAAAATTAATATCCAAATATTGAATTGACATTTTTTCTTCAAAAGATTTACTCCATTTTAAACCTTGTGAACAATTTAATTCACTAAATAACCAATTTCTAACATCTAAACTTCCATAAACAAAACATCATCAACATACCTGTAATATATTTTAATATCTTTGTAATATATATTGTATTAAGAATTATATCTTCATATATTGATATTACAAACCTACATATTTATGAAACTACAGGAAGACCCATAGGCCAACCATTATAAATTTTATAACAATCTTCATTAAACATAGCATATATATTGTTTCCAATAAAATATAACATATCATTTGTAAATTTTAGTTTCTTAACATCAACTTTTTTAACATCAAAGCATGTAATATAATTTTTATAGATTTTAATCTATCTATTAAAAGATGTTCTTGAATTTGGAAAATATACTATTAGTTCATCATTTGATTTTGTAAAGAAAATTCATAATATTAATTTTAATACATTAAATATCAGCCTATCAAGCTATTGTGCATGCGATTTTTATGATTGTTAATAATAAATGAATTAATTTTAATAAAAATGATAGTATTTGTACATTTGATATATGTGAGATGTACAGTTCAATAGATAGATTAAAGTCTATATAAATTATATAAAATGCTTTGATGTTAAAAAAGTTGATGTTAATAAAGTAAAATTTATGTATAATGTGTTATATTTTATGGATAATAATCTATGTGCTATGTTTAATAAAGATTGTTATGAAATGGATAAAGGTTGGCCTATTGGTTTTTCTGTAGTTTTACAAATATGTAGTTTTTTTAATATCAAGATGTGCAGATATAATTCATAATAATAATAATAATAATAATAATAATAATAATAATAATAATAATAATAATAATAATAATAATAATAATAATAATATATAATAATAATAATAATAATAATAATAATAATAATAATAATAATAATAATAATAATAATAATAATAATAATAATAATAATATATTACCAAGGTATTAAAATACATTACTAGTATGTTGATGATTTTTTGTTTGTGAAAGTTTAGATGTTATAAATTTGTTATTTAATGAATTAAATAGTTTAGAAGGTATAAAATGAAGTAAATCTTTTGAAAAAAAAGTCAATTCAATATCTGGATATTAAAGTTATTCATAATAAAAATAAATTAGTTTATTGTATGGAAATAAAAAATATTGAAAAAACAGGATGTATTCCTTGGGATTCAAATGTGCCAATAGTACATAAATTATCTGGTTTGAAATCATTTTTATTTAAGAATAATAAGTTATTCTGATAAAATAAGTAATATAAATGTATTTACTATGTAGTTATTAAATATGGGATGTAATCATAAATTGTTTTATAATAGTGTTAGTAAATGTAATAATAATTGTAATATTTTAAGTGCTATCAATATTGATAAAATGCAATATACTTGAATATCAATACCATATATAAAAAATATATGTAGAATCACATTTCTTACTACTCCTAATTTATATAGATTTTTAAAAAATTCAAAACAAAGATGTAGTATTTTACATTGAAGTCAGGTAATACATAAATAGCTGTGTGTTTGTGGAAAAAAAACATATATAGGTGAATTTTGGTGTAAATAGGCAAAAAGGTCAAAGAATCATTTGTTGCTACATAAAAAAGTGCAAAAATCCAAACAAGAGAGTGTTAGAAATAATGAAGTATCATTATAAGTATTTTTTCATCATGATGTTACATCTAATTATGGTTTTGATTTTAATGTAGTAAAGATTTTGTGTATTGAAAAAAATAATAATAAATGTAAATGTAAAGAAGTTATGTTAATAAAAAATGGAAAGCAACATTTGATAAATAGACAAGCTGATAATATAAAATATAATGAATTGTGGGAAAATTGATGTATGACATAATTGTTTTTTTATATTCATTTATAATGATTTTTGTAATAGAATTTGAATATAGTTGTTATCAACTATTTAGCTAATTGAAAGTACTTCTATTAAATTATAGTAGATATTTTTTTAAATATTGTTTACTGCATTAATTATCCTATTGTTTTTTGAAAAATTATATATATATATATATATATATATATATATATATATATATATATATATATATATATATATATATATATATATATATATATATATATATATATATATATATATATATATACAGAGAGAGAGAGAGAGAGAGAGAGTGAGAGAGAGAGAGCAGATGTAAATCTTAATTCATTACTTATTTACTTTTACATGGGATGGAATTTTCCAATTAATTATTATTATTATTTAATTTTATTAAATATTAACATGGTGGAATTTTCAAGTTGCTTATTGTTTTTTGTTTCTATTGAACAATACACTTGTGTTAATAGTGTGGGGCATTTTTCTTAGTTATATAAAAATAACTATTACTTTTCTTATTATATCATGATTCCTTTTTATATTTGCAGAGTAAGGTCATATAGCAAACAAACACTGGATTAATTTTTGTTCATCAAGATACCAATCTCGCCTGCAGAAGTGATTTTTCCTTTCTCTCTCTCTCTCTCTCTCTCTCTCTCTCCATATATATATATATATATATATATATATATATATATATATATATATATATATATATATATATATATATATATATATATATATATATATATATATCATTATGTTAAAAAAGCTCTGGAGCTTTTAGATGATAAAAATTTTTATGAGCCTATTTCACTAACCACTATTAATTCATTATTCAGGGGTATACTTTTTAGTTTAAAAGATATGAGAGCTAGGGGTCTTATAAATAATAATGTATATAACTTTTTAGTACCAACCAAAATTCATCCTAGTAGTTTTTATATTTTGCCAAAGATTCATAAACCTGGTTGACCAGGCAGACCTATTGTAGCTAGTATTGGTAGTCCTACAGAAAATATTTCAGCATATGTTGGTAATATTATTAAATTTATTCCACCATCATTTAATTCTTATGTTAAAGATACTACTCATTTTCTTTGTGTGTTAGAAAATATTAAATCTGAATTACCAGTTGATTGTTTTTTGGTTACTTTGGATATTGTATCATTATACACAAATATACCTCATGATAATGGAGTTGAGGCTATTAAATGTGCTTTACAAGATAGAAAGTATGATCATGGTCTTATTACTACTATGGTGGAATTAATATATTTGGTTTTAAAAAATATTTTTTTTTACTTTTGATTCTAGATACTATTTACAGAAACAAGGTACTGCAATGGGTACAAAGATGACACCAAGTTATACGAATATTTTTATGTCAAAACTAGAGTCCTCTATACTTGATAATGCTAAGCTGAAACCTCACACTTGGCTTAGATATATAGATGACATTTTCATGATATGGCCACATAGTGAAGTTGACCTTCATAATTTTTTAAGTTATTTAAATAATTTTAATAAACATATTAATTTCACAATGAATTTTTCAAAATCAATTGCTCATTTTCTTGATGTTGAAGTTATTTACACTAATAGAGTTCTTACTACTACTGTATATAGGAAACCAACTGATAATAACCGCTATCTACATTTTTATAGTAACCATCCTAAACATTTAAAGGCTAATATTACTTATAGTCAATTTTTAAGGATGAAGAGGATTTGTAATGATGAGAAATTTCTTCAACAAAATAATAGTATTTTATATAATAGATTGCTCAATATGAGGTATCCTAAGATATTGTTGGATAATGCAGTAAGGAGATCTTCTTTAATTGATAGAAAGAAACCTCTTTTATCTGAAAAGAGTAAAAAACAATTAGATGTTCCACCATTGGTTCTTACTTTTAATAGAGATTTACCTAATATTAACTGGATATTGGCAAAACATTTTAACAAATTACAGTCCACAGATTATTTAAAATCTATTTTTTCTGATCCACCTAAGGTTGTATATCAAAAACATAGATCACTTAGAGATATACTTGTCAAAACAAATTTTATTAGTAGTTCTGTACAGGAAAAAGGATGTTCTCCATGTGAGGATAAAAGATGTTTTACATGTAAACATATTGTTGTGAAAAAAAGTGGTCTTATTACTAAGAATCGTAATTTTAAATGGTATATTCCTAATTATGTTACATGTAAAAGTGTTAATTTGATATATTTGATAGAGTGTAGTAGATGTTTAAACCAGTATATAGGTGAGTCAGCAAATAGTTTACATGTCAGAATGACTAATCATAGATTTGACATTTTGCATAAGAATAAAGATAGACCGGTTTCAAAACATTTTAACTTACTGAATCATTCAATTGATGATTTAAAAGTAGTGATTCTTCAGGAAGGTTTTTCTTCTACAAGGGAGAGGAAACAAAAGGAGATTTTTTTTTTAATTTTTAAATTCAGGACCTTAGAACCACATGGATTGAATTTGAACACTGGAACTATTACATCTCTGCGTTACCTGGTCTCCTAAATGATTTCTATATGTGTGTTTTTTATGTGAAAATTTTCTTATATGAGGTTTTTTATGTAAAGATTGGTTATATGGATGTTTAATATCTGTGTTTAATTGGTTTATAGATAAATAATTAGTTATTATAAATTATTGTACTTTGCACTGACTATAATTTTTGATTAAAATGTATAAGTATTTTAGTTTTTAATGAATGTTAATGTGAGCACAGCTATTTTTTGTATGTGAGCATAGTCTAATTTTTCTATGTATGCACATATGTATATTTTAATTTTTAATTTTGGATTTTTTATTTTTATATTTATTTTAATTTAAATAGAATTTAAGCTTGATTAGGAGGGAATGTAGTTTTTTTTTTTTGTTTGAATTTTGTCATTGATTGGGTAGATATTCTGTGTTAGATTTTGTGACCAATCAGGGGGGTTTTGTTAAATTTTTAATCTTTTACCAAATCTGTAATTTTTGATTATCGCCATTTTACTGTGTATTTTTTTTTCTTTCTGATGAAAACCAGTCCTCTGGTTGAAATATAATATTATTTATTGGATTTATAAGTCTTTTTTTGTTTTTATATGTATTTCCTTTGGTTAGTTTCTTATATATATATATATATATATATATATATATATATATATATATATATATATATATATATATATATATATATATATATATATATATATATATATATATATATATATAAATATAGATGGGAACTTTACAAAAATCAATATATAAATTTTTAGTATGATATATTTTTAAGTATTTTATTCTGGAGATTTGCTTTCACAATAAACCTACTAACATTCTGTAGCATTCAAACAAAAGAAAATCCATTAACAAAACAGTAATGGATTTTGTAATTAAAGTAAAACTAAAACAGAAAAGATAATTTGAAAGATAAATTCTGCAAATCTACATTTAATTAAAAATAGATTTGAAACAATTAATTCATTGGATTTATCGGAAAGTTAATCTCAAGAATACAATACCAATATACTTTAGGTATTCTAGCATTGTCACTTAGCCTGGAGCATATGAAAAAGGGAATTTCCCCAAAAATAGTTTTAAAAAAGCTATAAATAGCCAAAAGAGAACAATAGAAGTCAGTCCAGTCCTAGTTTTGTCAAAATTGCCTGGCAAGTCTATGTCATAAAATTTTTAATAAATGTCTGAAAGCATGATAGATGGGTAGACGGGTTTTAACTTTCCCATCTCCCACTGTCCCGAAGATGAGCATCCAATACTCATGCCAGAGAAAATTCATCAAAATGAACTGCTGAACTATTGAACTCTTTTATTTAATCCATAGCTAGCTATGCCTGTGTGGAAATTTATTTTCATCGTGGGATTCCAACTTCCACTTGGACTTAAATAAATTAGGTAATATGTCTCCAATTTGTTAATTTCTAACCGCCTAATTTATTATTCTAAAACTCCAGTGAGCCAGAAGTGTAAACCCTGCTAAATGTTAATGTCTTCTAAAATGTAATCTCCATAATGTAATTTAAATGTAATTTAAAATATTTAATTTCATAGTCTGTAAACTACCCTTGCTATTACTTAAAATCTAATGTCTTTGCTCTTCTTCTATCTGTCTAAAAATTATGCCTCTTCTTAATGCTAAACTTCTTTCTAATTGCAGTTTAGAAAATATTATTGATTACCTAAAAGAAATGAATATATGCCAATTTTTGTTCCATCTCGACAAAAGCTTTACTCAAATAAATATTTTTCTGCTTATTTCCCGACCAACGTTTCCGGTAATTAAAATGAATACTTTTCTAGCTCTGAAAGATCAATACTTGGAGCCACCTTTGTTTTGTCAAAATGAAATCATTTTATATTATTATGTCTTTTTTTATATTTATGCATATATGAGTTAGTTGGGGAGAGACGTGAGATTCAAGTATGAACATTTTATTTAGTTTAATTATTTCATTTTTAAAGAGTGAAAGGGGGGGGGTTATAAAGTTAGATTTGTGTTAAATAATAAGAGAGAAATAGAATGCCATTCGAAATGTTAGTGGGATTTTGCATTAAAGGGAGAGACATGCCTCTAATAGTTATATTTGTAATAATAATTAATACTTATTTGATACTTGTTGGTCTAATCTTGATCAATCTGTAGGCATTCATGTAATCTTTATAGATCAGCACAATTGTATATTTAAATGTTAAAATTTATTCTCCAATACTCATATTTTGCCTTGCTGGTATTATGCTTTATTACTGTTTTTGTTCTGTGTGACTGCCAGATCATAACTAGACCACATGATAATTTCACTGGCCATCAATTTTCTTGTCAGGATATGAAAAAAATGGGAAGACCAGGGTAAGCAGAGCTTAGCTAGCCTTGGAAATTCTCATTGTTTCACCTGAAATATTTTAGGTTTGCCAATGGTGCAGACTGTTCTTTATTTCTCAGTGTCATGGAAACAAGGCAAGTAAATTGACTCTATACTAGTAATGTAATATCGAATACTAGGATTTGTTTTTTGTCTGAGCACATTATGGCGGATTAACCACAATCTGATCAATTTATATATTTAAAATCTTGAAATATTCAATTGTGAATATCATGATCCATTTATATTTTAAATGTGTCACTCTCTCCGATACCAATCCCCATGGTTTGAGTTAATCACTTCTCTCTTATAATAAATTCAATCATAATAAAATTATGTGTAAAATAGCTCTTTAAAATATCTATTTCTATATCTCAGACTTGGGCGGGCGTCTCCCACAAATCGATAATCATTTACATTTGCTAGATTGACATCTAAACTATACTGCTCTCTTACCAGAGGCATAATAAATAACAGAATAGAAGTTTTTATTAAATAATTTTATGAAATCAAATCAGAGACATTGGATTAGTTATACAAATGTTTTTTTTTATCATTTAAGTTATAAAAATGTTTTATTAAATATATCTGTGAAATTAAGCTACCTGTGGCTTGTTTCTATTTATTCATTCTAAAATTTGTATTTTCTAATTAATTATTGTGCTGCTATCTGATGACTCAAGGTCACACCCATACCATTCTATATTTAAATAAATAGAAAATCTCATTAAAGTTAGGAATTAGAGTTAGATATACAAATTAGTTTAGATCCATGCTCTACTGTTGATGCTAGTGGACAGAGTGTAGAGAAGATTATTGCTTACCTCAAACATGTTAATTAGTTTGCAGATTTAGAGAATGGGTAAACAGGTCAGAATCTGTAAGCCAGATCCATGCTTTAGTTCCGATGCTTTGACACATGAAAAAAAAAGGAAAAATTATGTCTGAGACGAGAATGGTATCTTGAGGAACAAAAGTTAATTCAGGGAATACAGTTCTAAACTATTATTTAAATAAGTCTTCAAAGTGATTGCAGGGTGCAAATTTAGTTCACAACCTTCGCCATTTTGAATTTCAAAATCAACCAAAAATATTGTCTGACACATCTAAGTGATAAAAAAGTACGTGAAAATGGCCAAAATATGAAAAACCGAAAGTACGTGAAAATGGCCAAAATATGAAAAACCGAAAGTATATATATATAAAAGTCAAACTAAAATTTAATTCATTTTACAATTAATTGTATTTTTTCTTACCAGAAGATGTTCCCTTTGTTTGCAAAATTTCAGATTCTGTATCTCATTTTAAATTATAAATCAAATAATTTATATATAGAGAGAGCAAAATTACAAATAGAATAGTTTTACACCTTAATCAATAAATGTTAGCCATTCTGTGTTAAATTTAATACATATTTCTTAGAATCTAAACAATATGCTTTGATATGGTGGGGGGGGAAGGTAAGAAAAGAAACTTTAAAAAAAATAAACTTTTAAATCTTGCTATTATTGAGTTTAAAATCAAAGAGGTTTTGCTCTGCTCTGCCTCTAGAGAGGAAAACAAGCAATTTAATTTCTCTCATCATTCAAAGTAAACTATAAAAAATCATTTTATAACTTTTTGTAGATTCTAAAATTAGGGAAATAAAGTTAAGCCAGTAAATATATATATATATACAGCCTTGTTTACAAAAATAATATTAATTTATATATGTGTTTGTGTACAAGTAAGCCGTCTATAATAGCGATATTAATATGAAAACTACATAATCTTTACTAAATTAGCTGAAATTAATATTAGTTTTCTAAAGTAGGCTGTATATATATATATATATATATATATATATATATATATATATATATATTGTACTATACATATAGTATTCAATTATTTAAAAAAAAATTTATTTTTTATACATACAGAGATTTATATTATAGATTTATTATTATGAATAGCAGTTCTTTTTTGATTTATTATATAATATTTTTATTATTAAATAATATTTTAAATTTATTTAACTTTCATTTTGTTAAAAGAGAGTAAATCAGAAAAGTGTAAATAAAGTATTGTTAGATTAGGAGAAAAAATGTACATGTGAAACAATGAATAGATCTGTACAAACACAAAGATGCTTTTACATTATTTCTATGCTATAGATCCACTTTTTGTTATCTGTATCTTAATTATTTTAAAAGAGGTCTTGATGTAGATGATAGCGATCAATTTTAAGTCAAACTTAACTTTGATTTTTTTAAATAAAGATTTCCAGATGTTTTTTCTTGTTGAAATTCGATATAAAGACTAAAACAATTTTTTTAACAGTAGTAATAAATTTTTTAGAGAGTATCATTAATCATAAATTTTTTTAAGAGAGTATCAGTTAAATTATTATTATTATTTTGAGACTCAACTAGTCTCCTTCCTTTTATAATTTTAAGCAGAAATGTAAGCTAGATTTTTTTTTAAAAGAGAGTGAACCTTTAATTTTTACTTTTGAAAGTTAAAAAAAAAGAGCAAATGAATTTTATATAAAGCAATTCCAGCAATATTAAAGAAGAGGAAAAATGGAACAAGATTGAATTATTATAAGCTAGTAATAATTATAAAAATGATATTAACATATTTGGTTATGCATAAGACTATGTCTGCATTGCTAAACCACTTTTTTCTTCCTGATTAATACAGAATGAGTCAAAATCACTGATCTGTCTATGAAGTCATGTATCCAGTAATAACCAACAAAATGATAGATTTGAAGCAACCACAAGCTATATGATGCTTTGTTTAGTTATTCTTATTAAAGCTATGCCTTCGAACCAATGAAAGAAATAGGAGAAAATTTAAAAACATGGAAAAGTTGAGAAAACAAATTGTGTTTACTAATCATCTAAGTGAACTTTTTTTTAAAGAAAAAAACAAACCACTATATAAAGTACTTATAATAATTTTTTTTAAATGGTAAGGAACAATCAACAAATAATAATGGAATTGAAGAAACAAGAAAGCTTACAATCTAAAAGATCTTTTTTTTTTTTTTGAAAAGAAAAGCGCTAAATCAAATAGAATTAATAAGAATAAAAAGTAGACGTAAATATGATTTTAACCGTTTATTTTTACTATTAAAAGTAAACAAACTGGAAACTTTTTTTTATAAGAAACTTAAAGACTTTATCTATATTATTTCAATATCTACAACATACCAAACATTTTAAATCTTAAACTTAAATTTTTCATTATTTTTATTATATATGTAATGTTGAAATTTTTTTAATTTTCTTGTGAATGTAATGAGCAACCTATAGATATATTTTATAATTTTTTTTTTTATTTTATCTTTGTATTAAATTAATATATTATTTTATTTTTTCTATAGTGCAAAGAAAAAGTATTTTATATATGTATTTATGGTATACTTTTAAACATATTTTAACATTACAATGTGATGTAATGTTACCACACATCAAAGAATAGGTTATATATGATTATTTAAAATAGTAAATTAAAAAGTAGGGCATTACATTTATGGAAATGAAATGACATATACAAGTTACACTGAAATTTATTTTATGATATGATAAGTAAGAAATTTAAATAGCTTTATAGAATATATTTTTTTTAATATTGATTTAAGTCAGCTTATTTTAGATATCAAGAAAGAGACAAACCTATATATTAATTTATTTCTATACTTATATAAATTTTATTTTTATATAAATTTTTATATTAATAAATTTATTTAATTGTTTATTTAAAGAAGGAAAAAAAGTAGTAGTGTTAATAAAATATAATTATATATCTTAATTGTTTCAGTAATTATTAAGAATATTTTTTTTTTTTTTTTCTTAATTCTATCTTTTATTACATCATTTCAGTTATTAAGTATTACATTCGTATATTTGAGCAATCACTTGCAAATATTAAGCGCCCAAAATAATAGGTAAACTAGAATGTTGATATTTAAGTATTTAAGGATTATGCTTGAGAATAACCAAATTTTGATAATTATAGTTCAACATAGAAAGCTAAAATTGTGTTTGTCTGAATTTAGATCATCTATCAAAGATGGTATCTGTTATTAGTTAAAAATGTTTCAAATAATACTATATAAGTTATATCGCCATCAATCATCATTAATAAATTATAATCATTAAATTTAATGTTTAGCGTAATGAATATATTTTAGTAAATAGGGGTTTATAGAAATTGAATATTATGCAAAGAGATTCATGATGATCAATCATCACCATTAGTATTATTAAATCCCAGTATGAAATATGATAATTTTAATAGATGCCTATAAGTTTATAAAGATGAATTTATTGTTGTGAGTTTATTGATAAGCCATGGCTGGTATCATCATCACTATTATAATCATTATTATGATATCACTATTATTATCATTATTATGATATTATTATCATCATCATCATTATTACCTTTATTGTGATAAATAATTTAGTTAAATGGCCATCAATATCAATAATGGTCTTCACTGCTTGTTTGGAAGCCATTAATAGGATTATACATGTTTTCATCAATATACGCTAATGAGCTAGCAATGTCTATAAGAATCTTTGATCTATAGTATAAACTTTGGTAATATTGGATCCTGTAATTTTATCAATATAGATAAAATGTAAAAATGTCATTTTTGTTCAATAGTCATCCAAGTCATGTGTAATAAATATGTACTGAATGAGTTTGAACTCAAGTACACTATAAATCGATACTTATCTAGATTGAAAACAATCTAGTGGCGCTCATGGGAAAACACATGTACTTAGCTAAACTGAATAAAGAGTGATATCATCCCTTTCCAACTTCATAATATTAGTTTTATAAAATATATTTTTTTATAAGTTGTCATGAATAGCACCCGTGTGTGCATATGACCATGAATGGTCTTATATATTTGGAAAGAAGGATAGGAAGGATTCTTTGTTAGAAGAACCTAGTATTGGAGATAAGCATAAGGCACTCCAGGAATCTCACAGTGGGTACTTTTATTCAGTTGCTATATTTAATATTATTTTTATTAGATGACAATGTCCAGTATGTTTTATTGTTCAGATGACTGCCCCAATATATAAATAAATACCAAGAATCTTTAATGCTGATATTTTCAAGTGGCACAGTGATTCTGTAATTTCTTTATCTATGCTATGATGAATTAATATAGTTACAAATGGTACAGATTGGATAGGCACATATCTAATAATTAATAATTTCCCCTATCTAAATATTTATTATAGTTACAAATACATATCTTTTATATTAATTTAATAATTTCAAATATCTAAATAATACATATTTATATTAATTTATAAAATATTGTTACAAATGGCAATTGATAAATAATTGTTACAATATATAGTGGCTTAACTTTATTTCACTTATTTTAGAATCTATAAAAAGTTATAAAATGATTTTTTTTATAGTTTACTTTGAATGATGAGGGAAATTAAATTGTTTGTTTCCCCCTCTCGAGGGAGAGCAGAGCAAAACCTCTTACATTTTAAACTCAACACAAGATTTAAAAGTTTTTTTTTTTTAAAGTTTCTTTTCTTACCTCCCCCGTCCCCATCATATCAAAGCATATTATATTATTTAGATTCGAAATATGTATTAAATTTAACGAAGGATGGCTAACATTTATTAATTAAAGTTTAAAACTATTCTATTTGTAATCTTGCTCTCTCTCTATATATATAAATTATTTGATTTATAATTTAAAATGGGATACAGAATCTGAAATTTTGCAAACAAAGGGAACAACTTCTGGTATGAAAAATATACAATTAATTGTAAAATGAATTAAGTTTTACTTTGACTTATATATATATACATATATATATATATATATAACCTTTGATTTTTTACATTTTGGCCTTACTTTTTTTAATATGTAATCTCATATCTATTTTGTAAGGTTTTTGTTTTCGTATACTTTTTTATCACTTAGATGTGTCAGACCATGTTTTTGGTCAATTTTGAAATTCAAAATGGCAGAGATCACATACTAAATTTGCACTGATTGCAGAATTAACAGGGGTTTTTACAAAAGAAAATACTATGGAGAATATTTTATTGCCTATAAGGTCGTTTCCCTTTTTAGGAGCAGAAAAAGGTAATTATAGATTCATACATCTGCTAGTTTTTTCTCTCTTTGTTTTTATTTAAATGATAAACGTGTATTGTAACCTAATAATTTAATTCTGTTTATTTTTAAAAACATATGTTCTTATATAATGAGATATTATTTTACATAGCACTTTGTTTTAATACTGTAATAGTGATATTAGTGATTAAGCCAAAGCACATGTGCTTTAAAGATAAATTATAAATGAATACTCTCACTTTTTTTCCAGACACAAGATATAGTATTTTAGAAATAATGGAATGAATCTTGTGTCTGGAAAAAAGTGAGAGTATTCATTTATAATTTATCTTTAAAGCGCATGGGCATTGGCTTAACTTATATTCTTGTAAATGTTGTGAATAAAACCTGTATTGTTAACTTTGCTTTGTCATGTTTTCATCTCTCAGAAGTAATTTATAATATTATTGTCTGTCTTTTTGTAACTGACATATTGGTCGTACAGTGAAATTTAAGATATAATTGTTCATCACTGCAGAAAAAAAAAACCATGACAGTAAGAGTATACAATCTAATTTACATGATGCTTATAATTTATACATAGTTGCAAACACGAATATATCAATAACATATTTTTTTAAATATAATATTCTAAATTTGGTTCTTGATATCAGTGTGTGATTGATTTATTTTGTCCATATGTTTCTAGTCTTTTCTTTTGTTACACTTTATTATTACTAATGTAGAATCTAATGTAATGATCCTTCTCAATCATCGGCAATAAAGAAGCTAAATGCAAGCATTAAAAATGATTTAATTCCCTATGCAGATTTTAGAAATAACACATCAACTGCTATATTTCTTATTAAGCTGTAGTAGTATTCCAATGTAATGTGTATAGAAAAATATAAATAAAGCTTGATGTTTTTTTAAAAATAATTAATAATTCAACTAGATAATGAAAATCATTTAAAATAAAATTACAAGCAAGAAGTCATTATCACAAACCTTTAACCAATAATCACCTTGGTTAGTAAAATTTACATAAAATAATAATAATAAATGATTGAAATAGATAATATTTGGTACAAATTTAATCTGCTATCTACATTTTTATTGAATCTCTAAACACTTGTTCAAACATTAGGATGACTAATCATGGAACTGTAGATTTCATCGCAAAAATAACAATTTGTTTTAATGGAAATATTACTACAAATAAATTTATAAATTCACCGAGTAATCTAAAAACCTTTAGTATTAATTTTAATTGAAAAGACTTTGTATTTTGACAATCTTTTATTTTTAGTTTGAATTTCTTATTTGCTTTAGAGAAGAGGAATATAAAGGTGAAAGTTCAAAGAATTAAAAAAAAATATGACGTTAATAATTTACAAAATGTGATAAACATCGAATACCATTTCTTATTTGTAAGTGAAAAAAAAAATGGTTTGATAATTTTGCTTCTTCTTCCTTTGCCTTTATTTGATTTATTTTATTTTTTGCTTTTCAAAGGTAAGGATACTAGAAACTATGATCAGATCTTAGAATTTATACCACTGTTACTAAATAAAGACTATAAATTTACAGTGTAATCTACAATGTCTTAGCATTATTTTTTATTGACAGGTGTTCTTTTTGCAGAATTTTTACTTTTTATAAATTCAATGTGATACCAATAATTATGCGCTTTTACGCTTGTTAGTAAAGCTATATTTATTAATATTTCATTACGCTTAGTGCTTTCAAAGCTCCATAGCTTGATATTCATAGCTGAGTAATGATGGGGAGTATTCAATTTGAATAAAAGAAAGTCAATGATAAAAAATGAAATTACGTTTTCCAATCCCATTACACATTTTAACAAATATTTTTTCTTAACTTGTTAAAAATTAGTTTGAAAATAAAATTTATATTACTCATTTTGTATATTTAAATTATTATTTGAAAATCACTGGAAAGAATAGGATTGGAAATGGTGTTTATTAAAATTGTTGCATTACATTTTACTTTTGAATTTAGAAAAAAATTAAAATTAAAATTAATAAAAAATTAGATTTTATTTAAAGGTTTTTATTTTGGTAATTTGTCATTGCTTCAAAGCAAGCCAGTTCATTTTTTTTTGGGGGGGACAGTGGTTTATGGCCTTTGTATTGAATGTAGGTTAGAGTTGCAATTTACATTAAAATTCAAAATTAATTTTCCATCCTGCCGCCCTCCTGTTTCTCCCTATCGTTTAAGGCCAATAAGAAAGAAAAAATAAGAATATTGAAAGGCAAAATAATAATTTTTAAAACAAATATATCAATTACAAATCAAAAATGGTTGTTTAAAATTCTAAATCAATTAAGTATCTACTTCACCATTAGGTAATATTTTAGATATAATTCACACTTCCGTCCTTTCTCTTCATTTTTTAAAAACTAATAAAATAAAAAAAGTATAAACATTAAAAGTAAAATGATAAGAATTTAAAAACAAATCTGTTAAACACAAATCAATGGAGTTCTTTGAAATATTTTATTCAACCAGTTTTATGAATCAATATTTAGTATAATATGCTCTGAAATCCAAGGACAGAAATGGCGAAAACAAAATTGATCATTTTTAGAAATGGAAATAATTTATTTTACTAAAAGCTAACACACAAAATAATGTATCAATGTAATTTACTGAATAAATTTATAAATTAAATCATAGTAGTGTTAGTATGACAAACTGCTATTTTTCTTAAGAAATCTTCTAATGATCGAAGAGTCATGCCAATAATATTTTATGATGTCAAAGCAGTGTTTAAAAATAAAAAATAAATAAAAATGAAAGTGGAGATAGTCAATTAAATCAATATCTAATTCTCTTACCAGGATTTATTTTAAACTTGAAATTGTATTCTGTTGTGTTAGAAAAGTCATTTTTATGATTTGTTGTTATAATCCATTCAAAATTAAACTCAGAGACGTGTTCCTTAAGTGGACCAAAACAAACCCCATACATTTTTTCAGAAGGACTAATATCAAGGTCGGCTGCCATGTCTTGGAAAAATTGTGATGCAACTGGAGAAGAAAAATTCTGTTTTCTAAAAACAGCAATCAAATTTAAGAAATCTTGAGTACCTGCCCATAGTCCTAATGATGATATAAAAGTATCATTCAATATTGTATACTTTGGTAAAATACAAAGCTTTTTATATAATACAGGAGGTGAAGGAGAAAAGATTGTAGAAAGTGTTACCGAACCATAATATAATGCTACAATATAAAAAAAACCTGCATTACAAAAGTATAAATGTCTATGCAAATTAATAAGTAAATGGAATCTGCATTACATAATTGAAGTATTTCCACTGACGATGTATTTACATGAAGCAACCAATAAGTCTAGTTCTGCATGCTGAAAGAAAGTCATAACAAACCTGTCCAAAATCAACAGCCAATATATTTGAACAGATAAGCTATGGTCAAGAATTTAACTTCTCTTCTGTAATAGAGATTGCATTTTCTAATTAATTTACATCTGTATTTATCATTGATATATATATATATATATATATATATATATATATATATATATATATATATATATATATATATATATATATATATGTGTGTGTGTGTATATATTGTAACAATCTGATTGATGACATTGAGAGAGAGAGGTGCATCTGACTACAGTCGATTCTAGGGTATCCATGAAGGATACTGGAGATGACATGATGAAGTACATGACCTATGGTTACACCCAACATCAATAGACTATCCCAATACTCATTCATTAAATATAGATGCAACCTGGGTGAGTTCACGTACATCTCACTATTCTCTTTTGGATCCATTGCCTCAGTATTCGAACTCAGAAAAAATTCATGTTCGACTCTCTTAACGGAGATGTGCATATGCAGATTTACAATTAGTCTACCTCCTCAAAGTTATTATTACTGAATGGCATTTATTTAAAATTTCTCTGCTATAGTTATAAAATCTGTCTGTGTGTGTGTGTGAATGTACAAGATGTTGGCTCAAAAGTATGAATGCAGTGATCAGTTCAATAAAGCAAAGAGACTATATCAACTTAACAAATTTAACATTTATTTTGTAAATTGGGAAAATTTAAAAACATTAACAAAACTTGGCTAAGTCCAAAAATTTAACGATATGTACAATTAATAAAAATAAAATAAATGCACATCTGCAGTTCAAATGTCAATAATGAGAATCTATCACACAAGAAATTTAATATTTTAAAGTTTCCTGTCCCCTATAATCCCATTGATGGAGTCCCATAACACAGACATGCCTAAATACTGAATACTACTACTACTACTACTACTACTACTACTACTACTACTACTACTACTACTACTACTACTATGATGGCCTCAAGTTTTTATTATTATTATTATTATTATTATTATTATTATTATTATTATTATTATTATTATTATTATTATTATTATTATTATTATTATTCAGTATTTAGGAATGTCTGTGTTATGGGACTCCATTTTTGGGATTATAGGGTCCAGGAAACCTTAAATTATTAAATTGCTTTTCTCATATATCCATTTTATATGGGAACAAATGAAATGAGATAAAACATACAAAACAAGTTACTTGAAACTGCAACAAAAATACCAAACTTTCTTTCAAAGACTTACCTTTCTATTTATTCCAAAGTCCAATTATTTAACATGCTAATTATTACAAACATCACATATTTTTGCCCCATAATAAAATTTTCAAAACGTTTTACCTCAAAAATAACATTGCTTTGCACCAAGCTAATATGGAGCTGGAAAGCTGTTGCTGTATCAGTTAAATGCCTTAGCAGAACACCCACAAACAATGGACTAGGTCTTCATGCTATCAATACATCCCATGTACAGAAAACAGTTAATCTTCTAGAATCAACTATAAGACAATTTCATATACTATCATGCTTTCTCATAGTTACCCCAACAGACACTCCACTACTATCCTCAGAGTATATATCATCACTTATACAATCTGTCACAAACACATCCAGTAAAATAGATATTCAATCTACAAACAAATATACATACTGACAAACCCATTACTTATTATATCCAGATGGTTTACAAAAAACACTAACAACAATGCTAGGAATTAAGAACCGTCAATTACTTAGCAGGTTCAGAAAATGTTCATTGGAGCCTAAATATTTTGATTTCTATCTTGAAAATCAATCTACATGCATTACCAACATCATATTTCCTTTGCTACAGTGGTCTATACATCATTATTAATCCATTCTGCAAAATTTGTCATACAGAGGAGGAAACACAACACCACATATTTTATACTTGCCCAGCTCTATCAAACATACATAAAGTCTTGATAGATACCTATCAACACAAAAACAACTCAATAATAAATATCATGCAATCATATAAAAAGCTTCTACACCCACAGTACAGGCAATTACATTTCTATTATATGCATACTGGTGCATTCATTGCACCTTCATATTCAGAAATAACACAAGAAGACATCCAACTACCTTTAAAAACAAACTGCAACAGTTAAGGACCCAATATTTTAAAATTACTCTCTTAGATATTGTAGCTACAATATGGTCATTCATAAAACAACCATCCAATCTATAATCATAATACACTAGCTCAAATAGCCAACATACACTCACAAATACATAACCATAACTATTTATCTTGCCAGTTCATCGAACCATCTTCCAATAAATAACTTACCTGAAACTATAAAAGTACAAGAGAATTCACAAATTTAGAACTATACTAATATACAAACTAAATCCATAATGGCACTTGTAACTTGATGAGGCAATCAAACTTGTAAAACTATTATAACTTTTTTGAATTATCAACAAAGATGTATCTTTGAAACATAATAATAATAATAATAATAATAATAATAATAATAATAATAATAATAATAATAATAATAATAATAATAATAATAATAATAATAATAATAATAATAATAATAATAATAATAATAATAATAATAATAATAATAATAAAAAAAAAAAATAATAAAATAATAGAGTTTTATTTTAAAAAAACCAAAGCCAACTAGCTAAATCAGCATTGACATTCATTATAAGTTTAGGTTTGATACACAATTCTGATAGTTGCCTATTGACTTATCTGAAGACTCCCTTTTTCAATTATCATGTAAAACAACAAATAATTCTTAATATGATAAAAAAATAGATCTGTTCAGAAAGTTAATCATTCACACTGAATATAACTTAAGTAATATGGTTAGTTCACTAAACAACAAAAAAATATAGTTCTGTATCATCAAGTGTGTGATATTAATATTTAAAAGTAAATGTCTACATTCAAAATCTTTTCATTTTATTAGAAAAAAAAGATTTCAACTAACTTCAGTCTTTCCTTCCTGCTTTTCTTGCATTATCCTAACTTGGATTCTCCCAGAATATCAAAACATAAGGTTTCATGCTTTGAAACAGTAAGAAAAAAAACAATAAAGCTAATAATAAATCTTTTTTTGACAAAATATTTAATGATAGATGAAAGTCCATGTTAATCAGTAAATGTAAAGGTAGCTTATTGTGTGGATATTGAGATTAGTAAACAAAGTTAAAAAATTGAGTGGTAAAATAATTAGCTAATATTAAATAAATTGGTACTGTTCTTATAGCTAAAGATGCCATTCTATGGCGTGGTTTTCATGCTAAAACACATAAAAATGCTGTTTCCACAACCGACACATTCGAACCCGCATTTTCTATAATACAAATTTTTTGTTGTGCTACAGCATGCAGGCCACTATATCGCATCGCAGTACAGCATATATGTTGCTAAGCAGCAATTACATTTCCGAATTCGCACAGTTTATAAAATAATTACGGTTTGATGAGAGAGTTTGTATTTGAATTGTATTAAAATGTTGTTTTCATTGGATTTTTTTTTATTTTAAACTATTGAAATGTTCAGATTTTTTAAAACAATAATTATAAGACTTTTTACAATGTACTGTATTGAACTTTTATTTGGGTAAATGTTAAATATCTATGTTTTTATTGAGTTGCAATTAGGTAACATGTCAAGTAACATACTGTTAGTAACATTCTATGAGACAAAGAAGATTCTACCGTATGTATATTTTTGAAGTAAAAAAGATTGTTACGAAAAAAATATCCAGTAAGAAAAGTCCAAATATACAGTTTTTTTTGTAAATTTAATAAAAAGAAAATATTATAAACATGTTTAATAAGTAAAGAAGACATTTGTATGTGTTTGTTGTTGTTTAAAAAAGTTTGAGTTTCTTTCTTCTGTCCGAGTACGCTTACAATTTTGAATTTTTTTATTTTAGCATTACAAACAAACAGAACACTAACCCTAAAACTAACCCTAACCCTAAAACTAACCCTAAACTAACCCTAATACTAACCTTAAAACTAACCCTAAACTAACCCTAAAACTAACCCTAAACCTAACCCTAAAACTAACTCTAAATCTAACCATAACAACTTTTACTTTTATTACGATTATTATTTTTTAGTTAAACAACAACAAAAAAAAGTCGTAACACAAGTAAAAAAATATATGACAGAAAATTGATAAAAAAAAAGCTGTAACACAAGTAAAAAAATATCCGATAGAAAATTGATAAAAAAAAGCCGTAACACAATTTAAAAAGTATACGATATAAAAAACACGAATCAAATGGTAATTTGTTGATTTCATTTTATATTTATTATTATCATTTAAATTGTATATGTTAATAAAAAATAACATTTAAAAAAGATGATTTTGTTTTGTTTTTATTTTCACATTACAAAAAAGCACAGAAAAATTATTAAAATTAATGGCCCATGAATGTTCATATTTTATAGTCTTAGCGTGAAAATGGTGCCATCCAACGGCATCTTTAGCTATAAAACAAGCACCAATAAATTAAATAATGTATTAAGATTTTAAGAAATAATTATTGTAATTTTAATAAAATATTTGATTTAAAATCAGAAATAAGTCAATTTATTAAATGAGATTATTATAATTGAAACAGAAAGTATATTAACTTAGTTTAAGTTAGAAACAGTCAAATAAATTTTATTGCTGTTTAAAAAAAGCTTTGAATTAGTAATTAGAAGATAATATTTTTTACGTATGTGTGTGAGCTTGCTTGCAAGTGTAAATGTAAACTGTTATTTGTTATGAAAAGTGTTATTTTTTATGTATAATCTTTAATACCACTTGTAATCATTTTATTTGATTAATATTTTTGGTTAATTTTAAAGAAATCTTTGAAAATATTCATTCATAAAATTGAATGAATTTACTTCATTTTTTTAATATTTATTAATTTCATTGAGTCATTTGGTTTGTAAGGTTCCCTCTATCAGCAAAATATGCTTGATTATTACGAATTTCAAAAGTGCATTGAATAAAGGTTAAGTCTGTTTAAAGTATTTAAGTATGCTTTCTGTGCACTCAATTAATTAATACTCTTTAATCATACAACTTAAAATTTTGAAATTCTCGAAAAATATCACGTGATCATCTAGTTAGTTGTGAATAATTATTATCAGGCCACAATTAAAAAAAAGTTTGATATTGAATTGAAAGGAGTAGCAAGTAAGCAAAAGCATGTTTCTTTTCCATCAAATTTATTGATCACAGGAGTTTATATAAAAACATGCACATACATATTTGGGGAATATTTAGCTTTTCAACATGTGTGTGCAACATGTGTGATCAGGTGAGTCAGCAATATAAGATGGCACTGAGTGTTGTAGGTCGTGTGAAAGTCTGAATTCGAATCTTGCACATATTACATATATAAATGCAGGTGTAAGCCTATACAATGTATTGAAATAGATTATGCAGAATATGCACATGCAAACACACACTCAATTTGATTTAAACATGCATTTTAACTATTCTTCACATTAATGCTTTTCATATTTTTTTTTGTTAAATTGTTTTTTTTTAAATGTAGATTTTAAAATATGTTTTTGATTTAATAACCTAATTAATTTAATGATTTATTAATCGATTATAATTTTTTTATGTGCAGCTCTAATACCAAAGTACCTTAAAATGTATTATTTTTTTAAAAAAAATCCAAGATGGCTTTTTTTGGAAAGATTTGTACCTCGATAAGAAGTTTAAAATAAATGTCAAATCAAAGTGCTTAGAAATTACAAAATCCATCACTTTGAAATTTCTATTAATTAATTCATAGAGATTCTACATTGTTAGATAAATTAAAAACTAATATAAAATTATACAGGAATCTCTATCGATCTTTACTGAGGTATAAATTTTCTAACATTAGAAACAAGGTATGATTTTCTTTTGTATCCAACATGATCCAAAGAAAAATCACCTCACATTGTGCATAGACCAAATACTTGAGATACAGTATAAATAGTGTTTTTTTTTAAAGAAAAAGATAAAAAAAATGGAAAGTTGAGAGTTGCTAAACATCTCCATGCTAGTCGCGATGTTTAGTGAGTAGTTAAGGGAAAATCACCATCCATTTCTTCCGGGGCCCTGAAATCTACTGTCATGCCCCTGTTATGAACTGTCTGTTTTAAAAAATGCCACCAGCCATCAACGTGCACCCACACACTCACTCCGAGAAATCTCCAGGTGAATGTCGAAAAAGTTCAAATCCTGTCATCCAGATCTTAGAACCTAAATTAATTATCACTAAAATTGTAATTTCTTTAAGTTTAAAAGTATGCAATTAAGTTTATTGTAAATATTTAATTGACTCTTTAACTTTTTATCTTTTTAAATTATTTATAATCTGGTTTTTTCCCTATAACTAAAGCTCACACTATTTTTATTATGTTTATCAAATATGAAAATGATATTTCTTTGTTTTTTATATTAATTTCCTATAAAATTTCGTTTTTTTGTTGTTTTGATAAGCTTCATTCATGCGGGGGTTTCAAAGGTGGTAATTTTCTAAAAGAAAGAATTATGTTCATAAGTAGGAAGGGAGTTTAGCAAGGAAAAAATTAACTTAAAATAAAATAAATTGTTCTATTTTTCTCGCAAGTGAAGTTCTGTCAATTATATGTATATCAAAATATACTTACTTTATTGTTTAAATAATTTTCCTATAGATTTCTGAGAATGGGATTCTATAATTCTAAATTTTGTTAAATTTAAATAAAATAAAATGCTATATATCTCTGCTGGAAAGGGTCAGTTAATTTTTTTTTTTGTCTTTTTTTAAATAGAGTTAGGATAGTGGGAAGGGGGAATCTACTTAAGAAATATTTTTTCCTTATTCAATATGTGTGGTCTTGTTAGTTAAATAGTTAAATAAAGTAGTTGGTTGTGCAGGTTGACCGCTATGCAGTATTAGATCATTTAAGGATATTTAATTATATTTATTTCATATTTGGTGATTATAATATCCTTAATAAGGAGTGCTCGAAGTAGTTTGGACAGACCTAAAATGGTCATTTACTTGTGTTAGGTACATCTGTGGGCTTGAGAGTAATTGATGTAGATTTGGGTAGTCTGCATGATATCCATATGGGTGGAGATGGGGCTTGCCATAATTCCTATCTCCTTTCGGTATTTGTTTCACAACATGGTGGGTGTACTAAACACCTTTTTTGTTCATTGGAGTGTCTGTCAAGTGGCTCGCATGATCCTACATGTTTTTTTTCTTTTATTTGAATTCATATGTTTATTAACACGACATTGTTTTTGCTTTTCTTTTATTGCCTATCTAATACATAAAACCATAGATAAATGATTCTACTCAAGAATTTTCAGTCTGAGTAACCAATTTTTTTTTTTTTAATTTGTAATTAGTTAAAATCTTTTAATATAGCTAATTCACATTATAGATTATAAGAATGATTTATTTGAATGTCCAACTAATGCGGTTTGGGAGCTCGATAATTAACTGTTCTTTTTTTTTTTGTTATAATAGCATACATTTCTAAACACTGTAAAGTTATTTTAACGCTGTACCAGAAAGGTCCTCTCATAAAATTAAAATGTTGTTTTAATTGAGATTTGATTGTTATTCATAGAGAAAAGTAAAATGAAGCATTGGTGGTCGAGAGGTCAGCAGTTGATCTGGGTTAGTGGTTTGCTTCCCAGCTGATGCTATGACACATGAATAAAAAAAAAGTAAAATCAATCTTTTTTTTTTCTTGTGTCATTTGAGCAAGAAGTCAATTCAATCTTATTATAATTATTGTTTTTTCTTTGGCATCAGTAAAATCTTTCAATAAGAAAGAAAATGTTTATTCCTTTTATACAATCAGTTTGTCAAATGCTAAACAGGCTTATGTATTTAGTCAAAATAAGAGTCATAGATCAATTCATAGATCACATGACCCTATCTCTTAAGCTTGTAAGTTATAAACAGTGAGGATTGCCAATTCCTCTATAAGCTTATGATAAATTCTTAGCCAGAGCCAGCACTTAAAATATATCTGTCAAGAATCCCTCCCCAAACCCCTGACCATGGTTTTGTGCTTTGGCACTTCTCAGAGAGGTGTCAGGGTAGGTTCAGACACTAGATCTAAAAATACCAACCCAAAGCTAAGCACTTAGCTAAAAGTTATCTATTGAGTGGAAAATCTGAAATTTTCAGACATCTACATGTCTTCAAACCCAACTATCCAACTCAAATAGACTCTTCTAAACCTACCCTGACACCTCTCTGAGGAGTGCCAAAGAACGAAACCATGGACAGAGGTTTGGGAAGGGGTTCCTGACAGAGATATTTTAAGTGCTGGCTCTGGCTAAGCATTTATCATTAAGCTTGTAGAGGAATTGGCAATCCTCAGTAAACTTACAAGCTTAAGAGATAGAGTAATGGGATCTATGAATTGATCTATGACTCTTATTTTGACTATTTATAGTCTCTGCCAAAAGTCTTATGCAATTTTTTATATTGCTATGACTACTAATATATGGTATGGCTGAAGATCTATCAGCCCCATATAGCTATTTGAGTTGGATAGCTGGGTTTGAAGACATGTAGATGTCTGAAAATTTCAGATTTTCCACTCAATAGATAACTTTTAGCTAAGTGCTTAGCTTTGGGTTGGTATTTTTAGATCTAGTGTCTGAACCTACCCTGACACCTCTCTGAGGAGTGCCAAAGCATGAAACCATGGTCAGGGGTTTGGGGAGGGGTTCCTGACAGAGATATTTTAAGTGCTGGCTCTGGCTAAGCATTTATCATAAAGCTTGTAGAGGAATTGGCAATCCTCACTGTTTATAACTTACAAGCTTAAGAGATAGGGTCATGTGATCTATGAAATGATCTATGACTCTTATTTTGACTATTTATAGTCTCTGCCAAGAGTCTTATGCAATTTTTATATTGCTATGACTACTAATATATGGTATGGCTGAAGATCTATTCCCCATATGCTATTTGAGTTGGATAGCTGGGTTTGAAGACATGTAGATGTCTGAAAATTTCAGATTTTCCACTCAATAGATAACTTTTAGCTAAATGCTTAGCTTTGGGTTGGTATTTTTAGATCTAGTGTCTGAACCTATCCTGACATTTCTCTGAGGAGTGCCAAAGCATGAAACCATGGTCAGGGGTTTGGGGAGGGGTTCTGACAGAGATATTTTAAGTGCTGGCTCTGGTAAGCATTTATTATAAAGCTTGTAGAGGAATTGGCAATCCTCACTGTTTATACCTTACAAGCTTAAGAGATAGGGTCATGTGATCTATGAAATGATCTATGACTCTTATTTTATGCAATTTTTTATATTGCTGTGACTACTAATATATGGTATGGCTGAAGATCTATCTGCCCCATATACCTACTTGAGTTGGATAGCTGGGTTTGAAGACATGTAGATGTCTGAAAATTTCAGATTTTCCACTCAATAGATAACTTTTAGCTAAATGCTTAGCTTTGGGTTGGTATTTTTAGATCTAGTGTCTGAACCTACCCTGACACCTCTCTGAGGAATGTCAAAGCACAAAATCATAGTCAGGGGTTTGGGGAGGGGTTCCTGACAGAGATATTTTAAGTGCTGGCTCTGGCTAAGCATTTATCATAAAGCTTGTAGAGGAATTGGCAATCCTCACTGTTTATAATTTACAAGTTTAAGAGATAGGGTCATGTGATCTATGAATTGATCTATGACTCTTATTTTGACTATTTATAGTCTCTGCCAAAAGTCTTATGCAATTTTTCATATTGCTATAACTACTAATATATGGTATGGCTGAAGATCTATCAGCCCCATATAGCTATTTGAGTTGGATAGCTGGGTTTGAAGACATGTAGATGTCTGAAAATTTCAGATTTTCCACTCAATAGATAACTTTTAGCTAAGTGCTTAGCTTTGGGTTGGTATTTTTAGATCTAGTGTCTGAATCTACCCTGACACCTCTCTGAGGAGAGCCAAAGCACAAAACCGTGGTCAGCGGTTTGGGGAGGGGTTCCTGACAGAGATATTTTAAGTGCTGGCTCTGGCTAAGCATTTATCATAAAGCTTGTACATGAATTGGCAATCCTCACTGTTTATAGGCTTATGTATTACCTTGTAATAAATGTGAACAGAGAATTTAGATATATTCAACATGTGGTCATTTAATTTAATTTTTTTGTGCAACTAAATAAAGTAAAAGTTAACCGCTAATATAAATCTCTCTTACATGGCGCAATTTCAGAGAATTCTATTTATATAAATATAAAACTTACGTAAAAAACTCTGTTTTTAGTGAGCTTTAGTAAGAATGTAAATTTAAAATAATTAATGAGTTTAAATATATATATATATATATATAAGAATGTAAATTTATATATATATATACATATATATACAAAACTAAGTTTCCGGTGTTTATCGAATCATTTCACTCACTTTTTATTTTAAGTAATATTTGATTTTAAGTTCTATATTTAAAAATGAAATCTACAAAGTTCTCATTAAAATATAATAATAATGAATATCACGCTTGAAGGTTCAGCTCTGGGACGGTGAAAGTGAAGAAATTCGATGGTATTGTTGAGAAGTGTTATTGGTTAAATCTTTGAACTGGGGATATAGCTAAATAGGGCAGAATCCACAATGTCCCTGGCTTATACATCTTGTACGTGATCGGACTCGAGGTACTTTACCTGTATTCTGGGTCTTGTTGGATCGATAGACGTTTTTCGACCAGTATAATATATATATATATGATTATTTGTTCTTCAGTGAATTAATTTTTTTTCGTTCAGTTTTATAATTAATTTATTAACTAATTGATTGTCAAAACTACAGAAATTTGCACAAAATAATTGCACAATTTAATCAAAAAAATACTTTATTTACTTCATTAAATGTATATATAACTCATAATGTTGTAAAATTGCAGGTGTGTAATTTATTTAGAAATTAAATATTATATACATTTAAATTATCTGGAAAATTCCAATCAACCTTCGTCTATCTAGGGATAAATAAATTTAAAAGTATTTATACTTTAATATATAATGATATTCCCTTTTTATTATAATAAAAGGAAATCGTCTATTGGTATCAAAAATGTGTTGGGGGGAGGATCCTCCTGATGTGTCAAACAAATTTTAGGAATCTCTGCAATGGCAATCCTAGTTTAAATTATTAATTTAAAAGCTATTGACATAACACTAGGGCTGTAGATAATTCCTGAAAAATGTTGTCTTAGACGCTATGACTTCGCTACCTAATACTAGAACAAGATATAAGAAAGTATTCTGCAAAAAAAAGATATAAGAAAGTAATTATCTGCTACTTAGTTAATAATTGACGGTTGTATCTAAATAGTTGTATTCCAGATAACATCATTGTGAAACTTTTGTAATCTACACTAAGTATTTGCATCTTATACTTTTTCTATATATTTGTAATGACTTGCACTTATTTTTGCATATATGTTTTAATGAATAATAATAAGCTATTTTTTAATTAAAAACTGTCCAGATATTTGTCTTGTTTTAACCGAAAGATAGTGTTTATTATGTGTTGTTTCTGCAAAATACATATATGTCACGTATGTACACTTATATATTGAGAATCACTTCTGTCTTTGCAGAAGACTCAACAATTAGAAACAAATACATACAAAATTTTATTTATTATTGAATACCAATGAGATCTTGTAAACAAATAATTTTATAAACATTTATATTTTATAGCAATAAAATAGCAAGTCTTACCTTTACAAAGAAAAAGGATTATATATATAACATTGGTCCGAGCTGAGCTTATAAATTTATTAAATATATTCATATTTTTTTTATAATAAAGGGTAAAATATCATTTATAACAAATGCGCAAAACGAACTTGTAAAACACAAAGTAGTACACCTTTAATAGCGACAATCATTCAAAAAATGACACACTATTAGAATATATAAATATAGATATCTTTTAAGAGGAAATTGTAACCTTAATGTTAACTGGGAATGTTAAAAAAAATGGTAATAATAAAATAATCAGCTTAGCACGTGGAGGCATAAATTCTTATAATTTCACGTAATTTATAGTATAAATAATTAACTTTTATATTGTATTTTAAGTGATAAATATATAATATTTGGTTAGGTATTAAAAAGTCATTAAATGGAATCTTGAAGTGCAAAGTCCAATTCCACTACTTTCATAGAATGTCAGGGAAAATATTTTTTCCCCATACAGCCAGTTATGTTGTGGTGATGGTATAATCTTGTAACTAAGATTATACTAAGCTTTCATTTTCCTACTGTATGTTGAATTATTAGTTTGATTTTCTAAAATAGGGTTACCTAAATAACATTCAGTTTTTATTTATTTTGTGTTTAAATCTTAGTCAAGAAAATACTAGTTAAAATATATATTAAAAACGTATAGAGCTCATTTCATCAAGTAGGTAGTGAGAACAAAGAATCAAGTCGCAAAGCAAAGGAAAAAAAAACATTGACCAATTTAAAAACAAAGATAGTGAATAAATATTTCCTTATTATTTTAACTAAATCCAGAATATTTAAAAAAAAAAAACAACAACAAAGAAAAAGATAATAAAAGTTATTAATTGAAGAAATTAAACATATATACAATTAGTTATTTTAATTAAATTCAAAATATTAAAAAAAAAAGATAAAAGTTATTAATGGAAGAAATTTAAAATATATACAATCAAATAAGTATAGTTTAGTGAAAATAAAAGTATGCTTTATTAAAAATAAACTAATAAAAGAAAAGGAAAAAAAAATATTGAAATCTAAACTTTCTTTGCAAATGTAATGTAAATGAAATAACTACTATATATATATATATATATATATATATTGTAACCATATGTTTTGGCTCTATCACCTTAAGCTTTATTCAGTGGTCCAGTATGTAAAATTTTAAATTTTAATTAGTGATAATTTATAATATGTTGAAAACCAGTATGTAAAAATCAGTTATAGATTGAAATACTTGATGGATTATAATATTCTAATTAAGCAAAAAGGTCACCAAGAAATACCCTGACAGTGATGATGATCTGGACTGTTTGTGATGCACTTGAAAATCTGATAGAGTGGATATCAATCTCATAAACATTTTATCATAAGTTCAGTGGCAGTTATTTCAAATAATATCTTAATAGTATTAAACTAATTTAGAAGTATGAAAATATTTAACACTTATTATTATCATTATTATTATTATTATTATTATTATTATTATTATTATTATTATTATTATTATTATTATTATTATTAAACAGTAATTAAAAATAAACAACAAAATCAATTTGTAATTCTTCAAAAAATTTTTAAACGATCTTTAAATATATTATATTGTAATTTAAAATAATATAAAATAGTCTAGGTGGTCATCAATAGAGAGACAAATTAATTTATTCACACTGTTTAGTATTGGTCCATTTAAGATCAATCATGCCTTCTAATATAAGCAAAAATAATATGACAAGTTTGTAGGGAGGGGGATACTAGGAGGAGGAAAAAATCAGAATCAATAAGAAGACTTCAACTCTCCACTTATAAAATAATGTAAAAGGAATAAACTGAAAACTAAAAACCTTGAGAATTAAATTGAACATAATTTCAGGATTATGTGGGGTTAAAAGGGATGGAGTAGAAACTTTATAACTCTGTATTATTTCAACACTGTTTTTCACGGATCTTATGATTCTTAATGGGCCTACTGGAAAAGCTAGAATGACTGCTCTCTGGATATTTATTTGCCTCAACATATACTATTTCAAACGAAGAACAATTCCAAAAAACATAAGCAATTATTTTTGTTTTCTTTATCTTAGTCAATTGTCAGATTTAAAAATAACATGGAAATTATTTAGACTGAAAAGAAAAAGATTAAAGTGTTTTGATTTTCGCTCAGCTCTTAAGTATAAAACAGAAAAAAAAAAGACGTTTGCTTATCAATTATCATCTCAATAAAATAATTCGAAATAATTTTAAAGAAAAGTTTTAAGAGATATAATAAACAAACCCCAGAAAAAGTAATTTTAAAATTATATAACTTTTAATCAATTTAAAAGAAAAAAAAGTGCGACTTATTCCTTATTTTCATTAGAGGAGAACACTCTTCTGCAATGATGTTTCAGTGAGAATTTGCTTAGCTGTTAAAAATGGAAAAGTTACAGATTAAAGTAAAAATGCCAAGAATATCTTATTTATAATTGAATGAATTCTTCTTAGTATTGTTAAACAGATATTACTTTGCTTAGGGAAATGAAATAAAATAAATATTTACTTTTTAAGTTGATTATGCAACATGCAAATTAATCATATTTTAACGTTTTAAAATTGTCCAAATCATTTAAACTTATTACAGATATCACCACAGAAGGTCAAATCAATAAATAAAGCAATAAATTATTTTAAAAAAGTTTGTTTTAAAAATTATAATAAACCTACTAAGTTATTAAGGAAAATTATTTATAGAAAAGTGGAGAAACCTATCTGTTTAATTGCACTATGTTTGGAAGTGTTTGAATATTAGTTCTCTATACTGACACTAAAGATAATGTATATATATATATATATATATATATATATATCTATTATATATAGTATATATATATATATATATATATATATATATATATATATGTGTGTGTGTGTGTGTGTGTGTGTTGTGTATGGATGTATGCTCATTATATCAGTATCTGTATTATTCAGTTCAAAAGGAGGGGATAAACTGTGAATTAAGAAAGAGAAAATACAATAACAGAAAGTGTTCATTTATTTTTGTTTATAGTCTACATCTATGTTTGTAATGTATTATTATTCAGAGATTCTTTTTTTATTTATTTATTGTGGTATAAAATATATTGAGTTAAAGAGAAAAAGATGTATAAATATATATACATCTATTACATGTATTTATATTTTCCCATTTAAGGGAAAACATAATATTAAATATCGTTTATTTAAACAGAGAGAGAGAGAGAGAGAGAGAGAGAGAGAGAGAGAGAGAGAGAGAGAGAGAGAGAGAGAGAGAGAGAGAGAGAGAGAGAGAGCTATTTACCTCTTGCATTTTTAAAACATATTTTAATATTATTTAAAGGGTAAATGAACAGACCCAAATTTGTTACAGTTATACACATAATGACTCAATTGTGTCTTATATAAAATAATTAATATAAACATTTTTCATTCATTGATTTTGCCTATGAGTGTAAATGTCCACTTTAAATATAAAATGTAGGTTGATCTTCATTTTTTTATGTGGCTTGCTATAACAAAGTATAATTATTGTTTTAAAATAATTAATGATCATTTGATTTATATTTTGGTGGTTTCTTTATAAATACATTAATAGTCTCTGCATTGTGAAATGAAATATTTATGTTTCCACTTTTATTGCTAGTGTTATTTTACCTTGCTATGGTTTTGTGACAGCTTTTAGCTGATAAGTATGTGCCACATATAATGACATAAAATAGAATAATATTAATATTGTGTATGGGCTGATGGAAAATCCCCCATTGCCGATGAAATGAGAGGATGATATTGTCAAGGCTGATTAATATTAGTGTTTAGTTAGCATAGTTAATCCTAAAAGAGGATGGTATCCATGGTCTGAATTCTATTTCCCTGTGATGAGAAAAAATTAAAAGACATTCAAAATTTTAAAATATTGTAATGAAAATGTGTCAGCATCTTTGTAAATTAAAATTGACTTTAAATTTAATTCTTCGTTATAAATACATGATATATATATATATGTAAACATGCTCTTAACAGAATAATGTTTCTGAGGAAAATATGGATTTTAAAATACTAATTCTCATTTATGCCCAGTAGTATGAAAAAAAAATTGTTTGGATGTAAAACTTTAAAAAAAATCTACATATATTAATAATTAACTCGTGTCTATCAAATATATAATAAATTATTATATGACATTACTTATAAGAAACTTTGTGAAATTTAATCTTAGTTCATAAACCCAGGAATGTCCTTAATTATAAACAAAGTCTACTCTTATGTTTAAAAGTAAAAGGAAATGTATTTAAAGAAATACATTTTGAAATATTAAAAAAATATGTTTTTTAAAAAAGAGCTTTATTTTAATAAAATGTGTTTATCTAAAGGAGAACAGTGAAAGTTAACTAAAATGATACATTATAATTATTCTGCATTTGAACCTGGGATTATAAATATAAAAATGTACTCAGCTGAAGAATTTATTTTCCAATGCCAGCTTATGCTTATGCTATTTTATTATTTTAATATTTAAAATTATCTTTAAAGATAAAAGAAAGTGAAAGTGTTTATTTAAAGAACTATTGATCTATTTTTTGGGAACCAAGTTTAAAAATATTTTGACTGAAGCTTTGAACTCGGATAGATAAATTAGCCTGAATAAATTATCTACATATTTTAAATGGAAAAATCATTATGAAGCTGAAATATGAACTTTAGTTACTGTATTATTTTTTTTATTGTATGTTTTATTGGTATTAAAAAAAATGAAACCATAAAAATATTTATGCTATATATTTTGTGTAATACTTTTTGCATATACAGGTACACTAGGGTTATAATTTTAAAACTTAATGGGTTGATTTGAATGAGCAAATATTTTGCCAATTTCACGTCAATTTTGTTTTATTTATTAAGCATTTCACAAATTAGCTTATATTTAATAATTTATTTATAAAGAAGTAAATATCACAGTCTTAGCTTATTATAGGTGGAATGTTTTACTCAGTTTATTTAAAATTTACCAAAGAAGTTTATCAGAGAGTATCGATTCATTTATTTTATGAATGTTATATTAATAATAACTTCAAATATATTTTATATATGCATCAAGAAATAAATACTCTCACATTTGATTTGAAATTTTTTTTAAAAGTTCACTAGTTATTTTATTTTAGTATTGAATATTTTATTATGTGTACATTGTGCCTTCCCTAGAATTTTATATGCATTTAATTTTAACCTATTTCTCATAGTAGTCACTTGACAGTTTGCTTTGTTAATTCGAACATTGAATATACATTTTGTATTTTAAAACTTCTTAGGAATAACTTAGTCAATTCAGGTGAAATATATATCTTGCTATTAGTTAGTATTGGTTAGCCTCATAAAGTTAGGCTTAGTTAATAATTTTGAATATGATTTATGTAGTAGACATAGACTTCATCCTTATTGTATTGTATTTCCATGATTTGATAGAGCTTGTCCCCAAAAGAGGATTATTGTATTGTATTTTTCAGTGATGATGATCACATTTATAAGCCACTGGACATCCCATCTTTTCTGATGTGTCTTTCCTGTTCTCCGATACTCTGTGGACAAGGTCCATATATCGTAGTTTATGCCTCAAAGTTAGGTATTTTTGAAAGCCACCACATTCTTTTACAGCTCTGAGGAATTTATATGTTCTTATATTTTTGCCTATCATTCATGATGACTTAATGCTAATTCCACAACAGTAGGTGATGTTGCATTTGTTTTAGATTAGTGATGACAAGATATATGTGTTTGAGGAACTTTGTTTCTTCAGGTAGCAATAGCTATTATAATGCTCATAGGTATATCAATGTTTGAATTGTGTTGATATGATAGTTATATCATTCACAAGCTAACCAACAATAAGTTTTATTTATTTTTAAGAATGTTAAATATAGGCATATGGTATAAGTGGCAATTCACACATACTAATTTAATATTTTCATCCAGAGTTT
Source organism: Epiperipatus broadwayi (assembly GCA_028023455.1). Classification (NCBI taxonomy): domain Eukaryota; kingdom Metazoa; phylum Onychophora; class Udeonychophora; order Euonychophora; family Peripatidae; genus Epiperipatus; species Epiperipatus broadwayi. The sequence goes on along the minus strand of JAQFVV010000046.1, from coordinate 7,296,190 downwards.
TGCCACTGGCTTTGTATGTCTGTTACATTTTTAAATTTTAAAATATTGAGGGTAATAATTTTATGTGGAGTAAATTCATTTAAAAGAGTATAACTGATCTCTGATGAATGAATGTCCCATACATCTAATTTAGTTTAATTTTAAAATTAGCTTAGTCTGATTTAAATATATCACTAGCTATAATATTAGTTATATCAGTGTAATTAAAATCAAAACTACCCCAAATCTAAAATTAAACCAGACCAGAATAAAAATAATATTAAAACACAACCTAAGGTTTCACTGCTACAAGCAAAGTGTGACTAGTTTAGCTTTATGCTTGTAATGTTTACAGTGTAATTAAGGATGATAATTTTTTTTCAAAAATATGCTGAATATGCTTATTCCAGTTTAGCGTTTGTTAAGCTCAGGATTATAAAGTTAAGCTTAGGGTTTCAACTAAAAACCTAGTTGTGTGGTTATTCTGATTACTATATGACATCATACTGTTATAAATTATTCTAATTAAAAAATAGTAGTGTGCTTATTAAATTCAGATATTATAATTAAAGTCCAAATATTTTAAAATCTCTAATTGTTTAAAAGAGATTAAAATTCAGTATTGAATAACCTTTGCCTGCTCTTATGTATAATTACACCATTGTATTAGTTTATTTATCAGAACATATAATGTAAAAGAGTTTTAAGAGAAATACTTAAGAACAGTAGCTAAAAAAGTTGTATATGCTTGAAAACCAAATAAAGTTTTTTAAAGGTCAAAATACTTGTATTAGGTTCCAGGACTATATTGGCAATCTTTGTATTCCATTTAAATTATAAACATTTTCTTACTGTTTTCAATAAATGAAATTATTATTATTTTAAAAAGATTGTTTTTGTTTGTTTTGCTTTTATATGAAAATATTAGTCTTGGAATTCCAGTTCACAAAATCTTAAGTTTCCAAAGTTTATTAAATCTTTAATTCAAAAGTTTACAAACATATCATAAAGTTAATTAAATATATTTGATATTGGTTTTAAAATTATAAAGCCATGCTAAAGTAACTGATTTTTAGAATAAATTATAATAACACATGATTGTATTATATCATATACTTAGTTACATGCTTAGTTAAAAGTTTATTTTTAAATTATCTGTATATCTTCTCAGATTAAAACTATGCAATATGAGATTAAGGATATTAGTACTTCAGAAGAATAGTTTTAGTTACCATTATTTTAAAAGCTGCTCATAATCTTATACTAATTGCACATTGTCTACATTACCTTAATTTTATATGTCCAAAGAATTTTAATCCATCTGTATTTGAGGTCTTCAGTAGGTTGTTTGTGAGTATGGGAAAGGCATGAAAGTACCCTTGTCCTTTTCTTTGCTTGAGTAATGTCTTGGATAATAGGCCATTATTAGTTTAAATTTAAATTGATTCATTAAATTTGTGAATTAATATTTGTTTTGTTTATTATTTTAACATTGAATATATTATCATTATTTTATGGTTAGTTACAATATCATTCATTGGTTTTATTCACCCAGCAATTATTTTATAGGCAACTTAAACTTTAATTTTGCACAAGAGTTTAGTTTTAAAATCTTTGAGGTTATTTACTCTTGTTGCCTTGTTAGATATAATTTAGTAAAATAATCTTCCACAATCAAGGTATCGTTATTCTTATTCAGAGTGTGTGTGATCTGTTGATAGGACTATTCTAATCACAATTAATTAATGATTTTAAATAATCTTTTGTATGGTTTAGTAGTAGAGTATTAGTATGCTCTAATAGTTATAGTTGCATTAGTATTGGATTTGTTCTCTATCTGGTTAAGCATCTCTGAATCATCATCATCTCTTTTCTCAATTTTTATTGTAACCCCAATGAGCAAAGTCGTTATGAATCTCTCATTTCATTGTTTTTCATATCATTTTTCATCTCTCTTTTACATTTTTTCTATCATCTCATCCATTTCATAATCATTTATGTCACTTCTTCTTTTCTTTCCATTTCTCTCTCCACAACATATCATTTTTTTGTTTCTTTCAGTTCTTTTCATCTTTTCTTTTCTCATTCTTCCAATTGTCATCTTTCTCTCTAATTCCATTTCTAATCTTTTCTTATATCTTTCATTTCTTATCCTCTTTTCTTTCTCTTTCATTATTATCATCTTTCTCTCCATAATTCCATTGCTAGATCATTTCATCTTTTCTTATTTTCTTCTCTCTCTCTCATTTTATTCTCTTCATATCCTTTTCTTTTTTCATTTCACTTAACCTCCTCCTCTCTCTCTCTCTCTCTTTTCTTTTTTAGGTTACAATATATATATATATATATATATATATATATATATATATATATATATATATATATATATATATATATATATATATATATATATATATATATAAACATTACCCACAAATCCATTTACTCTTAAATAACTCTTAAATAAGTTAATTGCTTCAGGATAATAAATTTTCCATAACAGAAATTCTTTAATTCTTCTTTTGATTTCATTCCTCTCAAAGAAGACAACCTTGGTTCTATCAAAATTAAAAGTGTGGCCTGTATCCTTTTCATGGCCATACAAAGCAGAGCTAAGATATGTATTTCTAACTCTACTTTTATGGACCTTTATTATTCCATTTAAACTCAAACTACTCTGACCTATGTAAACCATCTTGCAAAAACAAAGGATAAAATATACTACACCAGGAATAGTCTTCCTATCAAAATTTCATTTGTATTATTTAATAAATTATTCAATGCAATACAACTTTTCCAAGCAGTTTTTTTATTTCCAATAAAAATTGCTATCCCTACTTACAATTTTGTAATAAGACAATTTAAAATGGCAAAGAAATAAAATAAATTTTTCTTTATCCTTTACATCCTTATAAATATTACTAATAAATAGAATACTTTTAACAACTTTACCAAGTACCCAACACTCAAATAATCTTTATAGAATTGATCTTTATGAAACAAAGCTACACCACTAAAATTATTTAATTTTTTATTCTTATAACAATAATTTCTTAAAGCAGCTACTTTATGAGATACAGACTGATAGCTGTCAGGTTTAATTATAGATCTTAATTCTCTACTTTTAACAAAATGACTGTATAGTAAACAATTAGTCTCAACATTTTTAATCACCAAAAGATCTAAAAAATTTAACTTAACAAAATTTAACTCTCCTCTGTCTAACACATATCTTATAGAATGATCAAAACAATTAAACTCATTTGCAAATTCCTTCAATTTATCATTTATAACTACAAATAAACAATCATCATTTATCTAAGATATAACTTTAAATATACACAATTCTTTTTAATAATACTTTTCTTCTACATATAATTAATATAAACTGAACATACTAAAGAAAAAAATAATATAAGCTATTATCCCCCTTCCTTAATTTTATAAAAAAATACCTTCAAAGTAAAATGCATATTTTCCAATAATAAAAGAAAATCGTTAATTACCTTAAATTTTATTTTTTGATAAAGAACCTTGCTAAACCAACACAGACATAAAAACATCAATCCTGCTTAACCTTTTAACAGACTGAAACATATTCTCAATATTTAAACTGCCAAAAACCCAATACTTTTTACTTTAAAATTATTAATCTTATACGGGCATGGACTTTTGGGGTATTGTTTATGTGTCAAACACATAAAAATGCCATTTCAGCGGCCACTGCTGCTAGCCTTACAGGCTAATACAACATTTCATATTGTATCAACCAATTGCTAAACCACTTTACATGACATTGCACAAAAATATTACAGCCTATTTTGTGCTTTGAAACAGTTTACGCATATTTGTTCTATTCATAGCTGATTACCGTATTGCTTGAGGGTGTCTAAATTTCAAGGCAGTACCACTTTTTCAAATCTCTTTAATAGAGTAATGTCATTTATATTTAAATAATGTTGTTAATTATTAATAATTGTCCTATGTTACCCACCCTTCCCTAAAAAATGTTAATATGTAAGAAATTGGCAGAGAGTACATTCAAACATACTTTGACAAAAGCTCACATGCTAAGTCACGTTTCTGCATGGAAAATAGATGAAACCAATAACATGTCTGAGAAGTACATGCAATTTGTACAATTTTCACAAATACCTAGTACAACAGAAAGGTGAGGGAGACTGTGTCCTTTTTTCAGGTACATAACGACCTCCCAAATATCAGATTGTTTGATTATTGCAGCAATAAAATAATAAATTGCTTCAAAAAGTCCAATGTTTGTGTAGTTTTTTTTTTATTATTTCATTAGAAATTGACAAGTATTTGGATGATGTTCTTTTTTTCAGTGGGGTTAAAAGAAATGACTACTTTTTGTTACTAATATCAAAGTAGGACCCCCCCAAGCAGTTTATTGTAGAAGCCAAAACAAAAAAAGGATAATTCAAAAGAAATATAAATAAAAGTCAAAAGGGTTGTTAAAATGTTGTTGAAAATAAACAAAAAATATTGACTTTTTGTTACAATTACTTTCCCGAATGTGTCAATCGGAGTTTGAAAACAATTTTAACCCCAAAAAACACAAACTTACTTTTGATTTAATAAGAAGATAAAAACAATTTTGTCAACCAAAGAAAAAAAAGGTTCAACAAAATTCGAAACAATTGCCAAATAATTGCATTCTATTTCCAAAAAGGTCAGGGTTAAAATAAATGATTCTTCTGGTGTACTTTCTGTTAATAATAACAGTATGGAAAGACCCCAAAAAAGTAAGCTGTTTATTGTAGAAGCCAAAAAATGGCTAATTCAAAGGAAATATAAATAAAAGTCAATAGTGAAAAAAAAGGTATTTTATTTTTTAATCTATCAAATCAGGTAATGTAAACAATTCAGGGTTTGTGGACTATTTATAATTCCGTCAAGTATAATGCACATATATATATACATAAGTTTCATTATTTTTTTATATACCACCGAGATGCATGTGAGCATTTGTAATTTTTATTTAGTTATTCAGTTGCATTTATTTATTAGCCAGTTAGAGTTATATGTAATAGCTTAATATTTGTGACTCTTCTAGGTATACTTATTTGTATATCTGGTAATATAAATCATTATAAGTGTTTGTTTTTAGTTTTTGTTTTAATTTAGATGCTTCTGTACATAAGACATTAATCATTTATGATTCACCTCATTAAAATGCCTTTTGATTATAAATATTTTAATTATTTATAATTCATCATTAATAAAACATATTTTCACATAATTCATTTTAAGATAGATGTTTGTTTGTTTTTTTATTTTTATAATCACATATAAGTATTGAATAAAATACCTTTTGATGATCAACATTTAAGACATATAGTATTTACAATTTATTATTAATAAAACATATTTTTACATAGCTAAGTTTATTCATAATTTTCTTTTTTAAGAAAGATGTTTTGTTTGTTCTTTTATACACATATAAGTATTGAATATTTTACAAAATTGTTACCTTCATTTTTATCCAGTCTGTTCCATCAAAAAGGGGTTGTTTCATTTAAGCTGATTGACATTATTCACTTTCATGATGATCACCCAGGAAAATCTTGGAGAACCTTGGCTTTGGATGAAGAGAAGAAGCTGTTGTGGATTAGATTTCCATCATTATGATATCCTTAATAATATTTTCATTTTCCTTTATTAACAGTGGCTATAATTATTATATTCCAAGGTTTCTTAAAATCAGCTGTCAATTAAATAGTTAAGCAATACTTAGATGAAAATTTTAATCTCTTAACTCTTCACTTTTCTTACTTTTTAAAATCTTTTTTTTAAATCTGTTTAAAATTTGTTTCAAATCTTTTTTAAAGTCTCTTTCAAAATCTTTTCAATATCACTTTTTAAAATCCCCTCTGAACCCCCAACTCAACTATTTAAACTCTAATCCCTGGATTGATTAAGCAGCTCTGCCCACTATATCTTATTTGTTCCACTGCTTTCATTTAAGCCCGAGTGCTTTTTTCTTCTTAAGAATTAGATAATACTTTTTGTAGGAGAGATAATGAATCACAAGGATTAAGCCATGTTTTCCAATTTGATAAGACTGCCTCAAGAAAATTATCACACTTTATACGACATCATTCCAAAAATTAAAAATGTAATATTAAAAAAAAGCCAGCTTAAATAAATACAAGTGACCTATTTATATCATAATCTAAAATTATGAAATCAATAATGAAGGTTTCACTTTATTTTTTTCTCAGTTCTATAAAATAATGATTTTCTTGTAAAGTCATAAATGAAACTTTTTGCTATATTTTTCAAAAAAAAAAAAAAAAAAGACGATTGACTTTTTTATACATCTGCCATTTTTCTAAGGTGGGAAAGTAAAATAGCTCTTAGAATACATACACATGTGAAACAGCTTTCTTGTTTTAATATATATATATATATATTGTAATTATAATTGAAATAATATTTTTAAACGGTTTATAAACAATTCAAACAATCTTTAAATCCGCAGAAGTACTTTCGGTTACTTTCAAACCTGCCTCAACTGCTTGAATTGTTTATAAAGCGTTTAAAAATATTATTTCAATTATAATTACAATATTATTTTTAATTAACGGATATTTTTATTTATTTTATATATATATATATATATATATATATATATGCAAGCCCTATTTATCTGGTCATTTGTGTAAAATTTTAAATTTAATTGATAATAGTTGAAATATATTAAATAAATGTATTATATCAGTAGTTTGTTATGATTGCTCAATTATATTACAAAAATACATAATCTTCATCAACAGATTTCTGGAGGTGATAAAGAATCGGACTATTCCAGATGTATGTTAGAGCATCTTCCAGATTGTATATGAGACTTCCTATATGTAGTCTGTCAAATGGCTTAATTTGAAGAGTATCAAAGTAATAATTTATTAATGTTAGGATTAAATTACAAGTATAGAAATATTTAGTGTTTTGGTATTATTTAAATAAGTATCATTAAATGATTGGAGAGTTTTGCTCTGTTTATCATTAAATGACAAAAATTGTAGCTATTTTGAATTATATATATATATATATATATATATATATATATATATATATATATATATATATATATATATATATATATATATATATATATATATATATATATATATATGAAAAACAAAACAAGTTTTAAATCATGTAACTTGCTATTGCTTATATTTAGGATCAATAGATGGAGCTTTTCCAAAACCTCCCCACAAACATTTGTTTACATAAACGCCAAGAGAGAAATAGAATTCAGTATCTCTTTTGTCACCTTCAGATCAGTTGATTTCAAGCTAATTTGGCTATCATCCCTACCCTTCTATTGATCATATATATATATAAACAAATAAATATTAGAAAATACACTAATTAAAATTTGTTAAAAAAACAAAAAATATAAACAACACTTAGGAGCACTTTCAACTATCGTTGTGATCTTTGTCAATGAATACTTTGAAAGATAAACTTTCCCATAAATCCATGATGTTAATGTTTGCTGACTGCCTATTTATTAAGTCTTGCTTACATTTATATATTAACATAGATTCTTTTATTTTTCTTTTTTTATTATTTCTTTCAGTTCACAGTATTTTACATTATTACAATTGAAATAAAAACCCATATATACATGATTTATTATTGTCATAAATACAGAAGCTGATAAATTATCATTGTCTTTAGAATTATGTTTTGTATTTTGAATACTTTCTAATAACAGCAAGTGCTCTTTACTTTTTTTTCCCAATGTAAACATGGTTTCAACTATATATCCACTGCCACACCTACATATACATTTTTAAATAACACAATTTTCATTTATAAATGAGATTTTATCTTTACAGTTATTTATTAATATGTTTAATTTATAACTTGTTTTATTAATTATTATAAGTGTACACTTTGGTGGTCTTTGTGATGGTATATTACATAGCCTATTAATATATAGAGAAACTGGGATGGTTTCTGACCCATATATTATCTGGTTCGAAGACATTTACGTGTCTGAAAAGTTCAGACTTTCAAATTCATAGAAATGTGTTTTATAAATGCTGACTTTTAGTTAGTATTTTAGATCTAGTTTCTAAAGCCCTATTTCTCCACTGAAGTGAGTGATAAGCCTGAATCAATTGGTCTGGAGGTAGGAACATAACGGTAAGGATTATGATTTTTTTTTTTACAGCACTTATAAAAATAAAGCTTGTTTAGAGCTATTGATAAGCTCCATCTAGTGATCTTTTAAATGCAAACTTTAAAGCATAGTTACTATATATATATATATATATGACTATAGTGACGTTATACCAAAAACACCTTCAAGCGTTTGTTTACATAAATGTCAGAGCGAGTATTTCAATATCTCTAACTTAATTCACACCTTCATATCATGATTTCAAGCTATTTGCTATCATCAGTGAAGGACAGAATTAAGAAACTAGATCTAAAACACAAACTCTGAGCGTTTAAGAAACAGTTTCTATTCAGCTTGCAAGCGTGAATCTTTTAGACATGTAATGTCTTCAAACTCAGCATCGCATGCCAGATAGCTACATGGGTCTGATATCAGTTCAGCATCACCACATAGTAGAAGTCTCTGCAATATATATCATTGCAAGAAAGACCTCAAAGGTACATTTATGAAAAACAAAAAACACAAGTTAAAAACTTGCATACGCTTGTATTTATGACTATAGATGGCATTTTACCAAAAACACTTTCAAATGTTTGTTTACATAAACGTCAGAGTGAGTATTTCAATATCTCTAACTTAATTCCCACCTTCATATCATGATTTCAAGCTATTTGCTATCGTCAGTGAAGGACAGCATTAAGAAACTAGATCTAAAACACAAACTCTGAGCGTTTAAGAAACAGTTTCTATTCAGCTTGCAAGCGTGAATCTTTTAGACACATAATGTCTTCAAACTCAACATCGCATGCCATATAGCTACATGGGTCTGATATCAGTTCAGCATCACCACATAGTAGAAGTCTCTGCAATATATATATCATTGATATGAAGGTGGGAATTAAGTTAGAGATATTGAAATACTCGCTCTGACGTTTATGTAAACAAATGCTTGAAGGTGTTTTTGGTATAACACCATCTATAGTCATAAATACAAGCGTATGCAAGTTTTTAACTTGTGTTTTTTGTTTTTCATAAATGTATCTTTGAGGTCTTTCTTGCAATGATATATATTGCAGAGACTTCTACTATGTGGTGATGCTGAACTGATATGAGACCCATGTAGCTATCTGGCATGCAATGCTGAGTTTGAAGACATTATGTGTCTAAAAGATTCACGCTTGCAAGCTGATTAGAAACTGTTTCTTAAATGCTCAGAGTTTGTGTTTTAGATCTAGTTTCTTAATCCTGTCTTTACCTGATGATAGAAAATAGCTTGAAATCATGATATGAAGGTGGGAATTAAGTTAGAGATATTGAAATACTCGCTCTGATGTTTATGTAAACAAATGCTTGAAGGTGTTTTTGGTATAACGCCATCTATAGTCATAAATACAAGCGTATGCAAATTTTTTACTTGTGTTTTTTTGTTTTTCATATATATATATATAATAGTTTTGAACACCTTAATTAATTTTCAATAATGCATATAGATGAAGAAGTCTTAATTGTATGTTAATGTATAATAATCTTCTCTGATGAAATACATAAATAGGCTAACATAGATTGTAGAGGAGGGATCAAAAACAAGAGAAAAAATAGCAACATCTAAACTATAACAGAACCCAAAATCAAAGAGAGGCTGAACATTTGTAACACTAAATTTAAATTTGAACAAAATTAAAATGATGTTCAATTGTATATTGACAAACAATTAATGGAACAGAGAAAACATTTGCCCAACACCCATCTGACACATTATTCCATCAAGTGACAAAATGCCAGGATTTCGTATTTTAAAATGGTAACTTTTTTGGAAAACAAATTCTTCACTAAAAGGGACTTCAGATTTAAAAACAGTTAAGAAATCATAAGCATAAAATATTATTTTATATTTTACAAAAGTTTTAATTATTGTATCTGTTAAGTGCATTACAAGTTTAAGTATCTTTTTTTTGGAAAAGCAAGAGGGGAAAAGAGAAAAAATATTGTTGTGCCATGCATAAAATAGGTATAATTTGCCTTTATACCAAACTTAATAAGAATCAGAGTAAAAATAATTAAAAAAACCTTTCTTAATTTACATTTAAAAGAATGAAATTTATGTCAATGTATATTAAAATATTCTTATTTTATAATTTTTGAATTTATATTCTTTTAAAAAAATATTATTCTGATAAACTTTTAAAAGTCTTGTTTACTTCATTGTTGAATACTGAACTTATAATATGTTTGCTGTATTGGTATAAGCAAAAGATATTTAACTTACATTTTAATTAAATATACTTAATGCAAATTTTGATGATAGAAAACAATAACAATTTATAATAGTATTAAGAAAGAAAATGTTTAAAAATTAGAGATGTAAAAAGTAAATAGTAATTTCTTAATTTTTATTGGGAAACTCTAGACAACACTAGTTTACAATATTAATAACAATATTTTAAATTACTTTAAAATGCAGGAATATTGGAATGTATCACCATGGATGTAAAAAAAAACAATGAACTTTTTTTTTTTTCGTCAATGTTGAAGATACTATTTAATCTACAGCTTGCTTTTAAAAAGTGGTTCCAAACCTCTGCAGAAAGTTTTTATAAGCGTTATTGTATTGTTGTTGTGTTTTCTAAAAAGTCTTAAGTGTTTTATTTTACCATGACCAAATATGAAATATAAGGATGTGTGTTTTTTTTTATAAAATAGTTTGCTTATTAACAATTACCTCATTATCCCTCATCAACTAGCTTAATGTGATTGGATTTATATTAAAGACTATGGGGATAAAATAAATATAATAGTAATAATTTATGACTGTTGTCGATGTTTATTATTATCTTATATTGTTTTTAATATGCTGCAAAGGTATTTATATATATATATATATATATGTGTGTGTGTTTTCATTTCCCACAACAATATATATTCTTTAATTAAAAAAAAAATCTTTTATATAGAGATTTATGTGTTCATGTATTCTTATTGTTATTATTATTATTATTATTATTATTATTATTATTATTATTATTATTATTATTATTATTATTATTATTATTATTATTATTATTATTATTATTATTATTATTATTATTATTATTATTATTATTATTATTATTATTATTATTATGTACATTAAATAAATAAAGAATTGAATTGAATTATTATTATTATTATTATTATTATTATTATTATTATTATTATTATTATTATTATTATTATTATTATTATTATTATTATTATTATATATTTTATAGAAGATAAATTAATAATCAGTTGTAAAAAGAGAATGTAGTAAGAAATAATATTTAATATATTGTTCTATTAGTTTTTTTTTATTAAATAATGTGTTAAATTGTTTATCTTGAGTTTTTATTAAAATAAAACAGACTGAAAAGGAAGGTGTAAAAGAAAACGATTATTAGATTAATAGATAAACTAGGAACACAGGTAAGAGCATACAGCTGTATGAATATAAAAAAACATTTTTTACACTTATTTCTATTGACTACAGATTGCAAGCTTTATTGTTTTGTGTTATCTGGAACTTAGATATCTAGTGAGGGAAGAAATGCTTTGATGGAATAAAGATAATTGGTTGTATTCTCATCCTTGGTATTTGTCTTAAGATGGCATTGATGCTAATCAAAAACATATACATATAACGATTCCGGGCCGGACCTAAATGAACAATTTGATCTAAAAAGATCTGATTTCTTAGATTTGTAATAAAATAATCTAATAACTAATACTATTATATGATGTTAGTTTTTTTTTTTTCATTTTTGTAAATGTTTATTAATCTTATCTTGTTTTTTAGTTTGTGTGTGTGTGTGTCTTTAAAGTTACAGTGTTTTTCTAATTTTTTTTTTGACTTTACGTGTGTCTTTTTAAAGTCATGGTCTTTTTTTTTTTTTTTTTGCAAGAGTAAATCAATAATTTTATTCAAAAGCAAGATGTGATAAATAAATGTTTATTAATCTTATCTTGTTTTTGAGTTTGTGTGTGTGTTTTTAAAGTTATGGAGCTTTTTCAAATTTGTTTTTTTGGACTTTAGGTGTGTCTTTTTTTAAAGTTACGGTATTTTTGGTCAAGAATAAATCTATCATTTTATTAAAAAAGCAAGATGTAATTCTAAATCTATCAAAAGTAACATAATTTATATACTACAATTTAGAATTGCTACCCGACTACTATTAGTAAGGACCATCATTAAAAGACTTGATTGAAAAATGATACCCAACTAATTTCTGTTTTCTTTATTTGGGGGGGGGGCAGTAATGAATCAGAAAGTGGGTTGTTTTTGTTAAATCTGTTTATATAAAAAGAGTACCATTATTGAAATACTAAATTTAAAAATGATAGCTGACTGATTTGCATTTCTTTTGACAGTAATTAATCAGAAAGTGGGTTTCTTTTTTTTTTTTTTTTTGGTAAATCTTGTGTATATATAAAAACAAACAAACCATAATTCAAAGTCTCCATTGAAAAAAATCAAACCCCGTTTGAATTGGGTTTTTTTTTTAAGACAGTAAATAATCAGGAACTGGGTTGTTTTTGTTAATGTGTAGATATAAAGACTAATCTTATTTTGAAATAATAAATGTAACAAAACAAAAAAAAAATAATACCCGACTAATTTTATTTTTTGGACAAGTAATTCCTAATAATTAGAGAGTGGGTTGTTTTTGTTTGTGTATATATATATATATATATATATATATATATATATATATATATATATATATATATATATATATATATATATATATATATATATAGTGTGCCGGTTCGATGACCCTTTAGTGGTCTTACATGGTTAGACTCTCATACACACCGAGCATGAAGTGACGTATGCTATAGAATGGGACATCGATAATAATTCTCTAAAATATTTTTGGGTAAATATGAGTAAATACCTCAAAGAAATTATTAGAGGAAGTAGATTGAACCTAAAATTAGGCCCATCCAGACCTTCCTTGCTAAATTGTTTCATTAGCCGATTAATTATACGTTGACTAATTAAAGTGTCCTTACACATCTTTAAGAGTACTGAATATTTCCTTCAGTCTTTAGCGCCACTCCCATTCAAGATTATACTTATTCTTTTCTTTCCCGAAAGAGTGTGTAAAATGTGACTAGTCATTAACGAATATGAATATTTCGAGACGTTCGGACTAAAATAAAAGAAACAATCCAACTCCCTGGTAAGTTATCCCTATCTAGCTCACTTTATATTCTATAAATCTCAGGTTAACTACATGGATTTGCATTTTGATTAAAAAAAAAAACTATATATATATATATATATCTGTACTAATAACTTAATAATAATTTTAAAGCTAAGTCAAAAACTTATAAACGATTTTAATTACAAAAGTGAATATTTATTATCCCCAGATTATTATATTTATCCTCCACTAATGCATACATATAAGTCCAATATATATATAAAAATATTTAAATTATATTTACCCTCCACCGATGCATATATATATAACCCCAAGATATATAAAAAAAAAAAACTATATCTAAAAGATTACACAATGGGTGTGACCTATATTCCTTCCCACTTTAGAGTAATAAATCCATATAACAAGGTATGCAGTAATAATATATATATATATATCATAAATTTTTTTTACAAAGAACATAAATGAAAGAGGAAAAAAAAAATAATAGAATATATATATATACAACCAACTATACACGCTCCTCTGAACTTGTTCTTGTATTCAATTCGAACTTCCTGGGCCACACGGCTACTTCATAGGGCAGATAAGGCTTCCATTCACCGATATACTTTGAGTCTTTCTTGTCATCAGGGTCTGCTATTTTTTCTAAGGCATCTTCGGACTTGATAGCCAAACAGGTGGTGTACTACGGCTGAAAGTCTACTCCATGGTAGGATAATAACCCGGAACGTATAATCGAGCCATTTTTCAAATTATTGGATCTGTAAGTATATTTCTCCCGTATATATGTATATCGCACATGGCTGATTAGGGCAAGTAGATCCTAAATAAATTACAATTCTCCAACTATGATTCGTCTTTCATTTTTTTTTCTATTTAAACGTATTGAGAATCCATGTTGTTGATCATTTTCCAAACTCCACTTAACGATCCTTGCTAAATGCTAATTTTCAAATTCTTTTTCTGGGAAATGACCAAGTGATTATAATTTTAACAGACACAGTTCATTTTCTCCGTTCTCTCTGTCGGATTGTTTTTCACAAATCTATACTGTTCCATTTTTTTAGACTAGCGGGAGACAAGATTTAACTTTCTAAATCTTTGCCATTGGAATGCTTTGGCAAGCTAGCATTAACTGATCCGCACACTTTAGCAGGCTAATCTCCACTTGTCCGCACTCTTTAGTAGGCTAATCTCCCTTGGTCCGCACACTTTAGCAAGCTAGTACTCGACTCTCAAAGCCCCCAGTAAGCAGCACATATAGCCCAAATAGTCCAATTGTCATACCCCCTCTACGAGCTATTGCATCAGCTAATAATAAATTTAATTATACCTTCATATACCTTTCTACATTCTTTTACCTTTTTATTTATTAAAGTACACTTTTGCAAGCTTCCATATTGAGTACTTGACACCCATTGTGCTTACATTCCTTTCTTAGATAAAATCTATTTTATCTTTATTCACGATCAAACGAAAATTCTTTTATACAAAACATTTTTTTTCGGTTGAAAGTAGATTGTAATTAGCAAAAAGGTTTTTTTCCTTTTACAAATTTAATTAATTAATTTCAAACCCTCTCATTCTAACAATTAGAAAAGATAAATTCCAATAAATGCAAAAATTTTTAACTATTTAGAATTTTCGTTTCTTTTTTTTAGGAAAAATAATAAAAAATAAAAATACATTTCTATATATGTGTGTTCGAACATTTATAAATAGTAAAATACAACAAAAAAAAAACTGTTCTACACATAAACAAATATTACAACTTATTTCCCCCCCCCCTTTTTTTTTTAGACAGGTTTGATAGTCGAATAAATTATTAAAACATATATACACTGCATACACTTGTACTGTGGGTATAATAAGAATATAATAAAGCCCAAACCCATCTATTTATGTACTATATCTGTACCTCCCACTTCCCCTCTGAATTATAATTTAATAAATCGTATTAAAATTATAATTTTCATGTGATACATGTAAGCTGTGCTGAATCTTCAGCAAACAGCCATTTTGTGCATGGCCATTATACACAGACTGACACAATAGCAATAGTAACTGGTCATGGACGAATTCTTACGAAAATGATACTTTTCATGTGATCCTTTATTTTTTCCCTTTCGCACCCTTAAAAGCAATTTTTGAGGGTTACCCCTTCGTAATGGAATCTTCAGGACATTATTACTAAACTTACAACAGTAAAATAAGTTACAACATATTAAAAAAATAGATGTCTTATCAAATTTAAAAAACTACGACTGCTTCAAATACACACACTGTCACCCGAAACTACAGAGAGAATAGATATTCTACTATTACGAGAAAGTGATGAACAAAATCATCTACTATGGCAGCCAATCAAGGCATATCTTTCTCTTTGCTTTTAGTATAGAAAGAAAGCCATAACCAGTCACCCATTGGGAACTCTTTCTGTGTTATATCATAGAAAGAAGGCTCTTTGTGTTGGCTTCTGTCACCACCTCCTCCATCTAACATAATGTGAGGACTTTTCTGTGTTTATAATGTAAAAAAATTCCTCTTAGGTTGGGTGAAGGCTGGTGAAATGGTATATTTCTAGGAATTTACCTAGAAGTAGCGACATTTAAGGCGAACACCAAGGATGAGAAAACAACCAGATAATTATTAATCCTTAAAAGTTCTTATTAATTATGATAGACCATAAGCTTGTGAAACTTTGATTTTATATATAGAGTAAGTTAAAAACAAACACTAAATGAAGCTTCAAAAATACCCTCAACCTCAGACCGCGGTTTCTGCCTCTAGCGTCATCAGTGAGGTGCTAGGGAATAAAAATACTAGAACTAGTCCAGCATTTTATCAATGCCTAACTATTGAGAAGAAAATCTGAAACCTTCAGACATTTAAATGTCCAAAAATCCAGCTATCTAACTCAAATAGCCATATGGGACTGAAGCAAGTTCAGATACTCCATATATTAATAGTTCTAGCAATATAAAATTGCCAAAGCATTAATAGCAAAAAAAACTACAATTAAATTGATAAAAAATCAAGTCAGATGACCTAATTTTAATAAAGCTCCTATTTACAAATGTTATATATAGAGTAAGTTAAAAACAAACTTATGAAGCTTCAAAAATACTCTCAACCTCAGACCGCGGTTTTTGCCTCTAGTGTCATCAGTGAGGTGCTAGGGAATAAAAATCCTAGAACTAGTCCAGCATTTTATCAATGCCTAACTATTGAGAAGAAAATCTGAAACCTTCAGACATTTAAATGTCCAAAAATCCAGCTATCTAACTCAAATAGCTGTATGGGACTGAACCAAGTTCAGATACACCATATGTTAATAGCTCTAGCAATATAAAATTGCCAAAGCATTAGTAGAAAAAAAACTACAATTAAATTGATAAAAAATCAAGTCAGATGACCTAATTTTAATAAAGCTCCTATTTACAAATGTTATATATAGAGTAAGTTAAAAACAAACTTTTATGAAGCTTCAAAAATACCCTCAACCTCAGACCACAGTTTCTGCCTCTAGCGTCATCAGTGAGGTGCTAGGGAATAAAAATACTAGAACTAGTCCAGCATTTTATCAATGCCTAACTATTGAGAAGAAAATCTGAAACCTTAAGACATTTAAATGTCCAAAAATCCAGCTATCTAACTCAAATAGCCGTATGGGACTGAACCAAGTTCAGATACACCATATATTAATAGCTCTAGCAATATAAAATTGCCAAAGCATTAATAGCAAAAAAACTACAATTAAATTGATAAAAAATCAAGTCAGATGACCTAATTTTAATAAAGCGCCTATTTACAAATGTTATATATAGATTAAGTTAAAAACAAACTCTTATGAAGCTTCAAAAATACCCTCAACCTCAGACCGTGGTTTCTCCCTCTAGCGTCATCAGTGAGGTGCTAGGAAATAAAAATACTAGAACTAGTCCAGCATTTTATCAATGCCTAACTATTGAGAAGAAAATCTGAAACCTTCAGACATTTAAATGTCCAAAAATCCAGCTATCTAACTCAAATAGCTGTATGGGACTGAACCAAGTTCAGATACACCATATATTAATAGCTCTAGCAATATAAAACTGCCAAAGCATTGATAGCAAAAAAACTACAATTAAATTGATAAAAAATCAAGTCAGATGACCTAATTTTAATAAAGCTCCTATTTACAAATGTTATATATAGAGTAAGTTAAAAACAAACTCTTATGAAGCTTCAAAAATACCCTCAACCTCAGACCACGGTTTCTGCCTCTAGCGTCATCAGTGAGGTGCTAGGGAATAAAAATACTAGAACTAGTCCAGCATTTTATCAATGCCTAACTATTGATTTTTAGCTCAAAATGATATTTTTGCAGGTGTCCTTTGGATCAGAAATTCAGAATATAAAAACAAGTGAAACAATATTAAAAGACAATCATTTTACTATTAAACAAGGATATAGTTATTACTATTGAAAAGAGAGAAATGTAGTTATGATTATTAAAAAAACGAAGGCAGTTTTTAAAGTTGAAAAAGAAATATGCAGCAGTTGTCAAAGTTGTTTTAAACTTTAAAGAATGGCAGATTTTTTATTAAGTTAAAAGTTAAAAGGTATATGCAGCAGTTTTAAAAGTTGAAAAAAGGATGCAGTTTTTTTTAACTTTAAAGAAATGCAGTTGTTTTAAGCTTTAAAGAATATTCAGTTTTAAAGTTAAAAGAGGTGAAAAAAATTGAAGAAGAAAACATGACTTTTACTTTAAAATCAGCATAAAAGATGTGCACCCATATAAATATTTTCATCGCAAAATTAGTCTAAAGATATGGATTTAAATTGAGTCATTTTAAGGGAAATTGATAAAATAATATATAATGGTACTTATATCTATTTTGTCTATTTGTGAAACAATTATGATGTCATGCTAAATGCTGTTGGTGTTCCTTGAAAATCCACATCTATGGGTTAATCCACCAAGCTGTCTATGGACTCATATACTGGTTATAATAATCAAAGAGTGGTCAATTTCAAACCAACCACAGATGCTATCTAAAAGACTTCTTTTTGTCTCCTGTCCTATTAAATAATCATCATTTTTGAATGGTGGGAGAAGAGGAAAGAAGAGAAGATAAAAGATGTATAAGCCATGCAACCAACCCTAGTTGACCTATAAATCAATTTTTTTAAAGAGAAAGGTTTTTCTTCAAATTTAAAAAAAAAAATGCCTGTAATTTTTATTGAACCAATTGGAGCAAGAAAATCAACCATTTCAGATTTATCATGAAGTATCTGCAATAACTCTTTTTAAAATGGTATGTACAAGCAAACCAACCAAAGTTGAAGCTATAAGTTGGGAGAAAGGTCTAATATTGGAAATCAGGACATTAAAAAGAACTGAAAAATGGATTGGGTAACTTTTAAATTTAACTAACATTTTTTTCTTATTTACTTATTAAAAGTAAATTTTAATTTCAACCGGTCAAGCAGTTTCTTTTTTTATACATACACATTAAGAGCTTGTTTATTAATTGTGCTATTTTCAATACCACATATCATAACACAAATACAGTTTTAAATCATTAAACTTAACTTTCCTTTATTTTTTTATTTTCTTTATTATATCTTGTAATGCTAAAATGTTTTTTTTAATACTGTTCTTTATGCAACTTATCAATATATGTTTTATAATGGTTTTTTATTTTTTATTTTTATCTCTTTTCATATTAAATTTGATATAATGTATTTTTTTTCAAAGTTGCAATAATATTTTTATGTACAGGTGATTTATGAATCCATCCTTAATATAAGGTAGCACATTTTAACATAATACATGTCTTGACATATCACCAGATGTGTGTGTGGACTGCTTTATTCTAACCCATCAAAAATATGTTATGCATAGTTAATTTAAATATAGCAAATTGAAGAGCAGGGTTTCACATATGTATGGAAGTAAAACACCCACACACATTACATAAATAAAATTTATCTTTATGACATACAATAGGCAGGGAAAATCTTGAATTGCTATTCAATAGAACATTTTTATGTCATTTTAAGCTAACTTACCTACAACTATGTATTAACATGAGCAGATATATAAAGTTAGTTTGTTACGCATATAGTACTAAAATATTTTGTTTTAATTATTTATTTAATTGAAACAATTGTATAGTTAGTAATTTGATTTATATTAATAAAAGAGTGTGAATAAACATAATTATACCATAGTTTACAACTTATTATTATTAATATTGTTATATTTTTTCTTCTCTTGATTCTGTTGTTTTAATTGATCATCATCACCCATAAATGTTAAGTATAGGATATTGATTTACATACAAGGATGTTTAAGAATTACGCTTGACATATAAATGAGTTTCTTTTTAAATAATTATTTGTTAATAGTAAAAAAGACTAAAATTATGTTGTGCTTAAGACTTATGATCACCATCATCGCTGAATAAATAATAAGCATTAAATTAAATCTTAAAATAATATGTTTTGTAAATATGGGTCTATAAAAAGTTGAACATCATGTGGTAAGACTTGTGATGATCATTCATCATCACTGGAAACATTATTGATTGAATCATAGTTTTAACTAAAAAAATATTTTGAAAAAATAACCTTAAACATATATAAATGCCAGGAAATATTATAATTAAATCCCAGTTTAACATAGGATGATTTTAAGAAAGTGCCTGAAAGTTTATGAAAGATAAATTTGTTGTTGTGAGTTTATTATGAAAGCTGAGGCTGGTATTGTCATCATCATCATCATTATTTTTTTACAATGAATAATTGAATTAATAACTAGGTTTAATGGCCATATACATAAGTAATGGTCTTCACTATGTTTGTTTGAAAGCCATTATTAAAATTATTCATGCATATGTTCATCACTATATTACTTTCCTTCTCTTTGTTTTGACCTTGAGGCCCTACCTTCTTTCGCCTTCTGCCCACTTAAACTGAGGTAGTAATATCTATAAGAGTGTTGAATATATAAATTTTATAGGTATTGGGATCTTATAATTCTACTAACACAGATAAAATATAAGAATGTCATTTTTTCATTGTTAGTCATCCAAATCATACGTAGTAAAGGATGTACTAAATGGGTTTGAACTCAGTACACTATGGATAAATGATATTTATCTAGGTTTAAAATAATCTAGTGACGTCCGTGGAAAACACATGTACTTAGTTAAGCTGAACAAAAGTAATTAAGTCTCTTTTCCAACTTATTAACTTTCTTTGAATATTTTTTATGAGTTGTTATAAATAGCGCCAGTGTGTGAGTGGAACCATGAATGGTCTTTTGTACATGAAAAGAGAAATGGGAGTGACTCTTTGTTGAAAGAACCTATTATTGGATATAAGCATAATGCACTCCATGGATTCACAGTAATTTTATTCAGTTGCAATAGCTAATATTAGTTTATCTGATGACAATGACTAGTATATTTTGTTGATTGAAATGACTTCCTAATATCAAAATGTTTTAAATCGTAAATGATGACAGTGATTAATTTTCATTTTTATTTTGTGTGTTGAGAAATGGGATAATATATTTATCTCATTACTAGCATGACTGAATTAATATTTATGGTAGTTGTAAATGGGCTATAATGTTATATTTAGTTAGTTACAAATGTATGCCCAATTGAAATATGATAATATTTCCATATTCTTATTCAAAGTTTAGCGTCTTCATTATTTAATTATAAATTGTATATCAACTATCATAGTAAATTTATATCATCATTATTTTTATTCGCTTACAAAAACGCATTTTATTTTATATATTCTATTACAAATATTTTTTTTATTCTGTTACAATATATATATAATGATCCAAATGAAAGTGATGATCGAATCTTCCAAATGAAAGTGATGATCGAATCTTACCGTAATCTGCATTACAAGGGCACCATCTAGGCATTGAACCTAGAAAAATTTGTAAAGCAGGCAGATACATGTCAAAAAATATTTTATATATTTTGATTCAAGTCATTAGCCCATTGTCACTAGCTCAGTGGAATAGCAGAGATTTATATTTTCTAATAAATTCTTATCTAAGAATATATAAAAAATAATAAAATAAGCCACTGCCAGTGATTATACACACAAACATTTATTTACGTGCATATATAATATTTTAAATTGTTTTATTATCAGTTTTACATTTTAAAATTTAACTTACATTTTTAACTTTGATTTTTGATTTTAATTTACATTTTATTTTTTATAAATTTACATTTTAATTTTTATAAATTCGCACAGATGGGTTTCTAAAAGTTTGTTTTATAATGTTGAGTATAGATCGGTTACATAGATTACACGGTTAAAAACATTTCAAAATAAACATAACTGATCAAAATACAAAGTCATTGATAATATCAATTGCAGAGGAAATACAAGAAACCCAATGGCATTCATCATAAGATGCTGCATTGACATCAATGACTTATATATTCTAATTGAATATGGAAATCACAAATATAAGTAACTGATAACGAATCCATGTGATATCCATACCCAACTTAAATTTAATGCATTTTTATTTAGAGTGTCGAGTATGAATAGACTACATAGATTTGCATTTGAAAAGAAAATATTCTATCCTTATTTAACCTTAGGCCAAAAGTTCACAATCATACCAATGTCAATCCATCTGATATATCGATGCATTCAATGTAACATGAATACGGCAACACAAATGGTTAAGAGAAAAAATTGCATGTGGTCATATAGGAATACTATATCTATCTGACAAGAAGAGCAATAAAAAAACTCCATAGGAAAGGACTGCGGTCATTTTGCTGACTTATGTTCACATTCCATAGGCAAAAAGGAAGTGTGTGGCATATAAAGTGATTCTTCCTGTAGTGAATCTCATACTACATCTACTAATTACACCAATATATCCAATCCATTGACCCCATTTAACTATGAAGCAAATAACCTAAGATTACCCTCCCCTAATATAACTTTACAAATCTATATAGCCATTCATGCCTGACTTAAGTTTAACATTTATATAATTTAATTTGATGAAAACAGAAATCATAATAAAAACTTAAAAGAACAAAAATAAATAAATGGAAATGATTTTACAAAAGAAATACATCAAATTAAAATTACTTATTAATAAATAAAGTTGGTCAGATAGGATTCTATTGCAATTATTTTAAATATGGAAAGTTTTTAATTTATTGTTCATGAATTATCTAAAGTTCTTATGGTTTTAAAACGTCCATAATTTGTAGTTGTTTGTAATTTTGAACAGGTATTCCCATGCCATCCTGAAGATATTGGTATCAGTTAGCCGTTGTTTTTTTATTTATCTGGAGGTCTTTTACTTTATCTGGTCCTTAATGTACAAAACGATCGGTCATTTCTCTTTCTTTATTTTTATAACCACTGAAGAAATAGAAAGTAAGTCTTTCAATCCCTTCACCTCCAACTCTCTGACTTAACACATATCTGTCCTCTCTTAATAATAATTATTTTTTTATTTCCAAACCTTTCCTTTTATATCAATTTTGCGGATTAACTCAACATTACATCATGATGATGAAGACCCTTTCCTTGAGGTCTGATTCCTAAGGGATTTCTTTTTATTTGCTATTAGTTTCTATTGTTTTTCTATCTGACTGTTGCTTATACATTTAAATACCCAAGGGCTAGTTCATTTTGACTAATTAAAATAATCATTTCCATTTTACAATAACATTAATTAATTTGTTTTCCAAACTTAAAGATATATATTTATCTCTAAACCTTTTTAAGTTTTTGTTGAAAGATTTAGTTTTTCTATTTTTAATAAAGTTTTATTTTAATAATTTTTTTATATCTGTGCGATTTAAAAATATATATATATAAAAAATATATATATATATATATATATATATATTGAATCTAAGATGATTTTTTAATTTTCAATTTTTAATTCTTAAAAAAGAAGTTTTTATTTGTGAACTTTTATTTTTTTCATGTTTAATAATAATACTAAAATAATGTAACGGCGTATGTTCCCATTACAATATATATATATATATTATTATATTATAAATATATATTATAAAAAAAGTACCGGTCAAAAAGTAGCAGTTCACATAAGAAAGATATTACCATTTCTTCATGGTTGGCTTCTTAAGATTACACACGGCAAAGTCCAGTTGGATGAAACGTAGATGCGCATTTTGGAAAATTATTTGAATGACATTTTGAAGGATTTCTCTAAAGTTTCGGTAGCTTACGACTGGTATATGAATTTTTATATTACAGCCACATTGAAGATTTTCAGGGGACTTCAGGAACCATAGTCAGACTCCTGAAGTTAAGCCCCCCCACCATGGTAGAAACACTATTTTACTTCATAATTTAACTGGGCAGCTTCTTCTCTAATCAAATATATATGGGTTCTCTTAATGAGGAATAATAGCTGCTTGGAAACTTTTCCTGGGCTATTTATACTCTATCTGATGCCTTCAGGCTAGTGCTCCTTTCCTAATCAATCTTACAAAAATTTACTGGTTGTTTCTAGATACATTCGTTCGATAAGGCTTTCAAACTCATTAACTTGAATTCATTTTGTAATTAGAAAATGAATTTTTAAAATCAGAAAATTATTTTAATTAGGACCGTCCTAACATTTTAAAGACTTATCTATTTCTAATTAATAAAAACTTTAACCATTGTTTTGGAAAGAGAAAATCTGAAAGCTTATCGAAAGAATGTAGCTTTTAATCACTAAAAATTTAACATATTATTTAAAAGTAAAATAGACATTCCCGACGCAATGAAACTTTCGAACAATTATATATATTTAAACATTTATAAATATATACGCACAATCCACACAGTTGTAATATATATAAATTCATGAATAATTTTATCATGAATTTATTAATAGCATTGATTAATTTAAACTCAAACAAATTAATTTTAACACACATTTATAATAGTTTTTCTTTAAGGAAACTAGCGTGGACCGAATGTATAAAGCCCCATTGCATCGGAAATTTTAGGTTAGTACAAGGGTTTGAAGTTGGCTACATGTGAAAGATCATGAAGCTAGGATCAAACTTAGATCCAACTGCTTCAATATATATATATATATATATATATATATATATATATATATATATATATATATATATATATATATATATATATATATATATATATATAAAGAAAGTTACTGTTAACACTAACTGAAATAATTATAGAAAATATACAAACCATTATACAATTACAAATATCCAGTAACGCCCTCTGTTTAAAGATCTATATCTCAATAATAGCAAACCTTAAATTTAAAGTTGTATGCTAAACGATGTTAAATATTGAAATACAGACCTACTCAAACAGAGAGCATGAAATTTTAAATAAGCAAACGATCTTAAATTTTGCTAATAAACTAACAAGTTTACAACGATATTAAAGACAAACTAAACATTAGATTTTAATCTTTAAACTCCTCCCAAACTATAAATGAAAAGAAAGTTACTGTTAACACTAACTGAAATAATTATAGAAAATATACAAACCATTATACAATAACAAATATCCAGTAATGTCCTCTGTTTAAGGTTTGCTATTATTGATATATAGATCTTTAAACAGAGGGCATTACTG